>OX336378.1:40246423-40298488 GCA_946902895.1 Fragum fragum
GGCATGCGTGTAGGGGCACATAATACCTACCTCTGCACCAAGAGCGCGGTCCGAACTCAAGACCAGCTATCGGCCGAGTTCTTCCGCTCTTTGTTTATGTATTTTACTCCGAACTAGGATCGCACTTTTTCCGGAACCAGAGCAGCTACCGGTCGGAAAAAGTTCAATCTAAGATCGGCGTCAAATGGCAAAAATCGGGGTGGTATGGCTTAGGGTTTGAAACATGCCCTGTCGCTATGACTCAGATTGAGCTCAAACTTGGCACGTTGGTAGGCACTTGGGGTCCCTAAGCCCATGCAAAAATCGAAGCTGCGGCTGCCATAGAGCCGGAGAAGGTTCGATCCCAAATCTTGGTCAAATATATACACGTAAAGCAGGTTAGATTTGGAGTTTGCTCCGCCCCTATGGCTCCTATTGAGTTCAAACTTGGATTGTAGGTAGGCACTTGGGATCCCTAAGCGCATGTAAAAAAATGGAGCCGCGACTGCCATAGAGTCGGGAAAAAATCGATTCTAAATCGGGATCAAATGGCCAACATCGGCGTGGGTGGGGATTTAGGTTTGGAATTTGCTCCGCCGCTATGACTTCAAATTGAGCTCAAACTTGGCACGTTAGTAGTTACTGGCAGTCTCTATGCACATGGGAAAAGTTGGAGCCGCTGTTGCCATTGAGCCTGAGAAAAGTTCGATCCCAAATCTGGTTCAAATGCATATACATAAAGAGCGGGTTGGGTTTAGAGCTTGCTCCCCCTATTGCTCCGATTGAGCTCAAATTTGGTTTGTAAGTAGGCACTCGGGGTCTCTAAGGGCAAGCAAAAATTGGAACCTCAACTGCTATAGAGTCGGAAAAAAATTCGATTCTAAATCGGGGTCGAATGGCAAAAATCAGCGTGGGTCGGGTTTGGAACTTGCTCCGCCGCTATTTCTCCGATTGACATCAAATTTTGGTAAGTTGGTAGGGGTCCATAAGCGCATGCAAAAAAATCGGAGCCGCGGTTGCCATAGAGCCGGAGAAAAGTTCGATCCAAAATCTAGGTCAAATACATATACGTAAAGGAAGGGTTTGGGTTTGGAGCTTAGTCCGCCCTTATTGCTCCGATTTTGCTTAAACGTGGTCTGTAGGGAGGCATTTGGGGTCCCTAAGCCCGTGCAAAAAATTGGAGCCGCACACTGCCATAGAGTCAGAAAATAGGTCGATTCTTAATCGGGTCTAATTGCCCAAATCGGCGTTTGTTTGGGTTTGGGATTGGAACTTGCTCCGCTGCTATGAATCCGATCGAGCTCGAAATTGGCACGTTGGTAGGGACTGGGGGTCCCTAAGCATATACAAAAATTCGGAGCCGCGGCCGCAATAAAGCTGGAGAAAAGTTCGATCTCAAATCTGGGTCAAATATACATACGTAAAAAGCGGTTTGGATTTAGAGATTGCTCCGCCCCTATGGCTCCGATTGAGCTCAAACTTGGTTTGTAGGTAGACTTTGGGAGTCCCTATGCGCATCCAAGAAATTGGATCCGCAACTGCCAAAGAGTCGCAAAAAATCGATCGTTAATCGGGGTCAAATGGCCAAAATCGGCGTGGATGGGGGTTTGGAGCTTGCTTCGCCGCTATAACTCCGATTTAGCTCAAACTTTGCACGTTGAAAGGAACTGGGGGTTCCTTTGTGTTTGCTTATAAAAATAAAAAATAAAAAAAAAAAAAAAAAAAAAGAAAAAAAAAAAAACAACAAAAAAAAAAACGGAGGCGAGGCTGCCATAGAGCCGGAGAAAAATCGATCCCAAATCTGGGTCAAATGCAAATACGTACAGAACGGGTTGGGTTTGCAGCTTGCTCCGCCCCTATTGCTCCGATTGAGTCTAAACTTGGTTTTTAGGTAGGCACCGGGGGACCTTTAGCGCATCCAAGGAATTGGAGCCGCGAATGCCATAGAGTCGGAAAAATTTCGATCCTTAATCGGGGTCAAATGGCCAAAATCGGAGTGGATGGGTGGTTTGGAACGTGCTCCACTGCTATGACTCTAATTCAGCTCAAACTTGGCAGGTTTGAAGGCACTGAGGGTACATAAGGGAAAGCAAAACATCGGAGCAATGGCTGCCATAGAGCCGAAAAAAAATTGATACTAAATCGGAGTCAAATGGCTTAAATCGGCGTGGGTGGGGTATGGGGTTTGGAACCTGCATCGCCGCTATTACTTCGATTGACCTCAAACTTGGCACGTTGCTAGGCTCTGGAGTCCCTAAGCGCTTTATAAAATTCGGAGCCGCGGCTGCCATTGAGCCGGAGAAAAGTTCGATCTTAAATCTGAGTCAAATGCATATACGTAAAGAGCGGGTGCGGTTTGGAGCTTGCTCTGCCCCTATAGCTCCGATTGAGCTCAAACGTGGTTTGTAGGTAGGCACTTAGGGTCCCTAAGCGCATTCAAAAAATTGGAGCAGAGAATTCCATAGGGTCGAAAAAAGTTCGAAAAAAGTTCGATCCTAAATCGGGGTCAAATGGCAAAAAATTTGCGTTGGCGGGGGTTTGGGTTTGAACTTGCTCCGTCGCTACATCTCCAATTTTTCTAAAGCTTGGCACGTTGGTTTGCACTGGGGATCCCTTAGCGCATGCAAAAAATAAGAGCCGCGACTGATATAGAGTCGGAAAAATTTCGATCCTAAATCGAGGTCGAATGGCCAAATCGGCGTGGGTTTGGGTTTGGATCTTTTCTGCCGCTACGACTCCGATTTAGCACGTTGGTAGGCAATGGGGATCCCTAAGCGCATGCAAAAAATCGGAGCCGCGGCTGCGATAGAATTGGAGAAACGTTCGATTCCAGATCTGGGTCAAATGCAAATACGTAAAGAGCGGTTTGGGTTTGGAGCTTACTCATCCCCTATGCCTCCGATTGAGCTAAAATTTAGTTTGTAGGTAGGAATTGGGGTACCTAAGCGCATACAAAAAATTGGCTCCGCGGCTGCTATGGAGCCGGGAGAAAAGTTCGTCCCAAATCCGGTCAAAAGCGTATACGTAAACGTCGGGTTTGGTTAAGAACTTGCTCCGCCCCTATTTCTCCGATTTAGCTTACACTTGGTTTGTAGGTAGGCACTGGGGGTCCCTAAGCACAGCATGGGTAGATTTTTGGTTTGGAACTTGATCCGCCGCTATGACTCTGATTGAGCTCCAGCTTGGTACGTTGGATGGCACTGGGGGCCCCTACGCGCATACAAAAAATAATAGCCGCGGCTGCCATATAGCCGGAGAAAAGTTTGATCCCAAATCGAAGCAATTACATATTCGTGATAGGATGGGTTGGGTTTGGAGCTTGCTCCAACCAAATGGTTGCAATTGACTCCGATTGAGCTCAAAATTTGTTTGTAGACACTTGGGATCCCTAAGCGCATGCAGAAAATCGGAGCCCTGATTGCCCTAGCAGCAGAGAAAAGTTCGTTCCTATATCGGGGTCAAATGGCCAAAATCGGCTGTGTTTGGGGTTTCGGTTTGGAACTTGCTGCTCCACAATTACTCAAATTGAGCTCAAGCTGTGTACGTTGGAAGGCACTTGGTGTCCCTAAGAGCATGTAAAAACTCGAAGCCGAGGCTGCCATAGAGCCGAGGCAAAGTTCGATCCCAAATCTGGGTCAAATGCATATACGTAAAGAGCGGGTTATTCTTGATAGCTCCGATTGAATTCAAACCTGGTTTGTAGGTAGGCACTTGGTGTCCCTAAGCGCATGCAAAAATTGAAGCAACGACTGCCTTAAAGTTGGAAAGAAATTGATCCATAATCGGGGTCAAACGGCCGAAATCGGTGTGTGTCGGTAAGGGTTTGGAACTTTCTCTGCTGCTATGACTCCGATTTACCTTAAAATTGGCACGTTGGTAGGGATTGGGGTCCCTCAGCCCATGCAAAAAATTGGAGCCGCAGCTGCTATACAGCCGGAGTAAAATTCGATCCCAAATTTGGGTCATATGCTTAGACGTAAAGAGCGGGTTGGATTTTGAGCTCCCCTATGGATTGGGTTGAGTACATACTTGGTTTGTATGTAGGCACTAAGGGTCCGTAAGCGCATGCAAAAAACGAAGCCGCTTCCGACATAGAGTCCGAAAAAAGTTCGATCCTAAATCGGTGTAATGTGGCCAAAATCGGCCTAGGTGGGGATTTTGGTTTGGAATTTGCTCCGCCGCTTTGACTCCGATTGAGGTATAACTTGGCATGTTTTAGGCACTTGGGGTCCCTTTGCGCATACATAAAAATCGGAGCCGCGGCTTCCATAGAGCCAGAGAAATGTCGATCCAAAATAAGGGTCAAATGCATATATACGTAAAGAACGAGTTCGGTTTGGAGCTTGCTCAGCCCCTATGGCTCCGATTGACCTCAAACTTATTTTGTAGGTAGGCAGTGGGTGTCCCTAAGCGCGTGCAAAAAATTGGAGCCGCAGCTGCAATAGAGTCGGACGAAAAGTTCGATTCTAAATCGTTCAATTGGCCGACAGCGGAAAGGGTTGGGTTTTGGGTTTTGAACTTGCTCCGCCGCAATGACTCCGATTGAGCTCAAACTTTGAATGTTGGTAGGCACTTGGGTCCCTAAGCGCACACAGAAAAACCGGAGCCGTTGCTGCCACAGAAAAGTTCGATCCCTTATCTGGGTCACATGCATAAACGTAAAGACCGGGTATTGTTTGGAGCTTTATCCGCCCCTATGGCTCCGATTGAGCTCTTACTTGATTTGTAGGTAGGCACTGGGGGTCCCTTAGCCAATGAAAAAAATTGGAGCAGCGACTGCCATATGTTCGGAAAAGATTTTTGATCCCAAATCGGGGTCAAATAGCCAACATCGGCGTGGGTGGGGTATGGGTTTGGACTTTGCTCCGCCGCTTTGTCTTCGAGTGATCTCAAACTTGGCACGTTGGTAGGCAGTGGGGGTCCCAAGCGCATGAAGAAAAACGGAGCCGCGCTGCCGGAGCAAAGTTCTATCCTAAATCTGGGTCAAATGCATCTACGTAAAGAGCGGGTAAGGTTTGAAGCTTGCTCTGCACCTCTGGCTTATATTGAGCTCAAACTTGGTTTGTAGGTAGGCGCTTGATTTTCCAAAGCGTTTGGAAAATATTGGTGCCGCAACTGCCATAGAGTCGGAAAAAATTCGATCCTAAATCGGGGTTAAAAAGCCGAAATCGGCGATTGTGGGGGTTTGTTTTTGGAACTTGCTCCGCCGCAATGACGCCGAATGAGCAAAGTTCTATCCTAAATCTGGGTCAAATGCATCTACGTAAAGAGCGGGTAAGGTTTGAAGCTTGCTCTGCACCTCTGGCTTATATTGAGCTCAAACTTGGTTTATAGGTAGGCACTTGATTTTCCAAAGCGTTTGGAAAATATTGGTGCCGCAACTGCCATAGAGTCGGAAAAAATTCGATCCTAAATCGGGGTTAAAAAGCCGAAATCGGCGATGGTGGGGGTTTGTTTTTGGAATTTGCTCCGCCGCAATGACGCCGAATGAGTTCTTACTTTACATGTTTGTAGGCACTATGGGTCCCTAAGCGCAAGTAAAAAAACGGAGCCCTGGCTGCCATTGGCTAGAGAAAACTTCGATCCCAAATCTTGGTCATATGCATCTACGTAAAGAGCGGAATGGGTTTTTAAGTTGCTCCGCCCCTATGACTCCGATTGAGCTTAGCCTTGGTTTGTAGGATAGCACTGGGGGTCCCTAAGGGAATGCAGAAAATTGGAGCCGCGACTGCCATAAGGTTGGAAAAAAGTTCGGTCCTAAATCGGAATCAAATGGCCAAAATTGGCGTGGGTTTGGGTTTTGTTTGGAACTTGCTCCGCCGATACGACTCCGATTAAGTTCAAACTTGGCACGTAGGTAGTCAATGGGGGTCCCTAAGCGCATGTAAAAATTGGAGCCGTAGCTGCCACAGAGCCGGAGAAAAATTCGATCTCAAATCCGGGTCAAATGCATATACGTAAAGAGCATGTTGGGTTTGGAGGTTGCTCTGCCTCTATGGCTCCGATAGAACTCACATTTTTGTTGTAGATAGGCACTGGGGGTCCCTAAGGGCCTGAAAAAAATGGAGCCGCAACAGCCATTTAGTCGGCAAAAGTTCGATCCTAAAAACGGCGAGGGTGGGATTTTGGTTTGGAACTTGCTTTGCCCCTACGACTCCGATTAAGTTCAAACTTGGTTTGAAGGTAGGCAGCGGTTTTTTAAGCGCTTGCAAAAAATTGTAGCAGCGATCCTAAATCGGGGTCAAATGGCCAAAATCGGCGTAGGTGACTGTTTTAGTTTGGAACTTGCTCCGTTAGAGCTCAAACTTGGTTTGGAGGTAGGGGTCTCTAAGCGCATGCAAAAAATCGGAGCCGCGGCTGAAAAATTCGATCCCAAATCGGGGTTAAATGCATATACGAAAATAGCGGGTGCGGTTTTGGGCTTGCTCTGCCCCTATTGCTCGGATTGATCTCTAACTTGGTTTGTTAGAAGGCACTTAGGGGTCACTTAGCGCATGAAAAAAATGGAGCCGCGACTGCCTTATCTGCCTTATCTGCGTTATATGCATATACGTAAAGAGAAGGTTATGTTTGGAGATTACTCCGCCCCTATGGCTCCGATTTCAGCTTAAGCGTGGTTTGAGGGTAGGCACTGGGGTCCCTGAGCGCATGCAAAAAATTGAAGCCGCGACTGCGAAAGAGCCGAAAACAATTCAATCCTTCAATTTGGGTCAAATGGCCAAAATCGGCGTGGATGGGGTTTTGGTTTGAAATCTGTTTCGCCACTATGACTCCGATTGAGCTTAGACTTTGCTCGTTGGAAGGCACTTACGGTCCCTAAGCGCATGCAAAAAATCGGAGCCGCGGCTGCCATAAAGCCAGAGCAAAATTCGATCCCTAATCTGCGTTATATGCATATACGTAAAGAGCGAGTTAGGTTTGGAGCTTAGTCCGTCCCTATGGCTCCGATTTTTGCTTAAACGAGGTTTGAAGGTTGGCACTGGGGTCCCTAAGCGCATGCGAAAAATTGGAGCCGCGACTGCAAAAGAGTCGGAAATAAGTTCAATCCTTCAATTTGAGTCAAATGGCCAAAATCGGCGTGGGTCGGGGTTTTGGTTTGGAACTTGCTTCGCCACTATGTCTCTGACTGAGCTCAAACCTAGTTTGTTGGTAGGCACTGGGGGTCCCTAAGCGCAGGCAAAAATTCGGAGCCGAGGCTGCCATTGAATCGGAAAACAATTCTATCTTAAATTTGGGCCAAATGGCAAAAATCGCCGTGGTCAGGGGGTTTGGCTTTGAATTTGTTCATCCACTATAACTCCGATTGAGCTAAAACTTGGCACTTTGGTAGGCACTGGCGTCCATATACGCTTGCACAAAATCGGAGCTGCGGCTTCCAAAGACTTGCAGAAAAATTTGATCCTAGAATCAGGGTCGAATGCAAATACTTAAAGAGCGGGTTTGGAGCTTGCTCCGCCCCTATGACTCCGATTGTGCTCAAACTTGGGTTGTAGGTGGGCACTGGTGTACCCTAAGCGAATGCAAAAAAATTGAGCCGCGACTGCCATAGAGTCGGAAAAAAGTTCGATCCCAAATCGGGGTCAAATTGCCAAAATCGGCCTGGGTCGGGGTTTTTGTTTGGAACTTGGGCCAAATGGCAAAAATCGCCGTGGTCAGGGAGTTTGGCTTTGAATTTGTTCATCCACTTTGTCTCCGATTAAGTTAAACATGGAACGTTAGTAGGCCTTTAGAGCCCCTAAGCGCCTGCAAAATAGAAGCCGGGGCTGCCATAGGGAAGGAGAAAAATTCACTTCAAAATCTGGGTCAAATGCATAAACGTTAAGAACGGGTTGTGTTTTGAGCTTACTCCGCCCGTATGGCTCCGCTGGGCACAAACTTGGTTTGTATGTAGGCACATGGGGTCCCTAAGCGCATGCAAAAACCAGAGGCGCCACTAAATTGAGTCCGAAAAAAATTCGATCCTAAATTGGGGTCAAATAGCTAAAATCGGCGTGGTCAGGGTGTTAGGTTTTGAACTTGCTCCGCCGCTATGACTCTGATTGAGCTTAAACTTGGCACGTTCGTAGGCACTGGGGTCCCTATACGCATGCAAAACATCGGAGCCGCGGCTGCCCTAGAACCGGAGAATAGTTTGATCCCAAATCTGGTCAAATGCATCTACGTAAAGAGAACGTTGGGTTTGGAGCTTGCTTCGCCCCTATGACTTCGATTGTGCTCAAACAAGGGTTGTAGGTAGCCACTGGAGGTCCCTTAGCGAATGCAAAATATTTTGGCCGCGACTGCGATAGAGTCGGAAAAAGTTCGATCCCAAATTAGGGTCAATTCGCTAAATTCGGCCTTGATGGGGTCTGGATTTAGAACTTGCTCCACCGCTATGACTCCGATTGAACTCGAACTTGTCACATTGGTAGGCACTGGCTGTCACTAAACACATGCCAAAAATCGGAGTCGTGGCTGCCATAGAGTAGGAGAAAAAATTATCCTATATTGGGGTCAAATGGCCAAAATCGGCGTGTGTAGGGGTTTTGGTTTGGAACTTGCTCCGCCGCTATGACTCCGATTAAGCTCAAAATTGGTACGTTGGTAGGAACTGGGGGTCCCTAAGCGCATGCAATAAATCGGAGCCACGGCTGACATAGAGTCGGAGAAAAGTTTGACCCAAATCTGGGTCAAATGCGTATACGTAAAGAGCGGGTTAGGTTTGAAGCTTACTCCGCCACTATGGCTCTGATTTAGCACAAACTCGGTACGTTGGTAGACATTTGGGGTCACTAAGCCAATGCAAAAAAATTGATGCCGAGCTGCCATATAGTCGGAAAAAAGTTCGATCCTAAATTGGGTCAAATGACAAAAATCAGCGCGGTTGGGTGTTTGGGTTTGGAACTTGCTCCGACGCTATGACTCCGATTGAGCTCAAACTTGGAATGATAGTAGGCACTGGGGGTCCCTAAGGACATGCAAAAAATCGGAGTCGCAGCTGTCATAGAGCTGGAGTAAAGTTCGTTCCCAAACTTGGGTCAAATGCCTATACGTAAAATACGGTTTGGGTTTGGAGCTTGCTCCGCCCTTATGGCTCAGATTGAGGATAAACTTGGTTTTTCAGGTAGGCACTGGCGGTCCCTACGCACATGCAAACAATGGAGCCGAGACTGCAAAACAGACCGAAAAAATTGATCCTAAACCGGGTCAAATGGCCAAAATCGGCGTAAAAGGGGATTGAAATTTGCTCCGCCGCTAGTCTCCGAATGAGCTCAAAATTTGCACGTTGGTAGGCACTGGGCATTACTAAGCGTATTCAAAAAAATCGAGCCGCTAGGCACTAGGGGTCCCTTAGAGCAGGCAAAAATTGGAGCCGCGACTGCCGTAGTGCCGGAAAAAAATTCGATTCAAAATCTTGGTCACATGCATATACGTAAAGAGCTGGTTGGGTTGGAGCTTGCTCCGCCCCCATGGCTTCGATTAAGCTTAAACTTTTTTGTAGGTAGGCACTGGGGGTCTCTTAGCAAATGCAAAAAATTGGAACCGCGACTGCCAAAGAGTCGCAAAAAAGTTTGATCCTAAATCGGGGTGAAATGGCCAAAATCGAGGTTTGTGGGGGTTTTGGTTTGAAACTTGCTCCGCCCCTATGGCTCCGATTTGAACTTAAACGTGGACTGAAGGTATGCACTTGGGGTCCCTGAGCGCATGCAAAAAATCGGAGGCGCAGCTGCAAAAGAGTCGGAAAAGTTCGATCCTAAATCGGGGTCAAATAGCCAAAATCGGCTTGGGTGGGGGTTTTGGTTTGGAAATTTCTCCGCGGCTACGACTCCGATTGAGTGCAAACTTGGCAAGTATGTAGGCACTTGGGGTCCCTAAGCGCATGCAAAAAATCGGAGCCGCAGGTGCCATGGAGCTCAAACTTTAAACATTTGTTGGCACTTACGGTCCCAAATGGCATGCAAATATTCGGAGCCGCGGCTGCCATAGAACCAGAGAAAAATTCAAACCCAAATCTGGGTCAAGTGCAAATACGTAGGAGAGGGTTGGGTTTGGAGCTTGTTCCGCCCCTATGGCTCCGATTGAGCTAAAACTTGGTTTGTAGGTAGGCACTGGGGGTCCCTAAACGCATGCAACAAATCGGAGCCGCGGCTGCCAAGGAGAAAAACTCGATCCCAAATTTGAATCAAATTTATATACGTTAATTTGGGGTTCGGTTTGGAGGTTGTTCCGCCCCTATGGCTCCGATTGAGTTCAAACTTGGTTTGTAGGTAGGCATTAGGGGTGCCTAAGAGCATGCAAAATTCGGAGCCGCGGCTGCCATGGAGTCCGAAAAAAGATCGAACCTTTAACAGGATCATATGTCCAAAATCGGTGTGGATGGGGTTTTGGGTTGTGACTTTGCTCCGCCGCTATGACTCTGATTTAACATAAACTTGGTACATTGGTTTGCACTTTGGGTCCAAAAGCGCATGCAAAAAATCGGATCCGCAGCTGCTATAGATCCGGAGGAAAGTTCGATCGAAAAAACTGGGTCAAATGCATTTACGTAAACAGTGGGTTAGGTTTAGTGCTTGCCCCGCCCCTATGTCTCCGATTGAGATCAAACTTGCTTTGTTCGTAGGCACTGGGGATCCCTAAAGGACTGCAAAAAATTGAAGCCGCAGCTGACATAGAGTCTGAAAAAAGATCTATCCTAAATCGGGGTCAAATGGCAAAAATCGGCGTGGCTGAGGTTTTGGGTTTGAATTTTGTTTCGCCGCTTTGACCCCGATTGAGCTCAAACTTGGTACGTTGGTAGGCACTTGGATTACCTAAGCGCAGGCTTAAAATCTGAGCTGCGGCTGTCATGGAACTGGAGAACAATTCTATCCAAAATAAGGGTCAAATTCATATATAAAGAGCGTAATGGGTTAGGAGCTTGCTCCCTCCCTATGGCTCCGATTGAGCTCAAACTTGGTTTGAAGGAAGGCACTGCGGGTCCCTTAGCGCATGCAAGAAAACGGAGACGCGGCTGCCAAGGAGTTCGAAAATAATTCGATCCCAATGGCCAAAATTCGGAGTTGGCGGGGTTTTGGTTTTGGACTTTGCTCCGCTGCTCTGACTCCGATTGAGCTCAAACTTTGCACGTGAGTAGGCATTTAGGGTCACTAAGCGCATGCAAAAAAACCGGAGCCGCAGCAGCCATCGAGCCGGAAAAAAATTCGATCCCAAATTTGAGTCTAATGCATATACGTTAAGGGCGGGTTGGGTTTGGAGCTTGCTCTGCCCCTATTGCTCCGTTTGAGCTCTAACTTGGTTTGTAGGTATGCATATGGGGTCTGTAGGCGCATGAAAAAAATTCGGAGCCTCGGCTGCCATAGAGTCCGAAAAAGTTCGATCCTAAATCCAGGTCAAATGGCCAAAATCGGCGTGGGTGGGGTTTTGGATTTGGACTTTGTTCTGCCGCTATGACTCCGATTTAGATCAAACTTGGTTTGCAAAAAATCGGACCCGCTGCTGCCATTGAATTCGAAAAAGTTCGATACCAAATCCTGGTCAAATTCATATACGTAAAGAGCGGGTTGGGTTTGGAGTTTGCTCCGCCTCTATGGCTTCAATTGAGCTAAAAGTTGGTTTGTAGGTAGGCACTGGGGGTCCCTAAGCGCATATAAACAATCGGAGCCGCGGCTGCCATAAAGTCTGAAAAAAGTTCGATCCTAAATCGGGGTCAAATAGCAAAAATCGGCCTGGATAGGGTATTGGTTTGGACTTTGTACTGCCCCTATGACTCCGATTGAGCTCAAAATTGGTATGCTGGTAGGCACTTGGTGTCCCTAAGGGCATGCAAAGAAACGGAGTCGCGGCTGCGATAGAGCCGGAAAAAAGTTCGATCCCAAATCAGGCTAAATGCATATACGTAAAGATCGGGTCTGGTTTGAGTCTCGCTTCGCCGCGGTTGGTTAGTTGGCTCTTGGGGTCCAATTAGTCTTGCAATAAAGCCGCGGCTGCCATTGAGTCTAAGAAAAATTCGATCCAAAATATGTGTCATTGCATATACGTAAAGAGCCGGTTGGGTTTGGAGCTTGCTCCGCTCCTTTGGCTCCGATTGAGCTCAAACTTGGTTTGAATGTAGGCAATGGGGTGCCTAAGGGCAGGCAAACAATCGGAGCCGTGGCTGCCATAGAGTCCGAAAAAAGTTCGATCCTAAATCGGGGTCAAATGACCAAAATCGGCGTGGTGGGGTTTTTGGTTTGGACTTTGCTCCGCTGCTTTGACTCCGATTGAGCTCAAACTTGGTACGTTGGTAGGCACGTAGGGTCCCTTAGAGCAGGCAAAAAATCGAAGCCACTGCTGTCATAGAGCCAGAGATTGGTTCAATCCCAAATCTGGGTAAAATGCATATACGTTAAGATCGGGTCTGGTTTGAGTCTTCTCCGCCCCTATGACTCCGATTGAGCGCAAACGTGGAACGTTGGTTGGCTCTTGGGGTCCCATAAATCTTGCAATAAATCGGAGCCGCGTCTGCCATTGAGCCTGAGAAAAATTCAATCCAAAATCTGGGTCATTGCATATACGTAAAGAGCCGATTGGGTTTGAAGCTTGCTCCGCTCCTTTTGCTCCGATTGAGCTCAAACTTGGTTTGAATGTAGGCAATGGGGTGCATAATCGCATGCAAAAAATCGGAACTGCGGCTGCCATAGAGTCCGAAAAAAGTTCGATCCTAAATCGGGGTAAAATGGCCCAAAATCGGCATAGTTGGGTTTCGGGTTTGGACTTTGCTCCGCCGCTATTGAGCTCAAAATTGATACATTGTTAGGCACTTGGGGTCCCTAAGCACAAATGAAATATCGGAGACGCGACTGCAATAGAGCCGGAGTACAGTTCGATCCCAAATCTGGGTCAAAGGCATAAACATGGCTCCGCTTGAGTTCAAACTTCGTTTGTTGGTAGGCACTAGGGGTCCCTAAGGGAATGTAAAACGGAGCCGCGGCTGCCGTAGAGTCCGAAAAAAGTTCGATCCTTAATCTGGGTCAAATGGCCAAAATCTACGTGGATGGGGATTTTCGTTTGGACCTTGCTTCGCCGCAATGATTCCGATTTAGCTCAAACTTGGTATGTTCGAAGGCACTAGTGGCCCCTAAGGCTATGCAAAAAAATCGTCTCCGCGGCTGCCATACAGCCTGGGAAAATTCGATCCCAAACTGGGTCAATGCATATTTGTATAGAGCGGGTTTGGTTTGGAGCTTGCTCCGCCCCTATGGCTCTGCTTGATCTCAAACTTGGTTTGTAGGCAGGCACTAGGAGTCCTTAAGCGCATGAAAAAAATTGAAGCCACGGATGAAATAGAGCGAGAGAAAAGTTCGATCCCAAATCTCGGTCAGATGCATATACGTAAAAATTGGGTTAGGTTTGGAGCTTGGTCCCCCCCTATGGCTCCGATTGAGCTCAAACTTGGTTTGTAGGTGAGCATTGGGGGTCCCTAAGAGCATGCACAAAATCGGAGACGCGGCTGCCATAGAGTCCGAAATAAGTTTGATTCTAAATCGGGGTCAAATGGCCAAAATTGCCATAGGTGAGTTAGGGTTCGGACATGGCTCAGCCGCTATGTATCCGATTGACCTCAAACTTTGTCTGTGGGTAGGGATAAATGGTCCCTAAGCGCATGAAAAAAAATCGGAGCCGCGGCTGCCAAAGAGCCGGAGAAAAAAAAACGATCCCAAATCTATATCAAATGCATGTACATTAATAGCGGGTTGGGTTCGGAGATTGATCTGCCCCTATTTCTCCGATTGAGGTAAACTTGGTTTGTAGGTAGACACTGGGGGTTCCTAATCGCATGCAATAATCAGAACCGCGGCTGCCATAGAGTCCGAAAAAAGTTCTTTCCTAAATCGGGGTCAAATGGCAAAAATCGACCAGGCTCGGATTTTGGGTTTGGACTTTACTCCGCCTCTATGACTCCGATTGATCTCAAACTTGGTTTGTAGGTAGGCAGTAGGAGTCCTTAAGCGCATGAAAAAAATTGAAGCCATGGATGAAATAGAGCGAGAGAAAAGTTCGATCCCAAAACTCGGTCAGATGCATATACGTAAAAATTGGGTTAGGTTTGGAGCTTGGTCCCCCCCTATGGCTCCGATTGAGCTCAAACTTGGTTTGTAGGTGAGCATTTGGGGTCCCTAAGAGCATGCACAAAATCGGAGACGCGGCTGCCATAGAGTCCGAAATAAGTTTGATAATACATTAAGAGCGGGTTTGGTTTGGAGCTTGCTACCCCGTAAGGCTCCGCTGGAGTTCAAACTTCGTTTGTTGGTAGAACAGGAGAAAAACTCGATCCCAAATCTCGTTCAGAACGTAAAGAGCGGGTTAGTTTTTGAGCTTCCTACGCCCCAATGGCTCCGATTGAGCTGAAACTTGGTGTGTAGGTGAGCACTGGGGGTCCCTAAGAGCATGCAAAAAATCGGAGCCGCGGCTGCCATAGAGTCCGAAATCAGGGTCAAATGGCCAAAATCAGCGAGGGTGGGGTTCGGGTTCGGACTTTGCTCCGCCGCTATGACTCCAACTTTGTCTGTTGGTAGGCATTGTGGGTCCCTTAGCGCATGCAAAAATTCGGACCGGAGAAAAGTTCGATCCCAAATCTTGGTCAAAAGCATATACGTAAAAGAGGGGGTTGGGTTTGGAGCTTGCTCCACCCCTTTGGCTCCTATTGAGCTCAAACTTGGTTTGTAGGTAAGTACTGAGGGTCCCTAAGAGCATGCAAAAAATCGGAACCGCGGCTGCAATAGAGTTCGATCCTTAATCGGGGTCAAATGGCTAAACTTTGCGTGGGTGGGGTTTTGGGTTTGAACTTTGCTCTGCATCTTTAAATCCGATTGAGCTCAAACTTGGTAAGTCGGTAGGCACTTGGAGTCCCTAAGTGGATGCAAAAAATCGGACCCACGACTACCATAGAGCGGAGAAAAGTTCGATCCCAAATCTAGGTCAAATGCATATACGTAAATAGCGGGTTTGGTTTGGAGCTTGCTCCAACCCTTTGGCTCCGATTGGGCTCAAACTTTGTTTGTAGGTAGTCTATTGGGGTCCCTAAGCGAATACAAAAAATCTAAATCGCGGCTGCCCTAGAGTCCGAAACATTTAGGTCCTAAATCGGGTTCAAATGGCCAAAATCGGTATTGGTGGGGTTTTGGGTTTGGACTTTGTTCCGCCGCTATGACTCCGATTGAGCTAAAACTTGGTGCGTTGATATGCACATGTGGTCTCTAAGGGCATGCAAAAATCGGAGCCGCTGCTGCTATAGAACCTAAGAAAAGTTTGATTCCAAATCTTGGTAAAATGCATATACGTATGGAGCGGGATTGGTTTGGAGCTTGCTCCGCCCCTATGGCTCTGCTTGATCTCAAACTTGATTTTTATGTAAGCGCTAAGAGTCCCTAAGCGCATGAAAAAAATGAAGCCACGGATGCCATAGAGCCGGAGAAAAGTTCTATCCCAAATCTGGGTCAAATGCAAATACGTTGAGAGCGGGTTGGAATCGGAGCTTGCTCCGACCCTTTTACTCCGATTGAGCTCAAACTTTGTTTGTAGGAAAGCACTGGGGGTCACTTAGCACATGCAAAAAATCGGAGCCGCCGCTGCTATAAAGTCCCTAAAAATTTCTACTTAAATCGGGGACAAATGGCCAAAATCGGCGTGAATGGGCTTTTTGGTTTGGACTTTGCTCCGCCACTATGACTCCGATACCGCTTTACCTGGTACGTTGGTAAGCACTTGGAAACCTTAAGCGCATGCAAAAAATCGAAGCCGCGGCTGCCAAAGAGCCGGAGAAGGTTCGATCCCAAATCTGGGTCAAATGCCTATACGTAAAGAGCTGGTTGGTTTTGGAACTTGCTCTGTCCCCATGGCTTCGATTGAGCTCAAACATGGTTTGTGTCCCTAAACGCATAAAAAAATCGGAGCCTCCGCTACCATAGAGTCCAAAAACAAAAAATCGATCTTAAATCGGGGTCAAATGGCCAAAATCGGCGTAGTTGGCGTTTTGGGTTTTGACTTTACTCCGCCACTATGACTCCGGTTTAGTTCAAACTTGGTACGTTGGTAGGCACTTGGGGTCCCTGAGGACATGCAAAAAATTGAGCCGTGGCTGCCGAAGAAAAGTTCGATCCCAAATCTGGCTTAAATGCATAAACGTATAGAGCGGGTTGGGTTTGGAACTTGCTCAGCTCCTATTGTCCGATTGAGCTCAAACCTGTTTTGTAGGTAGACATGAGGGTCCCTAAGCTCATGCAAAAAATCGGCGCCGCAGCTGCCATAGAGTCCGAAAAAAGCTCGATCCTAAATTAGGGTCAAATCGCAAAAATCGGTGTTTGTAGGCTTTTGGGTTTGGACTTGTCTCCCCCGCTATGACTCCGATTGAGTTAAAACTTTGTTCCTCGGTAGGCACTTTGGTCCCTAAGGGCATGCAAAAAATGGACCAGCGGCTGCCATACAGCCGAAGAAAAATTCGATCCCAAATCTGGGTCAAATGCATATACGTAAAAATCGCGTTGAGTTTGGAGCTTGTTCCCCCCTATGCCTCTGATTGAGCTCAAACTTTGTTTGTAGGTAGTCTGGGGTCCCTAAGGGCATTCAAAAATCGGAGCCGCGGCTGCCAGAGTCCGAAAAAAGTTTGATCCGAAATCGGGGTCAAATTGACAAAATAGGCGTGGTTTGAGTTGTGGTTTTGTGGGTTTGGACTTTGCTCCGCCGCTATACTTCGATTGAGCTCTAACTTGGTACGTTGGTAGGCACTTGGTATCCTTAAACGCATGCAAAAAATCGGAGCCGCGGCTGCCATAGAGCCGGAGAAAAGTTCGATCCAAAATCTGGGTCAAATGCATATACAGAACAGAACATCATGAATTTGACAATCAGGTTGGAACCGGATTGAACGCTGAACGGTACATGATCGTGATTGAACGATTGTGATTGACTTTTGCGTTCAATCATTTCTATACACTACAACACCACGAATGAATCTTAAACGAATTTTTATATTTTCATTTTTTTAAATTTATTTACCTGTGCTTGATCTAGGCATCATTAAACGTAATGAATCAAAGTTAAATTTGGTTACTTCCCATGTACTAAAAGACGACATTTACAAAATTCACAAAAAATCGAAGATTGTCTCTTTAAATTTCGAATGTGGTTGACATGAAATTCAAGAACATTATGTTGTTATGAAAGGAGTATTCTGGTTAGTCTTAGCGTAATCCAGAGAGCCCAGGATCACCAAATATGATTATAAATACATGTTGTGAAACTTTCGAACCATTCTCCTCCTACGGATCGGATGCGTTAGTAAACTTGATTATCATAAATGATATGCAAAGTTTACAACCAGACATCAAATATGTTTTGTCTGTTTAAAGTTCTTTTTTTCCAACTCCAGAGCCCCGAAATAAGAGAAGCTGGAGACATTCTCTCATAGATTTTTCCATAAAAGCCAGCTAGACTATAATTCTCTATCTCTTCTTCTCAGGCAGCCATAAATGTGCGATTATGTGATTGCATATATCTAGCATGGCTGCATGTCGCATTCAATTTAATTTAAGCCGTTACTGTATTGAAATTTGTTAGACGAGTCCAACATCAAAGATTTTTGCAGACTACAATACAAAAGTTGATTTAATTTGAAAAATAATCCTTCAGTGGGGAATAAATATTGTGCAAAAGGAAGAATTTGCTTGTAACAGGCAATGTTTTCTTTTTCCACATTTTTTTTCTAAAGTAAAAAAAAATATGGACTATAAACCTTGGATTGTACAGAAAAGGGTTAATATCTTTGTCTGGAAGCACAGAAGAGTTGAACTTTTGCACGATGCCATTAACGTTTTCCAAATTTGCAAGATTTTAGACCTCTTCAAATCATTCATGATTTTGTAAATGAAAATATAAAATGGACTTAATTTGAAAAATAATCATTCAGTAGGGTAGAAAACAAATAGTCGCAATGTCATTGCAAGTTGACATTTTTTTTGTCTTCACCACATTGAATTGTCAAATGTAACTTCTTTCAAATTGATGGATTTAGTATAGTAATTGCTATTAGAAAAATATTTTTTGGAGTCTTAGGTAGCACACTTACAAATTAAGTGATATTGTACTAGCTTCAGAGATAAACATGGATTTTCTCGGACAGTAGTCAGTAGTGATTTGAAAGATCAAATTATTTTGTTAGCTAACATATGAATGAATGAATGGGGTTTAAAGGCACATCAACAGCTGACGTCATTTAGAGCGCCTAAAATGAATAAATAATTTCTGGTTCATGTGAAACTTGAAGTGATAGAAATATATCTTGGACAAACTGTCTATCAATTGAACAAAGAATTCTCAAGAATGTTCTTGGTTAACCTATTACCAAACAAACACAATGCTTCCGTCGAACATGAGTTTTGTTGGTTTTTTTTGCGTTTGATCTTGGTATGTGACCTTGACCCTATCACATGACCTTGACTTTGACATGAGAAGATGCGTATTATGGAGATGTATCTTAATGCCAAATATTAGCTTTGTATCTGTAGGCTGGTAGTAATTGGAAACGTTAAGTTTTTTGGTTAAGTTTTGCAGACAGACAGATGGACAATAATCAAACAATATGCCTCCTATCTTTTGGTGCGGGGGCATGAAAAATTGTAGACGGAACAAATTGAAAGTTAGCTTGCTTTGCTCGAACGCGGTTTAATGACAACTTCAACAGCATTTCAGTCTTTTCACAGTTGCAGGAGTACCTAAACATGGATTCCTGGTATTTCTCACACCTGTGCTATCACTACACCCTGTCCGAGTCTCCATCTGCTCATCCCAATTAGGTTTACAATTATCCACCCATTGACGGAAGACAAATGTTGGAAAGGATATTTACCGCGCCCAAGGATTGAACCCTGGACCTCATGATTACAGTCTGATGCATTACTAACTGCATTTTAGAGTGGTATGAAATATTGTGGAATTTGAAAAAAGAGCTTTTCCAAAGTCCGAAGAGGTGTAAAGGAGAAGGATTGCTCAGGAGGGTTAAAAAAGATTGCCTTGTGAAAAAAATCTTTATTAGGTTCATTTCTTTGTTTTTCACAACATTTTCCAAGTTTTATTCCTGAAAGAATAGGAGTCTAAAATTAATTTCTGATTATAAAAAGAAGTGATTGTGAGAAGGATTTTTTTTTATTAAAATAGTAAATAACTTTTTTGTTACAGGATCAATGGATGACAGTTCACAGCTCTTCTAAAGAAAAACACCATCCCCTGCTGATTTTGGGACCAAACAATTTTGTTTAAGAATAAGTGTCAACTACTTTATTTGAGAGTGTGTGTGATGGGGGTGCCTAGCTTCAAATGTAGAAGTTCATCTTTATATTGTAATGGAGAAACCTTATGTATACCAATTCACACAAAGTGCACCTTTTTATTCCTCTGTTGAAAAGAACTTTAGAGAACATAGTGTGTAAAGAAGAAAGTACATGTAACAAGCAATTTCTTCATTTCCTACAATGTTTTCTTCTTCGAAAGACAAAAATTTTAAACTTTAATCAACTTAAAGATGTCATCTGTCTTTTCTTTCAATTTTGACAAGTCCAGAAGGTGAAGCGTTTTTGTTTGTTTGAAGACCTAATCGTCATAATTACAACTTATTCAAGCTACAGCTATGACATTTTTGTCGCAAACCAACCATTTTACTTTTTTGTTACATGTTACCGGCCAATTTTTTGCAAATTAATGCCGCTTGAAATCGTAGTGGAGTTTCATGTCAGAATCAATAGGCGGGACTGACGGGTTTAGTATGCTGGGCCAGGAGTTGGTCAATTGGTGGCTCACTTGGGTCAATCAAAGAACAAATCGACCATTCACATTTACACTGGAAGGGGTAAGTATAAAAAGCTGACTGCTGATCGCTGACTGCTGACCAGCTGACTGGCTGACCATTGGGTATAAAATGCTGACCAGTAAATTGCTGACCACTTATTTCACACACCCTTTATTCTGTATTATTTTATGTATAATATTTTGACCCAAGAAGTAATGATACAATTATGTAAATCGTTGATAAGTTGTTTCAAGGAAATTTTGAAATCTATTCTTTTGGGTGGAAAGTAGTTTTTGTAAAGTAAATTTTAGAGATAGTTCTAGCAACTTAATATAACTTCTGTTGTTTTTCTTAATATATACTTTTTCTTTGTTGACGTGACATTTGAATACTTCTTTATTTAACTTTTCCAAATCTGTTGTTTCATTAACTTTGATATACATGAACATGGCAGGAATTATCAATTTCTTGTTTTTAAACCTTTTCCTTAAAACAAATTATCTATGTACAAATTCAAATTTTAGTCATATTTATTCTTTATCAGTCCAGACAACAAATTTGAAGTGTGGTCCAAGTTGCAAGATGCTGCACTAATTATACTAAAAATATTAATAAAAAACATGAAGAAGTATCATACAGAGTTGAAAACATTGTATGAAAAGGAGAAATGGTAGTTATAATTACTTACCTTTTTTCATAATTATTATCTGTAGTAATGTGTGGTAATAGGTTAGCAGATTACCAAATGTTCCTCTATTGATTATATTGCCAAAGTACAATTTTAAGAAACATTGTAAACAAAGGAGAAATTGCATGTTACTAACAGATTCTCCTTTTCTCAGCATATTTTTTACCTTAAATGGCTGACTTAACTTGCTGACTTTGCTGACTAAATAATATACTGAACAAATTTGCTGACCAATACAAATTGTTGATCAGACTCAATTTTGAAGTAATATGCTAACCGAATTTGCTGACCATTGTTAAATTGCTGACCAGACTAGCTACAAAATATCAGTTGACAAAATTTTCTAAGCAAAGAAAATTACTGACTAGACTTGATTATCAGCCCTGCTGATCTAATGATATGCAGACCAAATTAGCTGACCAGACTTGCTGACCGAATTTGCTGACCAATAAAATTGGCTGACTAAACTTGCTGACCAAATTATCTGCTGACCAGATTCGCTGACAAATGTAAAATAGCTGTCCACACTTTGCTGACTAAATAATATGCTGACAAAATTTGCTGACTAAAACAAATTGCTTACCAGACTCAAAAATGAAGTAATATGCTAACCGAATTTGCTGACCAGTGTTAAATTGCTGACCAGACTAGCTACAAAACATCAGTTGACAAAATTTGCTGAGCAATGAAAATCAATAACTAGACTTGATTATCATCCCTGCTGATCTAATGATATACCGATCAAATTAGCTGACCAGACTTGCTGATCAAATTTGCTGACCAATAAGAAAGGCTGACTAAACTTGCTGACCAAATTATCTGCTGACCATTCTATTAATGTCTGGATTTGAAGAATATAATGAATGACCTTATGACATTCATATATACTCCTGGTTTGGTATAAGAGTGATCTAGACATTTCTTTTCTCAAAAAAGCAATGAGTTTTCAATGCTTGTTTAAATGTCAAGTTTGGAAAAGGCACAGAAATGGGAGAAGGTCTACCTGAATTATGTGGGTTGTTTTCAAATATGTGTTTTCATGTGAAAGAAAAACTTTTTCTTAAACTCTTACTTAATTTCTTTGTTTCTAAAATTCTGATAAATGAATTCAAGGAGAATATTGGGGTTAAGGAAAAAATTATTTGTTACAAAAATATATTCCTTTTTTTTCAATTTTTCTCAAAATGATTCTACTTACTTAAAGATAAAAATCTTTTTGTTCTTTTTGTGTCTACCTGTAATTTTTTCTAACTTTATTCCTGTGACTTCATCTTTATGTCTCTATTCTTATTTATGTCAACATGTCCACTCAACCATGAAAACACATTGCCTTTTATGCCTTTAGGCCCCTCAAGACAATAGTTCGGGAAAAGAATGCGAATCAAAGCGCTGAAAGCGCTGAAAGCGCTGAAAGCGCTGAAAGCCTGAGATATGTATACAGGAGATATATAATCTGGACAGAAAAGGTTTGATGGTTGAATTATCGGAGGTGCCACTTTTTACCCAAATCTACTGTCGATTATGCGCAGATCTGCCAATTTGTGCGCTAGGGGACACAACCTGACCGCAATAATTTTCATCCCGTTGAGGTATCGTAACGATATATTTACATGTATATATCGTTACATATTTTTCACCCGAATAAAATGCTTTGAAGGGGTCTTATAAAGGCCACCAAAGGATCCTTCCCGTAAATTTTGGTTGAGTTAGGTTGAATTATGTTCAGTGCTTTCAGAGAAGAAGATTTTCAAAGTAAAAGTCGACGGACGGAGGGACGGACGATGGAAACCACAACATGACAAAAGCTCGTTGGCTTTCAGCCAGTGGAGCTAGCGAGAGAGAGCTAGAGAGTGAGGGAGATGGGTAGCCAGGTTCGAACTAGGAGGCTCTTGCGTGCGATGTGAGTATTCTACCACACATACCAATTTTGTTATGTAAATATGCGCTTTATAATCTCCAGATAAAGAGAGCGAAAGAGGGCGGTCGGTCGTTTACCAGGTTAACATAATTATGTACACCTCTCTAAAGCGGTATGTAGACGTTGCATCCTTTGGGTAAATTAATAATTTCCAATATTTTATATATCTCCTTTCTTTCCATTCACTCGTCAAGTTTTGATAATTTTGCCAAATTCAGAACACTCACATAAAAGTACTGTACATCAAGCCGACAGCTTTCAATGAGTCATATCTCGCCTTCGTCCTTCTCGCCTCAATCGGGCGTATTAATTTATGGTCAGATCCGATCCACTTTTACTGCGACAGAAGACACATTGATTGCGGTAGATGTTTTTACATTATGTTTTCACATTAAACTCTGCATGGGTTTGAATTTTAAGCATTGTAACTTTAACCTTAGATTGCTTACGCAATCTCAGGCTAAAAATGAAGAAATCAATTTATTTTCTTCATTTTTTCACATTGCTTTCTACCCAACAAAACAAAGATTGTTTAAATGTCACTAGCTTCAAATTGTTGTCTTCAACTTCTTTAACCTGTCTAAACATTGTTCCTTTTGGGTTAAAATCATTTACGAAGAAATCCAAGAGGCATATATTTTGAAATCATAAATTTCAGTTATCTCCTTATACTTATACTTTATATATTTTTAGAATTAACCAATGCTGACAAACCCCCCTTTTACATTGTGGAAAATGAAGAAATCTGTTTCAAATCAACATTTCTCAACTTGAAATATGAAAAGTCTTTATATTCAAACTTTGCTAACAATGTTTTTTAACCCAATACCAGACATCAAAAATATAGACTGGTCGATTGTGAGAAAAAGATTAATTTCAAGCAATTTCTCCTTTTCCCACAGAATTGTCTTCAAGGCTTTAAAAAGCTGGATCGTGTTGTAATTGGATTTAATAATTTACTAATATTAATCAAGACTGGTTTTATCACCTTCTCTTTGCCATTCTTTGTGTTTGTACATGTGTCTCCTCCAAAAAAAGGAATATTTTGGGAATCATATATGTATATATATTAAGTATTTGAAAGGAGTGTGCAGAGGTCAATTGATATTCTTGCCTTGATAATGAATTTACAGTAATTTAAAATGACACAATAATTTCACAATAAAAATTCTTTCTTTGCGTTTAATCGACTTAATTCAATTAAAAATCAATTTAATGTGATTCATTCTCATTGCCCTCCTTTGAAACATTTGTCTTTGGGTGATATTGATAATAGCTGTATTGCTAGCAGATGCTAATGATGTTATTGATATGTCATTGAAAGTACAAATGAGGCAGTTTTCGGTGCAATCGACATTAAACGTATTTCATGTTAAACAAATTTTAGACATGTCCAAATTTCAAGGTTTTGCAGATGAAAAATTAAAAAGGATTTAATTTGAAAAGTAACCATTCAATATGGTGGAAAATATTATGGAAAAAGAAAAAATGCTTGTCACAAGCAATATTTTCTTTTTCTACAAAATTTCCCAAGTATTAAATCTCAGAAAGACAAATTTTAAACCCCGGGATTGAACAGGAAAGTGTTAAGAGGAATTCAAGACTTAAAAAGCAAGTTGTGGAATAAATGGTTGAACGATTTTTACACTGAATTGTGGAAATAGGAGATAATGCAAAATTCTGTTCTTTTGTAAGGAAATAAACCTTAGTAGCAGGTTTTTTGATGTTGTTGTTTTTGAAAGAGATGCAAAACTTGCAGCTTCTAGACACATTGAGATGAAAGGAAAAAACTTGTAGCAAATACTTTTTTTCCTTTTCATTATATTTCTGTCCCAGGATAAACAAGTTTCATTTTTTCCTTATCATTTTAACTTATTTACAAATAGAAATATTTTTTTAATTCACTAAGAGAAAAAGATGAACTATTGAGATAAAAGCTGGAAAATCAGACCAATCAACATTTCTCTTTTATTCTCAATTTATCTGCCCAAAGAAAATCAAGTCCCAGAATCATTTTGGAGTTTAATACACCAAATCTTTTTAGGCTTGTATAATCCTATTTATTTGTAATTTGAAATAGGTTAGTAAAACGATCACTATATTGGTAGTACGGTAATAATAAAGGATAGAATTGTCAATAAACCTGGTTTTCAATGGCTTTATCAAAGTCTATCAAAAAGCATAAGACTAGTTATGCAAACAAGAATTTAGGCAATAAGTCTTGCTTTTAGAACGATGAAAAATTGAACAACAAAACCCTGATAATACATGTATGTGCTAGCAAGCACATTTTATCATAACCAATCACAAAGTGTAAAAGTAGTTCTGCAAAGAAGAATTTGGACATGGGGTAGCATTAAATCACGAAATGCTGATAGCATGTACAAGATCACATGGTGACATTTAGTGTTAGTTTCATCGAAACCCCTCAAGAATTGTAGGAGGAGTTAGGCTTACAAAGGTTTGACAGTAAGTCTATTTTGAGCATGATGCACCATTTAGTAAACTTAATCATAAACAAACAACATTAATAAAACTTTACTCAAAATTCCCATCAAAGTGTCACTTGCATAAAGCTAAGGTGCAGCTATTGCATGATATTGACCAATATTGACCATGATGAGCAATGGAATACACAAGATGTTTACCCCCTGTTGTGATATAAAAATAAGACAATTACCTTATTAGTAGGAGTCCAACACACAAAACATTCCTTAATCGTTTACTGTTTTTCAAAATGTTAGACCTGTCCAAATTGAAAGGTTTTGAAAACAACAATTTGAAGTCGATTTTATTTGAAAAACAATCATTTAGTAGGATAGAAAATATTGTTACAAACAATTTCTTCTACTTCCACAATGATGTATCAAGTATAAAACCACAGGGATGAAAAAACAGGGATTGAATGTGAAAGGGTAAACAAGGCCTTTGAAGTTAGCTAGATTTGCAAGCTATTCTAGGAATTTTATTCAGAAAATGTGATAAATTGTGATCAGCAAGATTTGTAAAAAAATATGAAAAAAATGCTGTTAGAAAGATTGGTTAGCAATTTTAAAAAATGAGTTCAGCAAAGGTTGAAAAAATGTGGTCAACATGATTGGTATGTAAATGTAAGATGGACTGTAAGATAGGTCATGGAAACTGTTGTTCAGCTTTACCCATTCCCACACAATGATTCTATTTGACTCCCCTCACGGAAATCAAGTTATAAAACATTGAGTAAAATGAAGAAGTTGTGTAAATGTTTTATTCATGTACCAGAGGAAAATGATTTTTTTATTGATTCAAAGGTTGCTGTTTTGATTTTATTTTAAAACCATTTTCATTATATTCCTAAATTGATGATCATGAAATACACTCACTGTTTGGTAGGGAAATTACTTAAAGACCTAGTTTAAGGAATGTTGTGTATGTTGGACCCCTACTGATAAGCTAATTGCCTTATCTGTAAATCACACCAGGAGGTTAATCATCTTGTATATTCAATTGATGACCATGGTCAAAATTTGTGAATATTATGCAATAGCTGCACCTTAGCTTTATGCTGATGAGAATTTGATAGAAAAATAAAGTAGAGTTTTTTTGTTTTTTTAAATTTTATCTTATCATTTTATTATGCCTTTAAAATTTAAAATAAATGTCAAATTACTAAATGAAAAGTGACTAAGTTGCAGATTGCTGGATTGAATGTAATTGAAAGAAATTAACATGCATTACTTTTTTGTAATTTAAGCGGTTAAACAGTTTCCTCAAACATTCTGGTAAGGTAAGAATTCTAGTAAAAATACTTTTTTCTATTTTGATTTTTAACTCATGGCCTAGAATCCTGAATATTATAGCAGTTTTACAAACTAAAAAAGTTCGATTTGAAAATGGAGAAAAGGTGTTGAAATATTGAGATGAAAGGCGAAATCAGAAAATCAATGTTTTCTCCTCTTTTCCCAATGTTGTCTATCCAAGTTATTCCTGTTGCTATTCGTGATCTGTTATGATATCAATAGCTTAATATTTTGCATTTTTACTGTCTCCTGCACATTGAGAAAGTCTTGAAAATGAGGACTTATTATTCATTAACAATTATAACGAAATGAAATTCAAAATTAATTTCAAGAGACAAATTAGCTACAGAGAAAGTGCAAATATATGTCACACTCATCCATGGCAATACAGCAGATTTAATCCCGTGTATACTGTATATAGCTTCCATATCAGATAAGGTCGTTAAATTCACAGTGGGTGGTAAATTGTATATCTCATTGGGTTGTGTGTGTGGTCAAATAAAGAAGGAATTAAATAGGCCTTTAATGACTAGAATGAAAATGATAGAAAATGCAAAGCCGTCAATTGTATATTATAGATATCGTTTTTCAATGTTTTTCTCCAATTCATAAAAAATGTCAAAATCAAAAAATTATTAAAAAAGATGAAATCATAAATAAACGCAATGCATAGGTATTTAAAGCTGTTTTGTTAGTACATACATGTAATAATGGTGACAACACATTGATAATCAAATTAGGAAGAAACTAATCAACTAAATTGGCTACCACGATTGAAGTAGTAAATAATTTTTTCTTGGTCAAGAAACTGATTAGCAGCTATAAATCCTTCAACATGTTCATAGTATTTTTGATTAAGTATTTCTATTTTCTTTTAATTTGTTATTTGTGAATTTCATATCATTTCCATTTATGATTCATAAATCTATACCTGCAAATATCATAAAAAAAATGATAAATAAATACAATATAAGTAATGTTAAAGTGAAGAATATCTTTTCTTTAAGAAATTTTCTCTATAATTTGAATATTTTTTCTGTTAGATAAGATGATTTTCCCTTTTTTTAAGCAGGACTTATGGTGGGCTAAGGAGCTGAAATAAGTGGTGAAATAAGTGGTCAGCAAAATACTGGTCAGCTTTTTATACCCAATTGGTCAGCTGGTCAGCAGTCTGCTGGTCAGCAGTGAGTTGGTCAGGTTTTTATACCTACCCCACTGGAAGTGAACTGTGACTTCCGACAATGGCCAACATTTGTGTGAAGCATTTTTGTTGGTTTGGTGACTTAAACGTCATAACATTTGCTTTAATATCATTGCAGAACTACCTGTCTGAGCTCAGTACCTGTGGAGTCGGATGGCCAGCAATAAATTAATTAATGATAATCTAATTGGATAACCAATTCTGAATGACCTTTGCAACATCTGATCTGTTTTTATACCCAAGAAGGGTCTTCAGCGCAATTCTTGTTAGGAATGAACTGAAACTCGCCACAATTTATTATCATATTGGTTGTGCAAAAAATGATTTTAAATCCCTAGAGTTTTCTCAGACTACACAGGTTCAAAACTTATTGCTCTTCCTAGATTTCTGGAAGCTTGAATTGATATTCAACCTTAGAACATTTTTCTCTAGGAAATACTATAGCCGTTTGACCTCTGCTTGATTAAACGTCTTTATAAATATTTGTCAAGGACAAAAGTTGAGTTCCTTTTGGCATGACAGGTCACATTTAGTTTAAACATTGAGCCTAGCCAATGAAGGCCAAGGTTCCACAATTGACCACTATTCCACTAGTAATATTAAGATGGGAATATTTTGATCCTGTCTAATCTGTTATAAAGCTTCTGCAACTGAGCATTGGCATCCATATGTCAAGCTCTTATTTAGCTAATGAAATAAAAGGAGAAATAATTTGCCTTATTAGAAAATACAAGTAATGTCTTTATTTTTCCCAATGTCTTCTGAAGTTGTTTTCATGAGGTGCTTAAAAAAGTTGGATTGTGTGACAATGGGTTAAACTATTTTACAGTATGTTTCTAAATGTGAAAGGGTCATACTATCAAAATAATTTGAGTTTGTTTTCTTTTATCTATAAAAGATGATGTATGAAGAGAAATAAATAAATTCAAACAGCCAATGTGAAATTTGCTAATTTTTTATCAGCTTGGCTCGAGGTATTGCGATAGCCTTGGTGTTGTGTTTGTCGTCACGCAAAAACTTTGACATTTTGCGATATCTCTTGTTCTACTTAAAGCAGTCACTTGAAACTTGGCACACTTGTTCACTATCAAAAGAGCAACCTTTACTATCTAGGGAAATAACTCCAGATTGCATTTTGTCACTATCCAGCAACCAGGCACCCGTTGGCGGTGCTCTTGTTAACCTTGTTTCTACAATTTAATGGATTTCTAATACCATTATGTAGCCATCTTATTAACCCATCACCATAAAAGAAAATTTCAGTCTGGTGCAAGTTAATGGGTTAAGCAAATTATGTGAGAAGTGACTTTTTTATACCCGTCAAAAAGACGCATTATGGGATCACCCATGGCATCCATGTCTTTGTCCGGGACATAAACTGGAACCTTATGTCTTATCGACTTGAAACTTGGCAGTTGTATTCATTGCAGAGTACAGTGCATGAGAGCTATGACTCTACTGTAAAATTAAATAAAATAAAATTGAATAATAAAAAAAAGCAATTGATAAATTGTGTCAGCTATGCACCTAACCTTGGTTTTTTGTCGTTTCTCAAGCCTGTACAACAACATTATTATGTCTGGCGCACCAGTTAATCATCTCTCAAATGTCAAATCTTGTGATGACTTTTGTCAAATGTCAGAAGGAATGTGGTTTGAACTCATGACTAGTGGCTTGAGATCAAGGTGCTAACCTGGGAAGGCCATAGTGATGTAGAATAACATTTCTAGATAAAGAAATTCTGTTTAGAACAAAAGTCTTCATAGTCTGCAATCTTGAATACATTATTACTTGGATATTTTCCAAGTTTTTCCATTTTTTATTAGATTGATGATCACATATTCCTAAACAAATAGTCATCTTTTGTTAACAAATCAGGAGACATTAAAAAGAGTTTAGAAATGTGTAAGTGAATATTGAACACAAATCATTTTCTAACTGCAGATTACGCAAGCGGTATTTATGACATTTTAGGCCCATACCAATGATTTTTATGCACCTGTCGTGTAATTTCAAGGGGATATAGAGTAGCCAATGTCCATGGGTTGACATGTATGTTTGCAATTGTATTCCAGAGCACATATTCTAAATTAATGGATTTCAAAAGTACTTGATGAGTACTAGTGTCATACATAGAGTTTTGTTGTGCATACCCAAGTTCAAGGTCACAACTGATGGTCATGTGACAAGCATGAATACCGGGCAATACTAGGGACATTTCTATTTTTTGTCTCCTAGTCCACTTGAGGTGAGCTAGACATAATTATCAATGTTGATGTATTTGTGTTAGTGTGTCTGTCTAAATGTGGCCACACAGAAAATCCTTTATCAACAACTGTGCAGTTTGAAATGAATTTTCACATAGTCCCAAGGTTAATGTCAAAGCTCAAGGTCAAACACTGAAGTGAGCCTTTCCAGAGTATATCTACTACATTTGCGCATGGATTATAAAGTAACTTGGTTCAAATGCTCTCCGCGTTGCCACCCTAGTGCAGTGGTAATGCGTAAGACGCCTTGTCATGGGGTCCCGAATCTCCTTCATTTGTGCATTGATCAAATAATGTGGCACAATAACTTGCTATAATGACTAGATTTGCAATTTGAAATAAATTTTCAGTAGTTCCGGGGTCAAAAACTTAGCAGGTGCAAATCTGTGGGAAAACTTTCTCACTATCTTATACCCTCTCACTTGGCCCATTCATACATCTCATTAATATGATAATTAGGTAACTATTCAACCATATCAGTTAACTGATTACCCCATCCCCATCTTTTGGCCCATATGAAAATGTGGAATACATTTTGGTGACAGGCGAAAGTGCTTGTACAAAGCAATGTAGGGCTTATATGTAAACTTCCACACACTTTGAAATCGTCACCTGCAGCTTTCTTTTTTAAATTTGACCCAGCTAAAGATGGTCCGAGTTGACTGGTCACCACGGATAGTGTCATAAATACGGCTAAGTAGTGCGCGAATTTTCTTTTCTTGTTTTGCTTTAACTATAACTTTGTGACGAGTATTTGAAATTTTCACAAAAAAACTCGTGGAAAGCTTATATTGTGATGTTCTGGCTGTGAAATTCATCACCGACCCTCCCGAAGTCGGCAGGTAGAATTATAAGGTCACCGAATATACAGAGACCATGGTACCCCAATTTTTTTAATGGTAACAAAATTTTGCGGTTGAATTCGTAATGGGTCAAAATTGACTGTTTGATAGATTTAATATATTAGTAATGTTTGTTGTTTTATGAAGTAGTTGTTGTTTACAGAAAAAAATAGTCGGATTAAATTTTAAAGAAAATATCAAAATGGATTGATCGATGTGAATGATCGGAATGATTGAACGCTGTTGATTGAACGCTTTCGTTTAAGAATTGAATGATCGCAGATTGGAAAACGTGATTGCTACCGGATTGAACGCTTTTTGTTTGTTTGAATGGGGTTTTACGCCGCTTTCAACAATCTTTCAGTTATATCGCGGCGGTTGGAGCACCTAACAATGGAATCCTGGTATTTCTCACATCAGTACTACCATTACATCCTTTCCTAGCCTCCAGCTGCTATCCCACATATGTCTACGATTATCGACCCATTGGTGAGAGACAATAAGCCGAAAAGGATGCGTGCCGCCGTCGGGGATCGAACCCGGGACCTCTAGATTTACAGTCCGACGCGCTACCGACTGCGCTATGACGGCGGCCGGATTGAACGCTGAACACTGATTGAACGTAAATGCCCGTGATTGCCCGGAACGAGATTGAAATGATTGTAAAATTAACGATGTTCCATACTGTATAATTATGCATTTGATCCAATTCTAGGCTCGATCATTTTTCCGGCTCTATGGCAGCCGCGGCTCCAATTTTTTGCATGCGCGTAGGGACCTCAAATGCCTACCTCCATACAAAGTTTGAGCTCAATCGGAGCCATAGGCCCAAACTACACAGATTCCTGCTAATTTACCCCCACTAGAATCGAACTTTTATCCGGCTCTATCCCAGCAGCGGCTCTGATTTTTTGCATGCATGTAAGGACACCAAATGCCTACCTACAGACCAAGTTTGAGCTCAATCGGAGCCAGAGCGGCCGAGCAATGTCCAAACCCAACCTGCTCTTTACTGTATATGTATTTGACACAATTCTAGGATCGAACTTTTTACGGCCCTATGCCACCCGCGGCTCCAATTTTTTGCATGCGTGTAGGGACCCCAAATGCCTACCTTCATATTGAGTTTGAGCTCAATCGGAGCCATAGCGGCCGAGCAAGATCCAAACCAAACCTGCTTTTTACTGTATATGTATTTGATCCAATTCTAGGATCGAACTTTTTTCCAGCCCTATGGCAGCTTAGGCTCCGATTTTTTGCATGCGTGTAGGGACCTCAAAAGCCTACCTCCGTAACAAGTTTTAGCTAAATCGGAGCCAAAGCGGCCGAGTAAGGTCCGAACCTTAACCCCCACCTACACCGATTCCCGCCATTTTATCCCCAATAAGATCGAACTTTTTTCCGGCTCTATGCCAGCCGCGGCTCCGATTTTTTGCATGCGTGTAGGGACCCAAAATGCCTACCTACATACCAAGTTTGAGCTCAATCGGAGCCATAGCGGCCGAGCAAGGTCCTAACCCAACCTGCTCTTTACTGTATATGTATTCGACCCAATTCTAGGATCGAACTTTTTCCGGCCCTATGCCAGCCGCGGCTCCAATTTTTTGCATGCGTGTAGGGACCCCAAATGCCTACCTACATGTTAATTTTGAGCTCAATCGGAGCCATAGCGCCCGAGCAAGATCCAAACCCAACTAGAGGTAGCAGGCTGAGTTCGAATGCACAGACTAGCGTGTGGGCAAGATTCGCCAGACATCAATCCGAGGAAATGGTCCCGTACGAGAACACTCCTACATCACCACCAGTACCTGCAGCGCCACTCATACTGAAGGATAATCAACCCCATGATGAATATCCAAGACTTGAGCTAGTGCCAGCAAGGACAGCATAAAAAGGACGGTTGTAAATAAACAATTTCGCCTACACAAATCGCGCGAAGGAGTTATATAGTTCCTGCAATCGTAAAGTAAAAATAGGACAGTAAAATTTGTGTTGAAACATCCGAGGACTATTTCTAACCGTTATCCTACGGTGTCAGATTCAACAACCTACGGTGTCAGATTCATCAACATACGGTGTCGGATTCATCAACATACGGTGTCCGATTCATCAACATACAATGACGTATTCATCAACATACGGTGTCAGATTCATAAACATACGATGTTGGATTCATCAACATACGGTGTCGGATTCATCAAAATACGGTGTCGGATATTATAAAACATTTCATCATCAAACGGTGTCGGATATCATAAACCATTTCATCAACAAACAGTGTCAAATACTATAACCCATTTCATCAACATACATTGTCAGATATGCATAAACACCTCACCAACCATGCGGTAACCATATACAGCCACGACAAACAACAAGATGTACCAGAGACACTATGCTGAAAATTTCTTTTGTGATTGACATTTCAAATGTTCATAAATGTATTATTTGTTTTTAAGACATGCACATGTGCACTTATTCTATGTGCTGTTAATTTGTGTTTAAGATTCTTTAACTATTTCTTTCCTTAAGATAAAACTTCCTGCATTTGGACAATTTCAAACAAAAAAAAAGAAAAACATAGGAAGGTGTGTAACAATATACATTGTTACTCGCTTTTATGATGCCGCGACTAAATAGAAATATATATGGTGGGCTGCAATTTAGTGGTCCATGCTAACATGACTTGACTAAAGGCCCTTCTTGTAGCTACAACCCCGAGCTACACCGATTCCCGCCATTTTACCCGCAACTAGGATCGAACTTTTTTCCGGCTCTATACCACCCGCGACTCCGATTTTTTCGCATGCGTGTAGGGACCCCAAATGCCTACTACAAACCAAGTTTGAGCTCAATCGGAGCCATAGCGGCCAAGCAAGATCCAAACCGACTTCTTGCATGCGTGTAGGGACCCCCAATGCCTAAATCCGTACAAAGTTTTAGGTCAATCGGAGCCATAGCGACCTAGAAAGGACCAAACCCAACCTGCCCTTTACTGTATATGAATTTGACCCAATTATAGAATCGAACTTTTTTCCGGCCCTATGGCAGCCGAGGCTCCGATTTTTTGCATGAGTGTAGGGACCCAAAATGCCTACCTACATACCAAGCTTGATCTCAGTCTGAGCCATAGCGGCCGAACAATCTCCGAACCTAAACCCCAACCTACTCCGATTCCCGCCATTTTACCCCCAACTAGGATCGAACTTTTTTCCGGCTCTATGCCAGCCGCGGCTCCGATTTTTTGCCTGCGTGTAGGGACCCCAAATGCCTACCTTCATATCAAGTTTGAGCTCAATCGGAGCTAGAGCGGCGGAGCAAGGTCCAGATCCAACCTGCTTTTTACTGTAGTTGTATTTGACCCAATTCTAGTATCGACTTTTTTTCCGGCCCTATGACAGGCGAAGCTCCGATTTTTTGCATGCGTGTGAGGACCCCCAATGCCTATCTCCGTGCCAAGTTTAAGCTCATTCGGAACCTTAGCGGCTGGCAAGGTCCAAACTATACCTGCTCTTTATTGTATTTGTATTTTACCCATTTCCGAGATCGAACTTTTTACGGCCCTATGGCAACCGAGGCTCTGATTTTTTGCATGCGTGTAAGGACCCCAATGCCTACCTACATACCAATTTTGAGCTCAATCGGAGACATAGCGGCCGAGCAGGGTCCAAACCAAAACTGCTATTTACTGTATATGTATTTGACCCAATTCTAGAATCAAACTTTCTTCCGGCCCTATGGCAGCCGAGGCTCCGATTTTTTGCATGCGTGTATTGACCCCCAAATGCCTACCTCCGTACAAAGTTTGAGCTCAATCGGAGCCAAAGCGGCCGAGCAAGGTCCGAATCTAAATCCCAAGCTACACCGATTCCCGCCATTTTATCCCCCAAATAGGATCGATTTTTTTCCGGCTCTATGCCAGCCGCGGCTCCGATTTTTTGCATGCGTGTAGTGACCCCAAATGCCTACCTACATACCAAGTTTGAGCGCAATTGGAGCCATAGCGGCCGAGCAGGTCCAAACCGATTTTTTGCATGTGTGTAGGAACCCCAAATGCCTACCTCCGTACCAAGTTCGAGCTCAATCGGTTCCATAGCGGCCGAGCAAGGTCCGAAAATAAACCTCGAGCTACACAGATTTCCGCCATTTTGCCCCAAACTAGGATCGAACTTTTTTCCGGCCCTATAGCAGCTGGGGCTCTGATTTTTTGCATGCCTGTAGGGACCTCAAATGGCTACCTCAGTACCAAGTTTGAGCTCAATCGGAGCCATAGGGGCGGAGCAAGGTCCAACCCCAACCTGCTCTTTAAGTATATGCATTTGACCCAATTCTAGGATCGAACTTTTTTCCGGCCCTATGGCAGCCGCGGCTCCAATTTTTTGCATGCGCGTAGGAACCTCGAATGCCTACCTCAATACCAAGATTGAGCTCAATCGGTTCCATTAAGGCGGAGCTAGGTCAAAACCCAAATCCGCACCTACAGCGAAATCCGCCATTTTACCACCACTTAGGATCGAACTTTTTTTCGGCCCTATGGCAGCCGGGGCTCCGATTTTTTGCATGCCTGTAGGGACCTCAAATGGCTACCTCAGTACCAAGTTTGAGCTCAATCGGAGCCATAGGGGCGGAGCAAGGTCCAAACCCAACCTGCTGTTTAAGTATATGCATTTGACCCAATTCAAGGATCGAAATTTTCTCCGGCCCTATGGCAGCCGCGGCTCTAATTTTTTGCATGCGCGTAGGAACCTCAAATGCCTACCTCCATACCAAGATTGAGCTCAATCGGTTCCATTGGGGCGGAGCTAGGTCCAAACCCAAATCCCCACCAAAAGCGAAATCCGCCATATTACCACCACTTAGGATCGAACTTTTTTTCGGCTCTATGGCAGCCGGGGCTCCGATTTTTTGCATGCCTGTAGGGACCTCAAATGGCTACCTCAGTACCAAGTTTGAGCTCAATCGGAGACATAGGGGCGGAGCAAGGTCCAAACCCAACCTGCTCTTTGTGTATATGCATTTGACCAAATTCTAGGATCTAATTTTTCTCCGGCCCGATGGCAGCCGCGGCTCCAGTTTTTTGCATGCCCGTAGGGACCTCAAATGCCTACCTCCATATCAAGTTTGAGCTCAATCGGTTCCGTAGGGGCGGAGCTAGGTCCAAACCCAAATCCGCACCTACAGCGAAATCCGCCATTTTACCCTCAATTAGGATCGAACTTTTTCCGGCCCTATGGCAGCCGGGGCTCCGATTTTTTGCATGCCTGTTGGGACCTCAAATGGCTACCTCAGTACTAAGGTTGAGCTCAATCGGAGCCATAGAGGCGGAGAAAGGTCCAAACCCAACCTGCTCTTTGTGTATATGCATTTGACCCAATTCTAGGATCGAACTTTTCTCCGGCCCTATGGCAGCCGCGGCTCCAATTTTTTGCATGCGCGTATGGACCTTGAATGCCTACCTCCATACCAAGTTTGATCAATCGGTTCCATAGGGGCGGAGCGTGGTCCAAACCCAAATCCGCACCTACAGCGAAATCCGCCATTTTACCCTCAATTAGGATCGCACTTTTTTCCGGCCCTATGGCAGCCGGGGCTCCGATTTTTTTGCATGCCTGTAGGGACCTCAAATGGCTACCTCAGTACCAAGTTTGAGCTCAATCGTAGCCATAGGGGCGGAGCAAGGTCCAAAGCCAACCTGCTCTTTGTGTATATGCATTTGACCCAATTCTAGGATCGAACTTTTCTCCGGCCCTATGGCAGCCGCGGCTCCAATTTTTTAGATGCGCGTAGGGACATCTAATGCTTACCTCCATACCAAGTTTGAGCTCAAGCGGTTGCATAGGGGCGGAGCTAGGTCAAAACTAAATTCCGCACCTTCAGCGAAATCCGCCATTTTACCCCCAATTAGGATCAAACTTTTTTCCGGCCCTTTGGCAGCCGGGGCTTCGATGTTTTGCAAGCCTGTAGGGACCTCAAATGGCTACCTCAGTACCAAGTTTGAGCTCAATCGGATCCATAGGGGCGGAGCAAGGTCCAAACCCAACCTGCTCTTTGTGTATATGCATTTGACCCAATTCTAGGATCGAACTTTTCTCCGGCCCTATGGCAGCCGCGGCTCCTATTTTTTGCATGCGCGTAGGGACCTCGAATGCCTACCTCCATACCAAGTTTGAGCTCAATCGGTTCCATAGAGGCGGAGCTAGGTCCAAACCCAAATTCGCACCTACAGCGAAATCCGCCATTTTACCCCCAATAAGGATCGATTTTTTTCCGACCCTATGGCAGCCGGAGCTCCGATTTTTTGCATGCCTGTTGGGACCTCAAACTGCTACCGCAGTACCAAGTTTGAGCTCAATCGGAGCCATAGGGGCGGAGCAAGGTCCGAACCCAACCTGCGCTATGTGTATATGCTTTTGACCCAATTTAAGGATCGAATTTTTCTCCGGCCCTATGGCAGCCGCGGCTCCAATTTTTTGCATGCGCGTAGGGACCTCGAATGCATAAACCTCCATACCAAGTTTGATCAATCGGTTCCATAGGGGGGGAGCTAGGAATCCGCACCTACATGGAAATCCGCCATTTTACCCCCAATTAGGATCGAACTTTTTTCCGGCCCTATGGTAGCCGGGGCTCCGATTTTTTTGCATGCCTGTAGGGACCTCAAATGGCTACCTCAGTACCAAGTTTGAGCTCAATCGGTGCCATAGGGGCTGAGCAAGGTCCAAACCAAACCTGCTCTTTAAGTATATGCATTTGACCCAATTCTAGGATCGAACTTTTCTCCGGCCCTATGGCAGCCGCGGCTCCAATTTTTTGCATGCGCGTAGGGACCTCGAATGCCTACCTCCATACCAAGTTTGAGCTCAATAGGTTCCATAGGGGCGGAGCTAGGTCCAAACCCAAATCCGCACCTACAGCGAAATCTGCCATTTTACCCCCAATTAGAATCGAACTTTTTTCCGGCCCTATGGTAGCCGGGGCTCTGATTTTTTGCATGCCTGTAGGGACCTCAAATGGCTACCTCAGTACCAAGTTTGAGCTTAATCGGTTCCATAGGGGCGGAGCTAGGTCCAAACCCAAATCCGCACCTACATCGAAATCCGCCATTTTACCCCCAATTAGGATCGAACTTTTTTCCGGCCCTATGGCAGCCGGGGCTCCGATTTTTTGCATACCTGTAGGGACCTCAAATGGCTACCTCCTTACAAAGTTTGAGCTCAATCGGAGCCATAGGGGCGGAGCAAGGTCCAAACCCAACATGATATTTGTGTATTTGCATTTGACCCAATTCTAGGATCGATCTTACATGTATCTCCGGCCCTATGGCAGCCGCGGCTCCAATTTCTTTGCATGCGCCTAGGAACCTCGAATGCCTACCTCCCTACCAACTCTGAGCTCAATCGGTTCCATAGGGGCGGAGCTAGGTCCAAACCCAAATCCGCACCTACAGCGAAATCCGCCATTTTTCCCCCAATTAGGATCGAACTTTGTTTCCGGCCCTATGGCAGCCGGGGCTCCGATTTTTTGTATGGGAGTAGGGACCTCAAATGGCTACCTCAGTACCAAGTTTGAGCCCATCGGAGCCATAGGGGCGGAGCGAGGTCCAAAGCCAACCTGCTCTTTGTGTATATGCATTTGACCCAATTCTAGGATCGAACTTTTCTCCAGACCTATGTAAGCCACGGCTCAAATTTTTTGCATGCGCGTAGGGACCTCGAATGCCTACCTCCATACCAAGTTTGAGCTCAATCGGTTGCATAGGGGCGGAGCTAGGTCCAAACCCAAATCCGCACCTACAGCGAAATCCGCCATTTTACCCCCAATTAGGATCGAACTTTTTTCCGGCCCTATGGCAGCCGGGGCTCCGATTTTTTGCACGCCTGTAGGGACCTCAAATGGCTACCCCAGTACAAAGTTTGAGCTCAATCGGAACCATAGGGGCGGAGCAAGGTCCAAACCCAACCTGATCTTAGTGTATATGCATTAGACAATATTCTAGGATCGAACTTTTCTCCGGCCCTATGGCAGCCGCGGCTCCATTTTTTTTGCATGCGCGTAGGGACCTCGAATGCCTACCACCATACCAAGTTTGAGCTCTATCGGTTGGATAGGGGCGGAGCTAGGTCCAAACCAAAATCCGCACCTATAGCGAAACCCGCCATTTTTCCCTCAATTAGGATCGAACTTTTTTCCGGCCCTATGGAAGCCGGGGCTTCGATTTTTTGCATGCCTGTAGGGACCTCAAATGGCTACCTCAGTACCAAGTTTGAGCTCAATCGGAGCCGTTGGGGCGGAGCAAGGTCCAAACCCAACCTGTTCTTTGTTAATATGCATTTGACCTAATTCCAGGATCGAACTTTTCTCCGGCCCTATGGCAGCCGCGGCTCCAATTTTTTGCATGCGCGTAGGGACCTCGAATGCCTACCTCCATACCAAGTTTGAGCTCAATCGGTTCCATAGGGGCGGAGCTAGGTCCAAACCCAAATCCGCACCTACAGCGAAACCCGCCATTTTACCCCTAATTATGATCGAACTTTTTTCCGGCCCTATGGCAGCCGGGGCTCCGATTTTTTGCATGCCTGTAGGGACCTCAAATGGCTACCTCAGTACCAAGTTTGAGCTAAATCGGAGCCATAGGGGCGGAGCAAGGTCCAAACCCAACCTGCTCTTTGTGTGTATGCATTTGACCCAATTCTAGGATCGAACTTTTCTCCGGCCCTATGGCAGCCGCGGCTCCATTTTTTTGCATGCGCGTATGGACCTCAAATGGCTACATCCATACTAAGTTTGAATTCAATCGGTTCCATAGTTGCGGAGCTAGGTCCAAACCCAAATCCGCACCTAGAGCGAAATCTGCCATTTTACCCCCAATTAGGATCGAACTTTTTTCCGGCCCTATGGTAGCCGGGGCTCTGATTTTTTGCATGCCTGTAGGGACCTCGAATGGCAACCTCCATACCAAGTTTGAGCTCAATCGGTTAAAAAAGGGGCGGAGCTAGGTCCAAACCCAAATCCGCACCTACATCGAAATCCGCCATTTTACCCCCAATTATAATCGAACTTTTTTCCGGCCCTATGGCAGCCGGGGCTCCGATTTTTTGCATGCCTGTAGGGAACTCAAATGGCTACCTCCTTGCAAAGTTTGAGCTCAATCGGAGCCATAGGGGCGGAGCAAGGTCCAAACCCAACCTGATATTTGTGTATTTGCATTTGACCCAATTCTAGGATCGAACTTTTCTCCGGCCCTATGGCAGCCGCGGCTCCAATTTTTTTGCATGCGCCTAGGAACCTCGAATGCCTACCTCCATACCAACTCTGAGCTCAATCGGTTCCATAGGGGCAGAGCTAGGTCCAAACCCAAATCCGCACCTACAGCGAAATCCGCCATTTTTCCCCCAATTAGGATCGAACTTTGTTTCCGGCCCTATGGCAGCCGGGGCTCCGATTTTTTGTATGGGAGTAGGGACCTCAAATGGCTACCTCAGTACCAAGTTTGAGCTCAATCGGAGCCATAGGGGTGGAGCGAGGTCCAAAGCCAACCTGCTCTTTGTGTATATGCATTTGACCCAATTCTAGGATCGAACATTTCTCCAGACCTATGAAAGCCACGGCTCAAATTTTTTGCATGCGCGTAGGGACCTCGAATGCCTACCTCCATACCAAGTTTGAGCTCAATCGGTTCCATAGGGACGGAGCTAGGTCCAAACCCAAATCCGCACCTACAGCGAAATCCGCCATTTTACCCCCAATTAGGATCGAACTTTTTTCCGGCCCTTTGGCAGCCGGGGCTCCGATTTTTTGCATGCCTGTAGGGACCTCAAATGGCTACCTCAGTACCAAGTTTGAGCTCAATCGGAGCCATAGGGGCGGAGCATGGTCCAAACCCAACCTGCTCTTTGTGTATATGCATTTGACCCAATTCTAGGATCGAACTTTTCTCCGGCCCTATGGCAGCCGCAGCTCCAATTGTTTGCGTGCGCGTAGGGACCACGAATGCCTACCTCCATACCAAGTTTGAGCTCAATCGGTTCCATAGGGGCGGAGCTAGGTCCAAACCAAAATCCGCACCTACAGCGAAACCCGCCATTTTACCCCCAATTAGGATCGAACTTTTTTCCGGCCCTATGGCAGCCGCGGCACCAATTTTTTGCATGCGCAGGGACCTCTTATGGCTACCTCAGTACCAAGTTTGAGCTCAATCGGAGCCATAGGGGCGGAGCTAGGTCCAAACCCAAATCCGCACCTACTGCGAAACCCGTCATTTTACCCCCAATTAGGATCGAACTTTTTTCCGGCACTTTGGTAGCCGGGGCTCCGATTTTTTTGCATGCCTGTAGGGACCTCAAATGGCTACCTCAGTACCAAGTCTGAGCACAATCGGAGCAATAGGGGCGAAGCAAGGTCCAAACCCAACCTGCTATTTGCGTTTTGCATTTGACCAAATTCTAGAATCGATATTTTCTCCGGCCCTATGGCAGCCGCGGCTCCAATTTTTTGCATGCGCGTAGGGACCTCGAATGCCTACCTCCATACCAAGTTTGAATTCAATCGGTTCCATAGGGGCGGAGCTAGGTCCAAACCCTATTCTGCACCTACAGCGAAATCTGCCATTTTACCCCCAATTAGGATCGAACTTTTTTCCGGCCCTATGGTTGCCGGGGCTCTGATTTTTTGCATGCCTGTAGGGACCTCAAATTGCAACCTCCATACCAAGTTTGAGCTCAATCGGAACCATAGGGGCGGAGCAAGGTCCAAACCCAAATCTGCACCTACAGCGAAATCTGCCATTTTACCCCCAATTAGGATCGAACTTTTTTCCGGCCTTATGGCAGCCGGGGCTCCGATCTTTTGCCAGCCTGTAGGGACCTCATATGGCTACCTCAGCACCAAGTTTGAGCTCAATCGGAGCCATAAGGGCGGAGCAAGGTCCAAACCTAACCTGCTCTTTGTGTATATGCATTTTACCCAATTCTAGGATCGAACTTCTCTCCGGCCCTTTGGCAGCCGCGGCTCCATTTTTTTGCATGCGCGTAGGGACCTCGAATGCCTACCTCCATACCAAGTTTGAGCTCAATCGGTTCCATAGGGGCGGAGCTAGGTCCAAACCCAAATCCGCACCTACAGCGAAATCCGCCATTTTACCCCCAATTAGGATCGAACTTTTTTCCGCCCTATGGCAGCCGGGGCTCCGATTTTTTGCGTGCCTGTAGGGACCTCAAATGGCTACCTCAGTACCAAGTTTGAGCTCAATCGGAGCAATAGGGGCGGAGCAAGGTCCATACCCAACCTGATCTTTGTGTATATGCATTTGACCCAATTCTAGGATCGAACTTTTCTCCGGCCCTATGGCAGCCGCGGCTCCAATTTTTGGCATGCGCGTAGGGACATCGAATGCCTATCTCCATACCAAGTTTGTTCTCAATCGGTTCCATATGGGCGGAGCTAGGTCAAAACCCAAATCCGCACCTACAGCGAAATCCGCCATTTACCCCGAATTAGGAGCGAACTTTTTTCCGGCCCTATGGCAGCCGGGGCTCCGATTTTTTGCGTGCCTGTAGGGACCTCAAATTGCTACCTCAGAACCAAGTTTGAGCTCAATCGGAGCCATAGGGGCGGAGCAATGTCCAAACCCAACCTGATCTTTGTGTATATGCATTTGACCCAATTCTAGGATCGGACTTTTTTCCGGCCCTATGGCAGCCGGGGCTCCGATTTTTCGCATGCCTGTAGGGACCTCAAATGGCTACCTCAGTACCAAGTTTGAGCTCAATCGGAGCCATAGGGGCGGAGCGAGGTCCAAACCCAACATGCTCTTTGTGTATATGCATTTGACCCAATTCTAGGATCGAACTTTTCTCCGGCCCTTTGGCAGCCACGGCTCAGATTTTTTGCATGCGCGTAGGGACCTCGAATGCCTACCCCCATACCAAGTTTGAGCTCAATCGGTTCCATAGGGGCGGAGCTAGGTCCAAACCCAAATCCGCACCTACAGCGAAATCCGCCATTTTACCCCCAATTAGGATCGAACTTTTTTCCGGCCCTATGGCAGCCGGGGCTCCGATTTTTTGCGTGCCTGTAGGGACCTCAAATGGCTACCTCAGTACCAAGTTTGAGCTCAATCGGAGCAATAGGGGCGGAGCAAGGTCCAAACCCAACCTCATCTTTGTGTATATGCATTTGACCCAATTCTAGGATCGAACTTTTCTCCGGCCCTATGGCAGCCGCGGCTCCAATTTTTGGCATGCGCGTAGGGACCTCGAATGTTTACCTCCATACCAAGTTTGTTCTCAATCGGTTCCATAGGGGCGGAGCTAGGTCCAAACCCAAATCCGCACCTACAGCGAAATCCGCCATTTTGCCAACAATTAGGATCGAACTTTTTTCCGGCCCTATGGCAGCCGGGGCTCCGATTTTTTGCGTGCCTGTAGGGACCTCAAATGGCTACCACAGAACAAAGTTTGAGCTCAATCGGAGCCATAGGGGCGGAGCAAGGTCCAAACCCAACCTGCTCTTTGTGTATATGCATTTGACCCAATTCTAGGATCGAACTTTTCTCCGGCCCTATGGCAGCCGCGGCTCCAATTCTTTGCATGCGCGTAGGGACCTCGAATGCCTACCTCCATACCAAGTTTGAGCTGAATCGGTTGCATAGGGGCGGAGCTAGGTCAAAACCCAAATCCGCACCTACAGCGAAATCCGCCATTTTGCCCCAATTAGGATCGAATTTTTTTCCGGCCCTATGGCAGCCGGGGCTCCGATTTTTTGCATGCCTGTAGGGACCTCAAATGTCTACCTCAGTACCAAGTTTGAGCTCAATCGGAGCCATAGGGGCGGAGCAAGTTCCAAACCCAACCTGCTCTTTGTGTATATTCATTTGACCCAATTCTAGGATCGAACTTTTCTCCGGCCCTATGGCAGCCGCGGCTCCAATTTTTTGCATGCGCGTAGGGACCTCGAATGCCTACCTCCATACCAAGTTTGTTCTCAATCGGTTCCATAGGGGCGGAGCTAGGTCCAAACCCAAATCCGCACCTAAAGCGAAATCAACTATTTTACCCCCAATTAGGATCGAACTTTTTTCCGGCCCTATGGCAGCCGGGGCTCCGATTTTTTGCATGCCTGTAAGGACCTCAAATGGCTACCTCAGTACCAAGTTTGAGCTCAATCGGAGCCATAGGGGCGGAGGAAGGTCCAAACCCAACCTGCTCTTTGTGTTTATGCATTTGGCCCAATTCTAGGATCGAACTTTTTTTCCGACCCTATGGCAGCCGCGGCTCCAATTTTTTGCATGCGCGTAGGGACCTCGAATGCCTACCGCCATACCAAGTTTGAGCTCAATCGGTTGCATAGGGGCGGAGCTAGGTCCTAACCCAAATTCGCAACTACAGCGAAATCCGCCATTTTACCCCCAATTAGGATCGAACTTTTTTCCGGCCCAATGGCAGCCGGAGCTCCGATTTTTTGCATGCCTGTACGGACCTCAAATGCCTACCTCAGTACCGAGTTTGAGCTCAATCGGAGCCATAGGGGCGGAGCAAGGTCCAAACCCAACCTGCTCTTTGTGTATATGCATTTGGCCCAATTCTAGGATCGAACTTTTCTCCGACCCTATGGCAGCCGGGGCTCCGATTTTTGCGTGCCTGTAGGGACCTCAAATGTCTACCTCAGTACCAAGTTTCAGCTCAATCGGAGCAATAGGGGCGGAGCAAGGTCCAAACCCATATCCGCACATACAGCGAAATCCGCCTTTTTACCCCCAATTAGGATCCATTTTTTTTCCGGCCCTATGGCAGCCGGGGCTCCGATTTTTTGCATGCCTGTAGGGACCTGAAATGGCTACCTCAGTACCAAGTTTGAGCTCAATCGGAGCCATAGGGGCGGAGCAAGGTCCAAACCAAACCTGATCTTTGTGTATATGCATTTGACCCATTTCTAGGATAGAAATTTTCTCCGGCCCTATGGCAGACGAGGCTCCAATTTTTTGCATGCGCGTAGGGACCTCGAATGCCTACCCCCATACCAAGTTTGTTCTCAATCGGTTCCATAGGGGCTGAGCTAGGTCCAAACCCAAATCCGCATCTACAGCGAAATCCGCCATTTACCCCGAATAAGAAGCGAACTTTTTTCCGGCCCTATGGCAGCCGGGGCTCCGATTTTTTGCGTGCCTGTAGGGACCTCAAATGGCTACCTCAGAACCAAGTTTGAGCTCAATCGGAGCCATAGGGGCGGAGCAATGTCCAAACCCAACCTGATCTTTGTGTATATGCATTTGACCCAATTCTAGGATCGGACTTTTTTCCGGCCCTATGGCAGCCGGGGCTCCGATTTTTCGCATGCCTGTAGGGACCTAAAATGGCTACCTCAGTACCAAGTTTGAGCTCAATCGGAGCCATAGGGGCGGAGCGAGGTCCAAACCTAACATGCTCTTTGTGTATATGCATTTGACCCAATTCTAGGATCGAACTTTTCTCCGACCCTTTGGCAGCCACGGCTCAGATTTTTTGCATGCGAGTAGGGACATCAAATGCCTACCCCCATACCAAGTTTGAGCTCAATCGGTTCCATAGGGGCGGAGCTAGGTCCAAACCCAAATCCGCACCTACAGCGAAATCCGCCATTTTACCCCCAATTAGGATCGAACTTTTTTCCGGCCCTATGGCAGCCGGGGCTCCGATTTTTTGCGTGCCTGTAGGGACCTCAAATGGCTACCTCAGTACCAAGTTTGAGCTCAATCGGAGCAATAGGGGCGGAGCAAGGTCCAAACCCAACCTCATCTTTGTGTATATGCATTTGACCCAATTCTAGGATCGAACTTTTCTCCGGCCCTTTGGCAGCCGCGGCTTCAATTTTTTGCATAGGCGTAGGGACCTCGAATGTCTACCCCGATACCAAGTTTGAGTTCAAACGGTTAAATAGGGGCGGAGATAGGTCCAAACCCAAATCCGCACCTACAGCGAAATCCGCCATTTTACCCCTAATTAGGATCGAACTTTTTTCCAGCCCTATGGGAGCCGGGGCTCCGATTTTTTGCATGCCTGTAGGGACCTCAAATGTCTACCTCAGTACCAAGTTTGAGCTCAATCGGAGCCATAGGGGCGGAGCAAGGTCCAAGCCCAACCTGCTCTTTGTGTATATGCATTTGACCCAATTCTAGGATCGAACTTTTCTCCGGCCCTATGGCAGCCGCGGCTCCAATTTTTTGCATGCGCGTAGGGACCTCGAATGCCTACCTCCATACCAAGTTTGAGCTTAATCGGTTGCATAGTTGCGGAGCTAGGTCCAAACCAAAATTCGCAACTACTGCGAAATCCGCCATTTACCCCCAATTAGGATCGAACTTTTTTCCGGCCCTATGGCAGCCGGGGCTCCGATTTTTTGCATGGATGTAGGGACCTCAAATGGCTACCTCAGTACCAAGTTTTAGCTCAATCGGAGCCATAGGGGCGGAGCAAGGTCAAAACCCAACATGCTCTTTGTGTATATGCATTTGACCCAATTCTAGGATCGAATTTTTCTCCGGCCCTATGGCAGCCGCGGCTCAAATTTTTTGAATGCGCGTAGGGACCTCGAATGCCTACCTCCATACCAAGTTTGAGCTTAATCGGTTCCATAGGGGCGGAGCTAGGTCCAAACCCAAATTCGCAACTACAGCGAAATCCGCCATTTTACCCCCAATTAGGATCGAACTTTTTTCCGGCCCTATGGCAGCCGGGGCTCCCATTTTTGCATGCCTGTAGGGACCTCAAATGGCTACCTCAGTACCAAGTTTGAGCTCAATCGGAGCCATAGGGACGGAGCAAGGTCCAAACCCAACCTGCTCTTTGTGTATATGCATTGACCCAATTCTAGGATAGAATTTTTCTCCGGCCCTATGGCAACCGCGGTACCATTTTTTTGCATGTGCGTAGGGACCTCGAATGCCTACCTCCATACCAAGTTTGAGCTCATTCGGTTGCATAGGGGCGGAGCTAGGTCCAAACCCAAATTCGCAACTACAGCGAAATCCGCCATTTTACCCCCAATTAGGATTGAACTTTTCTCCGGCCCTATGGCAGCCGCGGCTCCAATTTTTTGCATGCTCTTAGGGATCTCGAATGCCTACCTTCATACCAAGTTTGAGCTCAATCGGTTGCAGAGGGGCGGAGCTAGGTCCAAACACAAATTCGCAACTACAGCGAAATCCGCCATTTTACCCCCGATTAGGATCGAACTTTTTTCCCGACCTATGGCAGCCGGGGCTCTGATTTTTTGCATGCCTGTAGGGACCTCAAATGGCTACCTCAGTACCAAGTTTGAGCTCAATCGGAGCCATAGGGACGGAGCAAGGTCCAAACCCAACCTGCTCTTTGTGTATATGCATTTGACCCGATTCTAGGGTCGAACTTTTCTCGGGCCCTATGGCAGCCGCGCTGCAATTTTTTGCATGCTCTTAGGGACCTCGAATGCCTACCTCCATACCAAGTTTGAGCTCAATCGGATGTATAGGGACGGAGCTAGGTCCAAACCAAAATTCGCAACTACAGCGAAATCCGCCATTTACCCCCAATTAGGATCGAACTTTTTTCCGGCCCTATGGCAGCCGGGGCTCCGATTTTTTGCATGCCTGTAGGGACCTCAAATGGCTACCTCAGTACCAAGTTTGAGCTCAGTCGGAGCCATAGGGACGGAGCAAGGTCCAAACCCAACCTGCTCTTTGTGTATATGCATTGACCCAATTCTAGGATCGAATTTTTCTCCGGCCCTATGGCAGCCGCGGCCCCATTTTTTTGCATGTGCGTAGGGACCTCGAATGCCTACCTCCATACCAAGTTTGAGCTCAATCGGTTGCATAGGGGCGGAGCTAGGTCCAAACCCAAATTCGCAACTACAGCGAAATCCGCCATTTTACCCCCAATTAGGATCGAACTTTTTTCCGGCCCTATGGCAGCCGGGGCTCCCATTTTTGCATGCCTGTAGGGACCTCAAATGGCTACCTCAGTACCAAGTTTGAGCTCAATCGGAGCCATAGGGACGGAGCAAGGTCCAAACCCAACCTGCTCTTTGTGTATATGCATTGACCCAATTCTAGGATAGAATTTTTCTCCGGCCCTATGGTAACCGTGGCCCCATTTTTTGCATGTGCGTAGGGACCTCGAATGCCTACCTCCATACCAAGTTTGAGCTCAATCGGTTGCATAGGGGCGGAGCTAGGTCCAAACCCAAATTCGCAACTACAGCGAAATCCGCCATTTTACCCCCAATTAGGATTGAACTTTTCTCCGGCCCTATGGCAGCCGCGGCTCCAATTTTTTGCATGCTCTTAGGGATCTCGAATGCCTACCTTCATACCAAGTTTGAGCTCAATCGGTTGCAGAGGGGCGGAGCTAGGTCCAAACACAAATTCGCAACTACAGCGAAATCCGCCATTTTACCCCCAATTAGGATCGAACTTTTTTCCGGCCCTATGGCAGCCGGGGCTCTGATTTTTTGCATGCCTGTAGGGACCTCAAATGGCTACCTCAGTACCAAGTTTGAGCTCAATCGGAGCCATAGGGACGGAGCAAGGTCCAAACCCAACCTGCTCTTTGTGTATATGCATTTGACCCGATTCTAGGGTCGAACTTATCTCCGGCCCTATGGCAGCCGCGGCTCCAATTTTTTGCATGCGCGTAGGGACCTCGAATGCCTACCTCCATACCAAGTTTGAGCTCAATCGGTTGCATAGGGACGGAGCTAGGTCCAAACCCAAATTCGCAACTACAGCGAAATCCGCCATTTTACCCCCAATTAGGATCGAACCTTTTTCCGGCCCTATGGCAGCCGGGGCTCCGATTTTTTGCATGCCTGTAGGGACCTCAAATGGCTACCTCAGTACCAAGTTTGAGCTCAATCGGAGCCATAGGGGCGGAGCAAGGTCCAAACCCAACCTGCTCTTTGTATATATGCATTTGACCCAATTCTAGGATCGAACTTTTCTCCGGCCCTATGGCAGCCGCGGCTCCAATTTTTTACATGCGCGTAGGGACCTCGAATGCCTACCTCCATACCAAGTTTGAGCTCAATCGGTTGCATAGGGGCGGAGCTAGGTCCAAACCCAAATTCGCAACTACAGCGAAATCCGCCATTTTACCCCTAATTAGGATCGAACTTTTTTCCGGCCCTATGGCAGCCGGGGCTCCGATTTTTTGCATGCCTGTAGGGACCTCAAATGGCTACCTCAGTACCAAGTTTGAGCTCAGTCGGAGCCATAGGGACGGAGCAAGGTCCAAACCCAACCTGCTCTTTGTGTATATGCACTGACCCAATTCTAGGATCGAATTTTTTCTCCGGCCCTATGGCAGCCGCGGCCCCATTTTTTTGCATGTGCGTAGGGACCTCGAATGCCTACCTCCATACCAAGTTTGAGCTCAATCGGTTGCATAGGGGCGGAGCTAGGTCCAAACCAAAATTCGCAACTACAGGGAAATCCGCCATTTTACCTCCAATTAGGATCGAACTTTTTTCCGGCCCTATGGCGGCCGGGGCTCCGATTTTTTCCATGCCTGTAGGGACCTCAAATGGCTACCTCAGTACCAAGTTTGAGCTCAATCGGAGCCATAGGGACGGAGCAAGGTCCAAACCCAACCTGCTCTTTGTGTATATGCATTTGATCCAATTCTAGGATCGAACTTTTCTCCGGCCCTATGGCAGCCGCGGCTCCAATTTTTTGCATGCGCGTAGGGACCTCGAATGCCTACCTCCATACCAAGTTTGAGCTCAATCGGTTGCATAGGGGCGGAGCTAGGTCCAAACCAAAATTCGCAACTACGGCGAAATCCGCCATTTTACCCCCAATTAGGATCGAACTTTTCTCCGGCCCTATGGCAGCCGGGGCTCCGATTTTTTGCATGCCTGTAGGCACCTCAAATGGCTAGCTCAGTACCAAGTTTGAGCTCAATCGGAGCCATAGGGACGGAGCAAGGTCCAAACCCAACCTGCTCTTTGTGTATACATGTATGCATTTGACCCAATTCTAGGATCGAACTTTTCTCCGGCCCTATGGCAGCTGCGGCTCCAATTTTTTGCATGCGCGTAGGGACCTCGAATGCCTACCTCCATACCAAGTTTAAGCTCAATCGGTTGCATAGGGGCGGAGCTAGGTCCAAACCAAAAATTCGCAACTACAGCGAAATCCGCCATTTACCCCCAATTAGGATCGAACTTTTTTCCGGCCCTATGGCAGCCGGGGCTCCGATTTTTTGCATGGATGTAGGGACCTCAAATGGCTACCTCAATACCAAGTTTTAGCTCAATCGGAGTCATAGGGGCGGAGCAAGGTCAAAACCCAACCTGCTCTTTGTGTATATGCATTTGACCCAATTCTAGGATCGAACTTTTCTCCGGTCCTATGGCAGCCGCGGCCCAAATTTTTTGCATGCGCGTAGGGACCTCGAATGCCTACCTCCATACCAAGTTTGAACTTAATCGGTTGCATAGGGGCGGAGCTAGGTCCAAACCAAAATTCGCAACTACAGCGAAATCCGCCATTTTACCCCCAATTAGGATCGAACTTTTTTCCGGCCCTATGGCAGCCGGGGCTCCGATTTTTTGCATGCCTGTAGGGACCTCAAAAGGCTACTTCAGTACCAAGTTTGAGCTCAATCGGAGCCATAGGGGCGGAGCAAGGTCTAAACCCAACCTGCTATTTGTGTATATGCATTTGACCCAATTCTAGGATCGAACTTTTCTCCGGCCCTATAGCAGCCGCGGCTCCAATTTTTTGCATGCGCGTAGGGACCTCGAATGCCTACCTCCATACCAAGTTTGATTCCACTCGGTTCGATAGGGGCGGAGCTAGGTCCAAACCCATATCCGCATCTACAGCGAAATCCGCCATTTTACCCCCAATTAGGAGCGAACTTTTTTCCGGCCCTATGGCAGCCGTTGCTCCGATTTTTTGCGTGCCTGTAGGGACCTCAAATGGCTACCTCAGAACCAAGTTTGAGCTCAATCGGAGCCATAGGGGCGGAGCAATGTCCAAACCCAACCTGCTCTTTGTGTATATGCATTTGACCCAATTCTAGGATCGGACTTTTCTCCGGCCCTATGGCAGCCGCGGCTCCCATTTTTTGCATGCGAGTAGGGACCTCGAATGCCTACCTCCATACCAAGTTTGAGCTCAATCGGTTCCATATGGGCAGAGCTAGGTCCAAACCCAAATCCGCACCTACAGCTAAATCCGCCATTTTACCCCAATTAGGATCGAACTCTTTTCCGGCCCTATGGCAGCCGGGGCTCCGATTTTTCGCATGCCTGTAGGGACCTCAAATGGCTACCTCAGTACCAAGTTTGAGCTCAATCGGAGCCGTAGGGGCGGAGCGAGGTCCACACCCAACATGCTCTTTGTGTATATGCATTTGACCCAATTCTAGGATCGAACTTTTCTCCGGCCCTTTGGCAGCCACGGCTCAAATTTTTTGCATGTGCGTAGGGACCTCGAATGCCTACCTCCATACCAAGTTTGAGCTGAATCGGTTGCATAGGGGCGGAGCTAGGTCCAAACCCAAATTCGCACCTACAGCGAAATCCGCCATTTTACCCCCAATTGGGATCGAATTGTTTTCCGGCCCTATGGCAGCCGGGGCTCCGATATTTTTGCATGCCTGTAGGGACCTCAAATGGCTACCTCAGTACCAAGTTTGAGCTCAATCGGAGCCATAGGGGCGGAGCAAGGTCCAAACCCAACCTGCTCTTTGTGTATATGCATTTGACCCAATTCTAGGATCGAACTTTTCTCCGGCCCTATGGCAGCCGCGGGTCCCATTTTTTGCATGCGCGTAGGGACCTCGAATGCCTACCTCCATACCAAGTTTGAGCTCAATCGGTTCCATATGGGCGGAGCTAGGTCCAAACCATAATTCGCACCTACAGCGAAATCCGCCATTTTACCCCCAATTAGGATCGAACTTTTTTCCGGCCCTATGGCAGCCGGGGCTCCGATTTTTTGCATGCCTGTAGGGACCTCAAATGTCTACCTCAGTACCAAGTTTTAGCTCAATCGGAGCCATAGGGGCGGAGCAAGTTCCAAACCCAACCTGCTCTTTGTGTATATTCATTTGACCCAATTCTAGGATCGAAATTTTCTCCGGCCCTATGGCAGCCGCGGCTCCAATTTTTTGCATGCGCGTAGGGACCTCGAATGCCTACCTCCATACCAAGTTTGAGCTCAATCGGTTCCATAGTGGCGGAGCTAGGTCCAAACCCAAATCCGCACCTACAGCGAAATCCGCCATTTTACCCCCAATTAGGATCGAACTTTTTTCCGGCCCTATGGCAGATGAGGCTCCTATTTTTTGCATGCCTGTAGGGACCTCAAATGGCTACCTCAGTACCAAGTTTGAGCTCAATCGGAGTCATAGGGGCGGAGCAAGGTCCAAACCCAACCTGCTCTTTGTGTATATGCATTTTACCCAATTCTAGGATTGAACTTTTCTCCGGCCCTATGACAGCCGCGGCTCCAATTTTTTGCATGCGCGTAGGGACCTCGAATGCCTACCTCCATACCTAGTTTGAGTTCAATCGGTTCCATAGGGGCGGAGCTAGGTCAAAACCCATATCAGCACATACAGCGAAATCCG
>OX336378.1:40298688-40346351 GCA_946902895.1 Fragum fragum
TCTGTTTGAATGGGTTTTACGCCGCTTTCAACAATTTTTCAGTTATATCGCGGCGGCTGGAGCACCTAACAATGGATTCCTGGTATTTCTCACACCAGTATCGCCATCACATCCTTTCCTAGCCTCCAGCTGCCATCCCCCATAGGTCTACGATTATCGACCCATTAGTCAGAGGACAAATAGTTGGAAAGGATTAGTGCCGCCGTCGGCTATACTGCGTAACGCAGAAAAGAAATATTTATAGCACAAAATCTACATTTAACGTAGAAACTTAATATTTTTTTAAACTTGAATTAGAGTAATTTTTAACTGAAAAAGGTTCATTAATCTCGGGCCCTGTTGAAGTATTTCGCTGCAACCTTGTGCAGAGGTCGCTGCGAAGTTTTCATGGAGAGTCCATGGTGAAAAGGCGACAGAGTAATGTTGAGAACATTAAATCAGTGAACTCGTACAGGAATGTGTGATACATTTAAACTCTTCCATCACTCTTTTTTAGACCCATTACCACACAGGACAATTTTAGATTAGAACAAACCGAAAGAATTTCAAGGTGATGACATTTTAAAAATCTTTGTCTTTTTGGGACAGAAAACATTTTGGATAATGAAGAAATAGCTTTTACCAAACAGTTTCTTCATTTCCACAATTTTTTCGAAAGCCGTTTACTTGAGGGGGTCAAAAGTCGTCAAAGTGTGGCAACGGGTTAATAAATATTCACAAAACTAGCTCTCAATTACTGGTTCTACCTTATTTTGGACCAAAAAGGGCCCTCAGCAGGTTGAGCTCTTACGCAGGTACGTTATTTAAAAGCTTGCAACAGAAATGTCTTAACCCATTACCAGACAGCAAAAATTTTAGACTCATACAAATCGGGAGGAGTTGTAGACGACATTTTAAAGGTTTTCAGATTTCCCCCAACTTTCTGAGTCGAAAACATTGAGGAAAATGAAGAAAATTGTTTTACACAATGTTTTCCAAATGTTTGAGAAGCAATAGATAAGCGCTATTGTGTGGGAACGGGTTAAAACGGGTCACTAAGACAGGTGGAACTTTTACACAGGTAGCCGATCAGGCAAGTTTAGCTGTATACTTTCAAATAATATTTACTTCAGGTCACCTTAAAATACATCACTTTTTTCAGATATTCCATGGAGTCACGCCTCTGTCTGGGATCTTCCACCAGACAAATCCGTCTGTTTAAACAACATAGGTTCGCTTACGGAGAAATTACTCAAGCCTGTCGCTCTTTATCAGGATCCTATCCGAGATGGACGTCATAAAATGGTTCTTTGTGACGTCATGGAGAATAGAGATACTCCTATAGGTGAGCATTTCAGCGTGTTCACCTAACCTTACAGCCTTTTACTTATGGTAAAAACATCGTTTGCTTGTGGCGCATTTTCCTTCGACTTAAATTGACGGATCACCGAAGTAAATAAAAAAATCGTTTGACCATTTAAACCTTCATTTCGGCAAAGATCTGTTCATCTTCGACATATTGAAGCCTAAAATGTCGACACTGCATATTATTCAAGCTATAGTATATAGTACCGTTGAAGTTCGTCCATACTAGAATTTCGTCATCTGGTGTTAGAAGGTTAAAGGGAACTATTCCGTTTTCCATAGGGACCATTATAAGAAAATAGCTCGTAGCTCATCCCCAGAAATTGCAAGGGAGTCAAACCATGTGTCAAATTCAAAAACAATCATTCATCCGTCAAATTTATCCGTCTGATATGGCATGATCCTTTTTATCAATGACTTATGACGCCATTTTTATGATAACCCTCTTCGCGCAGCTAATCTTACTTCATTTTCCGAAAGATACTATAAGGTATAGAAACCGCCTCTGAAGAGTCGAGATGAATTAAAATGTTATCCTTTTCGCTCGTAAGTTATAAACAGAGTATCAATTTATCGGATCAAATCGTTAGATTTTGTCTTGATATTATATGGACTAATCAGAGGTCACTTTGATCTTTGTTTACATCACCGTTGTATTCTAGACTAAATGTGATGGGTATTAGTTCCACTAAAGGTGAATTTTAGACTGATACCCTTTCGATTATGTTATAAGCAAGTCTATTTCTATTGACCACTACGTTGTTCATTCGCTAGGGAGACACCCTTTTTTCTTTTCTTCTTCTTTTTAACCCATTACCAGACAAGACAACTTTATACTGGTCTAAATTGAAAGAGGTTTCAGATGGCAATTGAAAGTTGACGAACTTTTAATTTTATGATGTTTTTTTTGACAGACTGTGGTAATTGAAGAACGTCCACAATGTTCTTGGGGGCGCCAAAAAGCGTCATTGAGTGGGACTGGGTTAATATCTAACCTGTCATGCGAAAAAAGGTCATATATAATTTTGTTAAAAGAAAATATCTTTTTAAAAAATATCGATTCTAGAACAGATCATTTGTAGACATGGTATAAATACGAAACATATAGTAAGGAAGAGTGTCTAAATAGATCCAGCAAATCTGCCACGGGTATACGTGTTCGACCCTGATTAACCTGCGCAGTCCTCACATGCTGATCAGAATCGATACTTTTTCGCTCTTCCTAGAAATTATGAAATTAAGTCGGATTATGGATCACAAAACTTTGAATTTCAGGATGGTCGTATCGGGATAAGCTAGTAGAGACTACCGAACAAGCCGAGGAACATGGTGTTTTAATGGGGTTCGAACAAGAGTACTACATGTTCGGCGACAGTATCAGCACGGAGTTATCGGTACCGACTGCACGAGCAAGTAAGCTCAGTTCACTATCTCAGAGCAAATCCTCGTTAGGATTCCAAATCATCGTATATGTAGGTTAACCAACAACATCCCCATTTTGTAAGACTCTCCCGTAAAGAACCTTTTGTAAACGTTGTGGTAAAATGAAGAAATTGCTTTGAACAAGCAATATCTTTATTTCACACAATGTTTTCTATCCCAAATGAGTAAGATTATTAAAATTTCCTGAATTTAAATTTGTCGTCCACAACGTCTTTAAATTTGGGCCAGACTAAAATTTCGTCGTCTCGGAATTGGTTAACGAAGTCGAAATGTGCGCGCGACTTGAGATGTGTGACCCGTTAGGAAAAAGGACTGAAAATAATGTAAAGCAAAATACACGTCCATCAAAAAGAGATCGGATCAAGCACACAAAAACAAATTATGACGGCATTACGAAACTTTTGATCAAATATTGTAAAATGATCGATAAAGTGTGAAAAAAAAAATAAATAAAAAACACAACTCCCCCCTGTTTTGATAGACCATTTCTTAGAATTCAAAGTAGAATAAGTTTTAAAACTTCGGTGATTATAGTCTACAATTTAACATGAACTTGTTTCCAAATCAAACTGATAAAAGTATTCTTGCGCAAACTAAAAACCTTTCCTTATAGATCGAACCCAAGCATAGGCCAACGTGTCCTATATCTAGATCGAGTCGCATTTTTACATTTCTCACAATTAGAAACAAAACCAAATTAAATTGATCGTGATCGATTTAACAGTACATTCATTCATAAGATTGATAGTCAAAATACAATAGTCAAATTATTTTCTAAAGAGTACGACTTGAAGTCTGTGACGTCACTTGCAAAACTAAATGAATAAAAAGTATTCTGCTTCGCGTATAAATCTAAAATCAAGGTGCACTTGTAAAATACATGGAGGTACCTATATAATGTATGCGAGCACGTGTAATTTTATGCGTCGACGAGTCAGAATGCATGTTCACGCATTTTCTACTGAGTCAAACTAATAATAGTCATCTTTTTCCAAATCAATCTGTATTGTAGAATTTATGCTTCGGACAAAGTTTTGTTGTTTCACCTTCAGCTGTGGCCTTGACTTTTGAGGTATCACAACAAACATTTAGCATGACACTAGCACTCACCAAGACGAAAACTGCGCCAAGTATTTTTCAAACCCATCCATAAATGTGGAAGTTATGCTCCGGATAAAATTTCGGACGAACGCACGCATGTACTAAAGCACCCACGCACTAACGCACACACGCACTAAAACCGAAGCAAAATTGTGAAAACTATTTCTCGCTGACCGCATGCGGGCTCGACAAAAAAAAATCCCTAAATAAATATCACAAAATCATGCTCTTTGATGCCTTCATCTACAGAGTGATTCTACATACCGTCGGTACGAGAGTAAACTTTCGTAACTACAGCTTTATTTTTGGTATAAGCATTAGAAAAATATGATAGCCATAATAGAAACATGTATGTTAATCTATAACACTTATTTTCTTTACTACTACTGGTGCGCCTATATATCTCATGCTTGCACATGTATTTTTTTTCGAAGACACTTGTATTTATATAAGTGCACGTTTTTGTGGACATTTTAGTCAGGGGTGTGGAAATGTTGATATCTCGAATTTTTCCCGGACAAGTAAGGGAAGATTTTCTACTTGTCTAGAAGCAACCATTATTATTTTCTACTTGTTAAGAACCAAGTTAATTTCATCCCCCTTTTCCCAAACAAATAAGAGATAAGTTTAAACCGTAGCAGAATCATAATGAGCTTGTCAATAGATAAATTTTGAGAAAACATTGTTAAGAAAGCCAGGATTTTCTTCATTAACAACATTTTTGCTACCTTTCGATATTAACACTAGGATAACATTTCTTTGAGATCTTTTTTGTACCATTCCAAGATTCGTCATTGTATAAACTTGATCCCGAACAAGTGGCCTTGAAAAATGTACTTGTCAACAAGTAGAATATCCCGCGTCGGAAAAGCCGGAAATGGGAATTCCCAACCCCTGTTTTAGTTGATTTGGCACAATATTATGAACAGCGATTTGAGGGCGTAGGTCGCATATTTGCGGATCGTGATTTTCAATAGAATCATAGTACTGAAAAAGTAAGCTAGCAAAGCAAGGTTTTGTTAAGTTATCTTCTTTGCCAAGGTAATCATGATAAATAAAGTAACCCAGGAGTTACCTCATTACCACGTGACAAAATTTCAGACTGGTTCAAATTGAAAGAAGTTGCAGACGACTATTTCAAGTTTGTTGAATTTAGAAATTATTTCCATTGTTGGGAAGAAAACATTGCAATTTCTTCACTGTCCACAATGTTTTCCAAAGATTTTTTCTTGAGATGCTTAAGAAGTGGAATTGAGTGGGAATGGGTTAAATAGCATGCTTTTGAGAGAGTTTGCAATATTCCTAAAATACATTAGAACTTCTTTTATGACGTATACATTCAAAAGATATAGTGGTTAAACCTCCAGTGGCAGTTTGCACTCATTGAACTTTGAGAAGACCTCGAAATTTTATCTGTTTAGTAAAGCTATCAAAGCTGACGTTTTGCTAGCTAAAAATGGTTGTCATAGCAAATAATTCATTTGGACCAGGATTAAAATATTCAGGCATAATCGTTTGTGGGCGATTTGACACAATGAAGCTTTTTGACGCCCTTAAGTAAAAAGCTTTGAAAAACATTCTAGAAAATGAAGAAATTGCTTATTACAAGCAATTTCTTTATTATTCACAATGTTTTAATGCCAAAAGACAAAGAGTTCTACAATCTCACGACCTAAACATTGTTGTCTGCAACTCCTTTCAATCTGCACCAGTCTACAATTGTGTCGTCTGACAATATGTTATTGGTTTAATGCCATTTCAAGTTGTGATTACGACGTTAGGTCACTCACCAACGACCTACTTTTTTGTTATATGTTCAAGACTGCAAATTGTTTCAACCTATGGTGTTTGAAATCTATACTGAACTGGCTTGTCCTTTCATCATAAACGCTTTAGGAGCAATCTTATTTGCTTCCTGTTGCTAGCTAAGTCTCGTTCTTTTGAGCGAAATTCTTCAGAATTTGATTTTATATAAAGCGTTTGTTGATACAGACTTTTAATCTTTTCAATTAGAATATTGAAAGTTATTTTTGAGGGAACGAGACTTTCTGAGCTTTGGCTCGAATGATTTGCTGAAATTCAATGATACTACTACTAAAAAAAATGATATTTTTTGTAAGATGTCTCAAAATCCTGAGCAGTGGGCGAGAATTTTCATCTGTCTTTAATCCTTTCCTGTACAAACCGATGATTTTATGTTGCTGTGACTCGATTTTATACTTAAGAAAACATTGCGGAAAAAGGAGAAATTGCTTGTAACAAACAATTCATCCTTTTCCCGCTATATTTTCTACAACGTAAGATGGTTTCGTTTCAAACTGCATCCAATTTTATTGCCCTCTGCAACCTCTTTCAATATAGACAAGTCCTAAATTAAAAACAAAAGAAAAAAAAAAAAAGAAAGAAGAAAAACGAGAAAGTGTACAAGAACGTACGTCTGTTATCATTCCGCTGGAGACAGTGAGAGATTAAAAGTCAATTTACGCTTTAATCTATACAGTCGAAAATGGCATATTTAAAACCATTCAACAAATCTAGCTTCATTAAACAAACGATTGAAAAATGGATGTTTCAGCAGAATTAATTCAGAATTATTTTGTTTTTATTTACATATATTAATGTAGGATGACCATTCAAGATTCAGAAAAAACTACCTAGATCGAAGAGTTTTGCCATGGTCAACCTTCCCAGTCCGTGCAGTCTGACCAAGGTCGACGCCTTACAGACTATCAAGACGGTTCCATTTTGCTAAACGAATTCCCTATCATTGGTATTTTTTGACACATCCGCCCCCAGTAAAACAGTTAAGAAAAGATTGTGAAATGAGGAAATAACAATTTCTTCATTTTCTGCAATGTTATTTTCTACCCAGAAAGTTGAAAAAAAATTCTGAAATTCCATTTATAAACTTTTAATTGTCGTCTGCAACTCCTTTCACTTTGGATCAGTCTAAAGTTTTACCGTCTGGTAATGAGTTAACATGTCGCTTTTTTACAGCTTACCATGACCAAGTTGGACTCGTGAAGAATACGTCAACACAGCGTAGGATAGCAGAGGACCATATCAATGCGTGTGTAACAGCGGGTTTAAATATGTATGGCTATAATAGGGAAAAGGCACGTGGTCAGGTAAGTCCTAGCAGATAGGAGCTAAATTTTCATGGAAATCATTAATTTGATCCTTAGAGGATAGATATCTCTCTTTTTTTTTTTATCGCAAACAGGTTTGTTTGTCTTGTTTGTTTAATTAACCGCTTTCCCAATAGAAAAGGATTGTGGTCGTTAGAAGATAGATAACTTTTATCGCAAAGAAGTAAGCCCAAGAAGAAAGAAAAAGTTTGTTTGTTGGTTGGTTTGGTTGTTTTCCTAAATGAAAAGTCAAAAAAGTTACAAATCGACGATAGTCTAGCCATTTCACGTTGGCTTACAATCATCACATATAACCATTAACACCCCTTAATGTTGAGGAAAAGTCAAAAGAGTCAAAGAAGATAGATTTCTAGTGAATGGACTCATGTCAGAAGGGTAAAAAAGATAGATAGATAAACTACATGAAGTAGGGCCGCGTGGTCAGGTAAAATATAAAAGATGGATATTGATAATTTCAGAGGAAGGACTCGTTATCAGGTAAATTATAAAAGTTAAATGGTATTTGTTTCTAGAGAGGGCTCCTTGTCCGGTATGTTTTTCGGGAAAGCTTTAAAAAAAGATGTTATTTCTTCAGGAGAGAGTTAGTTGTCAGATAAGTTATAAAAGATAGATAGTATTTTTTCAGGAGAGGGCTCATGGTCAGGTAAGTTATAAAACACTAGATGGTAATATTCAGGGATAGTACTCCATAGACTCATTGTAAGGTAAAATATAAAAACTCTATGTTATTTTTTTCTAGAGAGGCCTCCTTTTCTGGTAAGTTATACGACTTGGGTGGAAATTTTCAGGAGAAGGAATCATTTTCAGGTAAGTTATAAAAATAGATCGTAATAATTCAGGAGATAGCTAGTTGTCAGGTAAGTTATAAAAGATAGGTGATAATTTTTCAGGATAGGGTTGTTGACCAGGTAAGTTAAAAAAAAAACCCACCAACAACAACAAAAAAAAAAAAAAAAAAAAAGAGAGAGAGAAAAAAAGATGGTAATATTCAGGGGAAGTACTCTATGGACTCGTTGCCAGGTAAGTTAAAGAAGATGGATTTTTTTTTCGGGAGAAAAACCGTGGTCAGGTAATTTTCAGGAGAAGGACCGGTTGTCAGGTAAGTTATTAAAGATAGATAGCATTTTTCAGGAGAAGGGCCGGTTGTCAGGTAAGTTATTAAAGATAGATAGTATTTTTGAGGAGAAGGGCCGTGGTCAGGTAAGTTTTAAAAATAAATGGTAATTTTCAGGGGAAGGAATCGTTGTCAGATAGCTTATAAAAGATAGATAGTATTTTTCAGGAGAAGGGCCGTTGTCAGGTAAGTTTTACAAAATATATGGTAATTTTCAGGGTAAGGACTCGTTGTTAGATAATTCATAAAAAAATAGATGGTATTTTTCCTTAAAGGGGTCATGATCAGGTAAGTTATACAAAATAAATGATAATTTTCAGGGGAATGACTCGTTGTAACATAAGTTATAAAAGATAGATGTTATTTTTCAGGAGAAAGGACGTGGTTAGGTAAGTTATACAAAATGAATAATAATTTTCATGGGAAGCACTCGTTGTCACATAAGTTAAAAAAAGATTGATGGTCTTTTTTCACGAGAGGGCATTTGGTCGGGTAAGTTATACAAAGTAAATAGTTATTTTCAGGTGAAGCACTCGTTGTCACATAAGTTATAAAAGATAGATGGCATTTTTCACGAAATGGCTCTTGGTCCGGTAAGTCATATAGAAAAGGGGTGGCATTTTTTTTTAGAAAAACACCTTATTATTTGGTTGTGTAAGGCTGGGTAGATTTGTCCAAGCAAAATATGCGTGGTGAGGTACTAATTAGAAAAAGTTCGGTCATTTCTCAATGAAAATACACGTTGCCGGGTAAGCAATACTGGTGTTTTTAGTGGAAAAGTGCGTTGTCGTTTACGCTCAAGTAGATAGGTGATGGTAATTTTTTCTGTAGTAAAGGTGTTTGGTCGTCGTAATTCCGCCAGTGCCTACAAATTACCAAGGAATACTGTAAATTTGAACTATTTCTATCAGGCACTAGTAGATTCCCTGTTAAAGTAATAACTTGTGTTAAGTTAGCACTCAATGGACTTCAAAAATTTAGTCGTTTAAGAGAATGGTCGTTTAACACACTTTTTGTGATGGACATGTGGAGCTGGTTCGACTGCATAGATGAATTATCACAGGATTCTCAACTTTTTCTAGATTCATTGATTGATTGAATAGGGTTTAACGCCACTTTAACAGTATTTCAGTCATATCGAGGCGGCTGGAGTACCTAACAATGGATTCTTGGTATTTCCCGCACCAGTACTACCACTACATCCTTTCCAAGCCTCCCACTTAGGTTACGATTATCCACCCATTGGAGAGACAAATGTCGGAAAGACTTTTTTCCGCTGCATCGGGCACGATTCTAATGAGATCCACGAACAGAAGATTTAGTTTTGATATTTTTAGCAAACCGTCCATTATGAAGATCCATTGTTTTGGAAAGGGAATGTTGATGCTAGTCGCCTCATGAAAATGAGGGCGTCGCTTGAGCAAGATTGACAGTATTTATAATTTCCTCTCGTTTCCAGTGGGAATACCAACTAGGTCCTTCAGACCCTGTAAGTCTTTGTGATGATACAGTTACCTCCCGTTACATACTCAAACGAATAGCCGAGACGTACAATGCGGAAGTGACGTTTAACCCTTTCCCAGCCGAACACCCTTTTCCTTCCAGTCTTCAGTTGAACTTTAGCACAAGTAATATGCGGAAAGAAGGTGGCTTGAGGTAGGTTTTGGGATGTTTATACTGAACCCATACCCCACGAAACGAATGACGGATCGGTGACCAACCCATTTACTCCGCTGGTCACGCCGACAGGAAGTACCGCTTCGATATCAAACGGCTTTTTATTGTAAAACTTAAAGCTAGAACCATGTAACAAAGAAATTAAACGGTTGGTTGGCGATCTAAACGTCGTTACTACAGCTTGGTTATTTACCATCCCCAAGAAACAAAGGTTGAGAAATGAAAAAGATGCTGGTAGCAAGCAATATCTTCAATTTGTACAGTGTTTGTTACCGAGAAACATCCAATTTACAATTGCCGTCTGCAACTTCGTTCAAATTTTACAAATGTATAATATTGTCACCAGGTAATTGGTTGATAGAAACGTAGTTATTCAGTCCATGCATAAAGTGAGGGAGATGAAGCGATCATGCTCAATCGACCACCTGTATTCAGAGACCACTTCCATTCAGCGACCACAGTCGATATCCCCATTTTCAAACCAAATGGTCTCGTCTTATATCATGCATATCATGTCTTATAACCTGTTCCCGTTCAATTCCTGGTTTTTACGTCCCCGTGATTTCATGATTGAGAAAACACCGTAGAAAAAGAAGAAATTGCATGTAACAAGCGATTTCTTCTTTTTCAATAATATTTTCTACCCTCTTGAATGGTAATTTTTCAAAATCCACATGAAATTTTCGTCTACAAAACCTTTGAATTTAGACAAGACTAGAATTTCAAAAAAACGGGAAAGGGTTAAATCAAATATTGTGGACATTTTCTAGATTTTCTGACTATTTGTACATGTTATAGATATCGATTGAACTACATGATTTGAAAAAAATCAAATAAATCTTGTGAAACAGTTTTTTTTTAGAAAATACAAAAAAGTACTCGATTGAGAATTGAAGAATTTAGTTACTTTAATTTCAATCTTAAAGCGATTATCCCCAAAAACTATTACGTTTTATCATAGCAAGACATAGTTTGTCTTAGTGGGTGTATAAGAATAAGATTCAAACGGAATATGACCAGTGAATGATTGAATTATATCAAACTAATATCTTACTATTTGGATAGCGTTATATAAACTTTTGAAAAAAATAAACAAACAAAAAGCAACAAACAAACAACAACAACAACAAACAAACAAACAAACAAACAACAACAACATCAACAAAACCCGTTAGATCCCTATAATAGTCGGCGATGTTTTATAAAAAAAAAACTGATTCAGTGACCCCCTTTATTTGCGCATTTAGCATATTTAAGTGTGCAAAATAATGAAAAATTGAATATTCCTGAGGATTGAATTTAATTGAAGAAATCGTGTTTAAAATGTCGAAAGGTCTAGTCTCCGATCATTTATTTATTCACCTTCAGTATTTATCTAAGGTGAATTATCATTCATTATAAATCGGGAATAGAGATACAACATCTTGTATTTGCTTTGAGCTGCTGAGGAAAATTTTCATATTTTACGAGACCGCAGAAATAATTACAAGATGCTGTATCTCTATCGTAACATAATATTCAAATTATTATATGCCTTTTTTATTAAATAAATTCCATAGAAAAATAAGAAAAATCTGTTATTCTACAGGTATCTCCCTTCTCTTCTACCATTCTGATTACGGTTATTCGCGTTATGACGTCATTTACAGACTTAAAATGACGTCATCTTAGACTGCTCTATATGGAACTATTGACACTCTCAGATACGGATTTTTACCTGACGTGTCCGATTTTATCTGTGTGGAATGAATATATTTTACTAGAAATATTGATAGGTACATAATAATCGCATTTATCTGATTTTTTTAATTTTTATATCTTTTTGTCTACTTTTTTATCTTCAGAGCAATAAAGGACACTTTACATACGTTATCACAGATACCACAAGATGATCTAATCAAACATTACGATAGACACGGAGGACGACAGAACGCAGCAAGGTTGATGGGTGGGAAGCACCTTCCAAGCCCTGCCTTTAAAGTTGGATGGGGCGTGAAGGACTCGGCTCTCCGCGTATCAAGTAACGTGATTAATGATGGGCGGGGCTATTTTGAAGAAAGAAGACCGTCGTCTGACTGTGACCCTTACGAGCTTTCCTTTGTCTTTATTAAAGCCGCTGTATTTGGAGAACTCCCTTGACCAGAGGAGAATTCACAAGCCGACGATGTAATTTCGAAAACTGGTTGACCAATAAGATCGTATAATCAGTCCAGAGTGGACATGTTTATCTCCAACATGTACTGAAAGCATGTTCTTCGTGGTCGACCAAAATGTCGTAACCGCATCTTATTTAGAACATTTGGTTTCAGTTTATCCTTAGTCAAGCGTGCATTTAAGAAATGTTCTTGACACTTCCGACAATTTCACAAGTACGCTAAATAAAAACTCAGACCAGCTTCCCACCGGCCGACTTCGACCAGAGTCTTCATTTTTCGCTCCGTAGATAGCTGCTGATGCAGAATTTTTTTAGACAGTTAACAAATATTCTTCATTTACACCCAGTGTTTGTCCATCGCTTACAAATGATGTAAAGTAGCTTGCATTCGAAGAATCAGTCGGCCAATGATATCATTGAATTAGACCTGAAGTGAATTTTACACTCCGACATTGGCCGACATTTGTAGAAAGTATTTCGTGGGCTTGACGACTTAAAACTCGTAACTAAAGCTTGGTCAAGCTGTTGTTACGACGTATAGGTCTCGAACTGGCCTTTTTACTTTTTAGTGGCTATCTAAACGTCCACCGATGTTTCGAAAATCCAGTAGGACCTGAAAATGGTTTTAGAAAATTTGTACCCAATTAAGCTCAATTTATCATTTTTTAAAGCTTCGTTGCCACAAACAAGCTATATATCATGAAAAGGGTGCGTTTAAGATTCGATATAATTAATACATTTCGCTAAAAACAAATTTTGTATGTAATTCATCTTAATTCACTCTATCACCAGTTTAAGCATTATACACAACATAAATTAAGTAATTTGCCGGCCGTTCGAAACGCTATAGCTCACTTAGGTTCGCTGGTTTGGTCCAAGAAGTCATGATTCGCTTCGCTTACAAAATGTAGGATTCCAAAATTACTTTTTTCGTAATCCTTTCCTATACAAACCCGGTATATAACATCGCTGTGGTTTTATACTTGAGAAAGTCAGCCCGATTAGCTCAGTTGGTAGAGCACTTGACTTCAAACCTCAAGATCACGGGTTCAAGCCCTGGGCTGACCATATCAACTAACTCAACTAATTGTCTTTCGGATGAGACGTTAAACCGAGGCCCCGTGTGACGATGCTATCCATCGAGCACGTTAAAGAACCAGGCGGAGCTCTCAGCAGTTTCGTCCTGTATCCTTGCACTATCCCCCGTAACAACTAACCGTCTTCTTGGGGCGTCGCTCATATGGGCATGTGCTACAGTAGCGACGATAAATAAACGGAAATACACATACTTGAGAAAACATTGTGGAAAAAGAAGAAACTGCTTGTAACAAACAAATTGTCCCTTTTTCCCCACGATATTTTCTACCAGAAAGGATTAATTCATTTCAAATTGCATCCAATTTTCATTGTCGTCTGTAACCTCTTTCAATGTGGACCAGTATGAAAAAAAAAAAAAAAAAAAAAAACCAAACAAAACAACAACAACAACAACAATAACAACAACAACAACAACAAAAAAAAAACAGGATGGGGTAAATCAACATACCAGTTTTATAATGCGGAGATGATAAGCCCATACTACTCTGGATACAAATGTATAGAAAAAGCGGTCGCAATTTCAGTATGTTGTAGGTATATTAAAAAAGTCCCATGGTTAGTTTATCAGCTTTTTAAGCTACTACTCGGTCGCAGATCGTTTAACCCTTTCCTGTTCAATCCCTGGTTTTTACGTCCCTGTGCGTTTATACTTGAGAAAAAATTGCAGAAAAGAAGAAGTTGCTTGTAACAAGCGTTTTCTGCCTTTTCCACAATATTTCCTTCCCTACTGAATGACTATTTTTCAAACCAATTCATCTTTAAATTGACGTCTTCAAAAACTTTCTAATTAGGGCAGGCCTAAGATTTTGCAAAACAGTAAAGGGTTAAAAGGTAAACATAATCTATCAAATGTATCTTGTAATTAAAAAAATCTGAATAAATTTCTGACATGTTTCTTTGTTTTGTTTGATTGGGGTTTTACGCCGCTTTCAACAATCTTTCAGTTATATTGCGGCGGCTGGAGCACCTAACAATGGATTCCTGGTATTTCTCACACCAGTACCGCCATCACATCCTTTCCTAGCCTCCAGCTGCTATCCCACATAGGTCTACGATTATCAACCCATTGGTGGGAGACAAATAGTCGGAAAGGATGAGTGCCGCCGTCGGGGATCGAACCCGGGACCTCTAGATTGACAGTCCGACGCGCTACCAACTGCGCTATGACGGCGGCTGACATGTTTCTTAAGTGATATCTTAATTATATGTGGACTCTCATTAGAAAAGGGTCATATTGGACAAGTTGTAGAGTATTGATACTGAAAGCTAATTAGACTGTGATTTAGCGTCACCTTCAGTGTCATTTCAGTAATATCGCGGTTGGTAGGTGCACCTTATCATTTCTTCCTGACATTTTTCGCACCAGGGTATGTACATGTATAACTACAACATTAAATTTGAGCCATTAGCTGCTCTGCTAACATATTAGACAAATCACTTATCCTGCTTCCATCGGCGTAAAACAAATGACGCGTGTGGCAATGACATTGTTTGCTGAACTGGGATTCGGGCCCATGAAACTACAATAGTAAACATTCTGCATTATCTACTAAGCTAGCCGGGCTACACGAGACGTTTTGCTTTTATCAAATTATCTTTATGAAAAACGCCATTCTCTACACCAAGATGGACACCATCAGTATTTTCAATGCTTTGATTTAGTACATGATACTAGACTCGACTTTTTTCAAAATAACGTCATTTAATATCAGAGTGGAACAGTCTGTCGGAGCTCTGTGGGCGGGCCAGTGATTCGTTAATTGTTGAAAATGCTCTTGACAAGCTCATTTGTTTGTTTTTTTGACAAACTCTCTATCGAAGTGAAATGTGCGTAGCAGACGACCAGTCAAATCTTTTTGTCGACACTGGTAAATAAACTGCAGGAAAGATCAATTCCATAAATAGTCGATGCGCGGGTAAAATGTCGCAACTACGTACATTGTAAATATGTACGAGCAAAGTGCAATATAGTACAAAGAGGTTCTAACAACTTTACAGGTTACCCCTGCAGTTTTGTCTTATTCTTTATTGGACAACCAAACATGTAATTCTCTACGAACACCGACCCTTTGTCTAAAGTATTTCCTTATTATTTGAATGTAATATTCTAATAATATATAAATATTGATCAAGTAAAACTTGTGAAACAAAATTATGAGAAGATGCGTTTGTGGGGGGGGGGGTCAGATAAAAGAGATATTATTATAGGGTTTAAGAAATAATGAATATAGTGTTCTCTGCGAACGCCTGCCCTATTCGTCAAACAATTAATTCCAAAGCAATTAATTTGTCTAAATTTTTTAACTTTTATACTTTGGATATATCGCTAATTCAGATTATTTCTTAATTCTAATACATATGCTCTGAGAAAGGCGAACTTACACAGTTCTAGGCATACACGATCTTTTAGCACTCTCATATTTTAAGACCTGCATTTTCGGACTTATTAGACCTGTTTAAATAAGACAGTATCCGTAAGATTTGGGCCTCGTTTGTGAGAATAAAAGAGCCGCTTGTTCGTCGAGTATTCCATACCCATACAATCCCGCTTTTTAACGCATTGAAGAAAAGTACTTTAAGAAAACTTTGCTAAAAAAGGAGAAATCGCTTGTGTTCTACACAGTATGACACATATTTACCCAGTTAATCAACAACAACAACAACATAAAAAAAAGAGAAAGAAATGCCGTCTGCGATCAGTCTAAAATGTTGTATATAGTTGTATCCAGTCGGATTTTTTTTTCAAATAAAAGTAGATATAGAATGATATGCTCTTTGGTTTCCGTATTATCGATATGAAATTCATTATATTACAAAATTTGTTGAAATAACAGAAAAAAATCTAGTATTTGTAAGAATTATTGATCAAATACTTTTGTAGGAAGAAAAGGTTGTCAGAAGAGAAAAAATCTTAGTCACAAGCAATGTCTTCTTTTCCCAAACAACGTTTTGTTTGTAAGTAAAAGTCGTGTAGGTCATGTATTGATTAGATTAATTCTTAACCTTTTCACCCTTTGACGCGCCCACTGACTCAGACAGGAAGTTCAACTACGATATTTACGGCGTTATTTTGCAGTAAAATAGTTGGTTGACGGTCTTAATTACAACTTGAATAATCTGTACCGATAGAAGATCTAACATGACGCCATTTCCCGGTATGTGTTGCTGTTATTTGTCGAAAAACTACTCTTACGGTAGGTTACGGTACACATAAGGTATCATATTCTTATTCACTTTTATTTCTCTTATCTAACTTTTCCAATCTTATCACCTTTACAAAGATCGTCAAATAAAAGTAATAATGCTTTATAGACCGTCGCAACATAAATTGATAAGATCGCAAAGTTAAACGAAGGTTGCAAAATGATTATGTTCAAAAAGAACTTATGACAAATAGCCGGAACATTTCGAGGACTTCATGCAACACTGTCGTAAGTATTTTATGTTTATTCGGGCATTTCCGACTTTGTTGTGCCACCCTTCTGATTTATCACACACTCTAGGTTTGATTTGACAAAAGAAAGATAGTTTATAGGCTTCAAATATGACATTTTTTATTCAACTTCACATTGTAAATAAATTTGTTATATGACATATCATTTTTCCGCAAAATTTATCAGTTCTGTTGAGTGAGCAAATTGTCTTTGTGTAAACACAGACACACACACAATTTTTTTTCAAGTTCTATCCGGCATAAAAAGATATTGTATTCTATTTAAAAAAAAATAATTTTAGTTTAGCGTAATAAGATTCAAGGGTTCCGAGTGGCTGATCTTTTCTTTTCATGCATCAATGAACAAAATTTTGAGCACTTGTCTATTTTGTGTGCTTATTAAGGAAAGAATCTATAAAAAAAAAAAAAAAAAAAAAAAAAACACGACCCATTTGCGTTTTTATAGGGTGTGATTTAGTTTTTAAACTTAAAACAGCAACTCTTCGTTTCTTAAATAGATCTCCCTTAATTTTATAATGGGTTGTTTTTGTGTGTGTTTGTTTGTTTGTTTTTTAGCCAGCAAAACATAAGCTTTGGTAGCTTAAGTTAAAAGACAAAATTTTGAGGTACTCTCAATGTTCAACGAGTGCAAACTGCAACTGGAGGCTTAACCACTAAATCCATTGAATTCCTACGCTATAAAAGTACTTCTTATAGATTTCAGGAATATTGCAAAAAACTTAATTCATATCGTAGAAAACTCTTTCAAAAGCATGCAATTTAATCCATTCCCACTCAATTCCGCTTTTTAAGCATCTCAGGAAAATAGCTTTGGAAAACAATGTGGACAATGAAGAAATTGCTCGTAAGAAGCAAGTTCTTCATTGTCCACAATGTTTTCTTTCCAACAAGGGACAGACTTTCTAAATTCAATCAACTTGAAATAATCTTCTTAAACTTCTTTCAATTTAAACCAGTCTAAGATTTTGTCATATTGTAAGTGGTTAACTCCTGGCTTACCTTTGACCTCGTTCATGATAACCTCTGGCAAAGAAGATTACTTATCAAAACTATGATTTTACAGCTTTCAGTACTTTCAGTACTTTCAGTACTTCGATTTTACAAATTATTACATTTACATATAGAAAGATCTTTTTATTTACACGAATCGTTTTTAAAAATAAAGAAAAGGGATGAGAAAGCAATGTCATGGGTAAAATGGTTACATTTAAAATGATTTAATCTTTGATTGCGATCTTAAGGATCCATATTCATAAGACCAATGGCGGCTGTCATTCAAATAACCAGTCGATCGACGAAATCATTCATTCAGACCAGAACTGACTTTTTAACTCCTGTATTGGTCTATTTTTGTTAACATTTCTTGTTGGTTTGGCGACTTAAACGTCGTAACTACAGCTTATTCAAGCTGTTGTTACGGTGTTTAGGTCGCCAACAAACTACTCTCACTTTTGTTGCATGCTCCTTGTCATAAATGTTTCTAATTAACGGCTATAAAGATCGAAGCGGGACTTCCTATTGGAGTCAGTAGGCGTGACCAACGGGGTTAGCGGGCGTGGCCAGCGATTGGTCAACTGGACTAATGGAAAGATTTAACTAACCATTTTTCCCCAAAAACATAATCATTATCTGTGTTTTATTTATTGTACATATTGTATACTTGGGTTGAATAAAATATATTTTGTTGTTGTTGTTGTTGTGTTTTACGTGGCTAATGGGAGTGCTTATTATGAGAAATATGGCTCCTACAGAGCTGTGTAGGTCCTCACTTGAGATCAATATTTCATATTTGTTCTGCCAAGTTGATGGGTGACAATCAAACTATCAACTTAGATAGGCCCTAAACAATAGACAATTATTTTAGGTCATACCGTTTTGGGTTGTTTTGTTTTGTTGCGTGTGTGTTTTTGTTGTTGTTTACCTTTATGGCACCCAACGTCCTGACAATTGACGGATCGATAGTCATCGTCGCCCACTCGGCTTCGACAGAAGCAGCCCATAAACATCGATCTAATTAAATTTTCTATCAAAGTGACACTCGTTCGCGTTATTGAGGTTTTTAATGATGTATGGTGTGCCTTTTAGTCAAATTAAAAAGAAACAATACTAAAGAAATCATACACTGAAAAAAAAAACAAAAAGAACAAACCAACAAACAACAACAACAACAACAACAACAAAAAAGGAGGGTATCTCCTCATTTTCGAACGATATTTTTCCCTTCAAAGCAAAGCTTTCTTTTCTAGTTGCTCTTATTTCAAATTCTTTGTTTTTCAATTTCTGTCAATCTTGCTAAAGTGACCACCTCTATTAAGCGGCCCTAAAAATCCCTGTTCAAACACAAGGGATCTTTATATTTGTACTTAATCCTATGTTTACTGATCTCATTAGAATAGTCTCAATGAGACGGTTATAGTGAGTTTGATCAAAATAGAATTAAGGTTACCCTTGTCACGCTGAACCCGGAATATTCCGGTTTTTGGCAGGAGGTGTAGACCAAGATCAGCCTGCACATATGTGCAGTCTGAACGTGGTTTACATTTACTGCTTGAACTTTTCTTGCCAGAGATGCCAATAAAATTTATTTCTAAAAGAAATATATTTTTTTTAACAATAAGTTCTATCTTTGCTTTTAGCCCTTTGATTTTACAGCAACTCAGTAAGGTGATTTTTACAGCATGACAAGGATTAAAAATGTTGCAATCATCCAGTGGCACCGATACCTCACATATGTTACAAAAATGTGTCAAAAGCGACCATTCTCTGAAACGATCACATTTTGGCAGTCCCATCAGTGGTTGCTTGATACAAGATTGACTGTACGTTGAAGAGATAGTCATTGCGAATTTCGTCTTTCAGGTCGATCGGACCATCTACAATTTTATACTGTTAATGCAATCAAAATCTTGTATCATCTAATCAACACAACCGGTAATTTGTGTGGGAAGTCCCTTTTTCGGTGTCAACGATTCTGCACATCAATATTTCTAATAATTTCAACAATCGCGGTTGTCAATAATAAAAAAAAACAAAAAAAAAACAGGCACTAAAATTATTCATTGCGACCGTAAGTGGAAAATGAACACCGAAACTTGCCGACATACTTGTGTTTTTGTTTTGCGACTTAAACATCGTAGATGCTATATTTGGTCCAATATGGTTTGCCCATCTGGGTTCAAGATGGGATGTGCAAATCGGGATTTATATTGGATCGATGTTGGCAATGTATCCGAGTCAGCCCGATTAGCTCAGTATGTAGAGCACTTGACTTCAAACATCAAGATCACGGGTTCAAGCCCTGGGCTGACTATATCAACTAACACAATTAATTGTCTTTCGGATGAGTCATTACCCCCCCCCCCCCCCCGAATGTGCTATCCATCGAGCGCATTAAAGAACCAGGCGGATCCCTCAGCAGTTTCGTCTTGTATCCTTGCACTATCCCCCGTAACAACTAACCACAATACACACAACTATCCGAGTCTAATATATCCAATAATAAACCCAATTTTGATCCTTATGTATGAATTCACAGAGGGCTACGATCGCACTTTTTTCCGGAACCAGAGCAGCCTCCTACCCTATTTTGCGCTTTCTCGGGGCCCCCAATAGCTACATTTACACCAAGTTTGGATCGATCATTCTCCGGAGCCAGTGCAGCCGGGGTTCGGATTTTGCGCATGCGCATAGGGACCCGAAAATCTCCGCACCAAGTTTCAAGTGTCTCGAAACCACTTCCCGGCCACGTTCTCCTGCTCTTTAAGTACATGAAATTTTACCCCTTCCTAGGATACACTTATTTCAGACACCGGAGCAGCCTACGGCCCGATTTTGCGCAGGCGCATAGGGGCCCCCGAAAAGTGTCGGAGTCATAAAGCCGGAGCGCGGTCCGAACCCTAGTCCGAACTTCGGCGAATTTCGACCATTTTACGCCGACCTAGGATCGAACTTTTATCCGGAACCAGAACAGCAATTATCCCGATTTTGCGCATGCGCGTAGGGGACCCCGATAGCTTCTTCTGTACCTTGTTTGAGGCGTGTCGGAGTCATAGAGCCGGATCGCGTTCCAAACCAAAGCCTGAACTTCGGCGAATTTCGACCATTTTACGACGACCTTCGATCGGAATTTTCTCCGGAGCCAGAGAAGCCAAGGGTCGGATTTTAGTCATGCGCTTAGGAACCCGAATACCTCCGCACCAAGTTTGAAGTGTGTCGAAATCATAGCGCCTGAGTGCGGTCCAAACCCGAAACCACTCTTCGGCCACGTTCTCCCAGTCTTTAAGTACTTGTATATTACCCCGACCTAGGATCGCACTTATTTCCTGAACCGGAGCAGCCTAGGCCCGTTTTTGTGCATGTGCGTAGGGGTTCTAAATAGCTACCTCTGCACCAAGTTTGTAGCGTGTCTGAGGTATAGAGACGGAGCGCGGTCCAAACCTACGTCCGAACTTCGGCGATTTAGATCATTTTACGCCGACCTATATAGGATCGGACTTTTCTCCGGAGCAAGAACAGCCGGGGGTCCGATTTTGCACATGCGCGTTGGGCCTCCAAACATTGAAGTGTGTCGGAGTCATAGCGCCGGAGCGCGGTCCAAACCAAAAACCACCCTTCGGCCAGTCTCTCCCGCTCTTTAAGTACATGTATTTTACTCCGACCTAGGATCGCACTTGTTGCCTGAACCGGAGCAGCCTATGGTCCGATTTTGCGCATTCTCGTAGGGGCCCCAAATAGCTACCTCTGCACCAAGCTTGAAGCGTGTTAGAGTCACCGCCAATGTAGAGTTAAAATAGAGTTAAATGCGATAGTTCTAAGAATTCAAACAAACAAGGGTTTATATCTATGTAGATAGCGTATGGAATTGGCGCATTTAGAATCAACAAGGCAAAGATTGGGAAAGCGTAAACTTAACAGTCGACAGGACAAGACGAATCCCAAATCCGATTTTTTATTTATGCGTGATATGGGATAATTGACAAATCGCTGCTGTCTTTCAAAGGATCAAAAGACCAATCAGATAATTCATTTAGAACGGAAGTGAATTTTGAACCCCGCCTTTCATGTGAAGCAATTTAGTTGGTTTGGCTACTAAATTGTCATAACTTCAGCTTGAATATAAATATCGACTCGAAACATCCTTTCGGTGTCAGTTGGTATTTTTGGGGGGACTAGAGATCGGTTCATTGTCATCAGTTTTTAAAAGATTTGTTAAATAAAGTGCAAAAAAGAGCTGCGAGAATAACTACGAGTTGAATAAGATTAGCATAGAATAAAAACCTCCCTCATGAATTTTGATGGGAATTTCTAAATGTAACAAGACAAAAATATTAACTTTTAATTCAGATTATTTACGGTGTGATTCAGCGTTGGTATCACGTCGTTCTGGGTTTCGAAACAATTGTATCCCAAAGTGCATTACCTGACTTTGAATAATGATAATAAAACATAGGTTATAATGTACTTATGGATCAACCTACCCGTAAATCATGCGATCGGGATTCACTTTCTCAACTCAAAGATATTTTTAAATCAAAAGAACCTATGCCTGAACAAATTTTACTTTGTTGAACAAAACAAAATTACAAGTCATACACACTTAAAATGGAAATAAAAACAATTCCCCATATTGCCAAATTTATATATAGAATCATTATTGATTCGCTGCATAATAGTTGTAGAATAGTTTGTATGTGGCCTAAATGTCGTAACTACAGCTTTAAAAAGCTGTAGTTCCGACGTTTAAGTCGCCAAAACCAACAATAAAAGTAAACAAAAAATAGCAGCCAAAGTTGGAGTTGAAAACTCATTTCTGGTCTAAATGAATGATTACAAAGTTTGACTGGTTATTTGATTGACAGCCGCGATTGGTCAATTGAATAGACATAAGCGAACATTTCTCTTTGGGTGTACTTTTTACACCGCTATCAGAATCAGATTTTTTACTATCCAACTTTGGTTGTATTGATATCGATCTGAATTTATTTGTGCAAACATATTATACGTTTGGACATAATGAGAAAATCTTATTTGTCGTTCAAAAAATAATCGAAGTCAGTAAAGGATTTAGGTGGCCGAATTGCGAACGTTCCGTGATTTGGTCACAATCAATATCTTCATGGAGGAGGAAGAAGATAGAGAAAAGATATTGAAGAACATCATAACCATCTCTATTATCTTCAATTATGGGGTGTCATGGGTTCGATCCTCGGCGGCGGCACAAATCCTGTCCGATATTTGTCTCTCACCAACGAAGAGATAATCGTAAACCTAAGTTGGATAGCAGCTTGAGGCAAGGAAAGGATGAAATGGTGGTACTGGTTTGATAAATACCAAGAATCCAATTTTAGATGATCCAGCCGCCGGGATATGACTGGAAAATTGTTAAACCCAATTCAAACAAAACAAAACAAAACAAACCAAAAATTGAATAGCATTCAATGGATTTAAAAACCGCATATCCACAAAAAGTGGTACCATGTGAATAAAAACTTTCCAGTTAAAACTCAAATAGCTTTATCGAATAATATGGATTGATCTGGATTAGCTGTGTGTACTCGTGAGCTAGAACATGTATATTTGATAATTTAGAGTTAGATGATAGCAGCTATACCTTTGACAATAAATTCTAATTTTGCATCTACATTAAATGTTTAATATCTTGTTGAGGGGGTCAACTTATTAGTTAGTGAGGCGAGAGAGTTAAGTAGAGCAATTGGTTTATGGTTGGCGCTACTCTTGGTTTTCCGGGTCAATTGTTGACACTGAAAATCAGGAACCCTAATACATCGATTACGATTTTTGTTATTTAACGGTAAGTAGGCCTATAGAAAGTTTTTCTAAAATTTTCCAAATAAAGACTTATTTTGTTTATATTGCTATTGTAGAGTTCATTTATGGTATACAAAAGCTAGATAGATATTTATACGAGAACATTTAGTTAGATTTAGCTTAAGAGGATAGATCGCAAACGGAACATTTTTTATTGCGATTTCTTTTAGGTTTCATCTGTATAAGATCTTACAATATATGTACGTCTAACTCATACGTCATATTAGCAAGCTTATTCTAGACATAACCTATAATAACATCATTTTTTAATTCAAAGTTAATTCCTGTTCAGCTATATATCTTCAGTTTGGATAAATTGCTGTAATCCATTAAGGTACATTATATGTATTATTGTAGTTTGATATCAAATTTTATGTTTCACATATTTCAAGCGTGGTTGCTGTAAAACAATGTTATCAACTAATGTAATGGGAAAGGTACCTCCCCGCTTCAATTTTAAAGTTATTGTTTCAATTGAGAAAAAGTTGCAAACTCTGGAAAGATGTTGCCATTTGTCACCAAAGGCCATATTATTGCGGATAGGTGAATATCAGTGGACGGGAAGGAATACTGATTAATAGTGATTATTGTTCAAGGAAATTTGTACATGACGTTATATCATATCGAAACTGAGCTGCCTACCTCGGTTCGATGTTTAGAAATAATTCCAGAGCGGATAACTTTGACGCGTTACCATACCGTGTATTCTACTTCTCGTCGTTTCATCTGTCAATGAAAATGAATCTCGTATATTTTGTTATGAAATTTAAAATCAAGGAATTAAGTTAAGAAAGTGAGTACGTATATGACTTACCGACAAATGCCATCAAGGCAAATAATACAGGTATCAGCAAAAGCTCGGCCATTTCTTTCAACAGGTCGTTGATAAATGTTCTTTATCGCACAACGGATTTTGTTAACCATTCACCTGTGATTGAAGTGAGAATCAAAGTAACTTCAGCACAAATCACATGAAGATACGCTATTTACCGAGAGATTTTACATTTTATCTAGGCATACTGATAAAAGCTTTCTGTCCCAGAGATTACGCGTTAACACATTCAAATAATGATATATTTTCTTTCCTGATCGAATAAATCCAAAGCTGGAACATATCAACCGCAATTCAACGAGTTGGCGGATTACTAGTTATGCCCTCTAATCTCCGGTAATACAGTTTGTTATTTTTGTAAAATCTTCATTAGTTTTCACATTCAGGGGCATGAAATATGAAACTAATTGTTTGTTGGCGAACTTAATGTCGTTGGTACAGATTGAATAAGCTATAGTTACGATATTCAATTCGCCATATTGCGACAATGCTTGACATGAATGACGAATTCGAAAAAAAAAACACGTCATTTCCGTCTACATTAAAATATAGATTAATCAATCAATCATTGATTGACAGAAGCGACTTCATGTCATCGTTTACACATGTGGGATACTTCATTTCATGAAAAAAGAGCTGTCAAAGATATATTGATTACAGGAACGGTAATTGACCAGAAAAGCTCGCCATGCACGTATTACAGAAGTGAAACTATATTTTGATAGAATTCAATGGTACTTATTACCTTTAGTCATTCCTACAAAAAATTTAACGCCCCCCAAAAAATAGCTTTGAAAAGCATGGTTGAAAATAAGAAAATTGAGCAATAAGCATTTTTTTCATTATCTACGCTTTTTTCTACCCTATTATACAAATGACGTTACGGTTGCGTCAAATTGTATTTTTTTCTTGTCTCGCTTTCTTCCTTATTTGTCGTAATGTTTGGTTTTGACTATGGTGTTACTATTATTGGTATTGGTTAGTTAGACGTTGTATTTGTTTCTTTAAGGTAATTCCAAAACTCAATCGATGTATTGCCGTTCGTTTAAAGTTTGCTTATGAAGTTTGCTAGGACAATGTATTCTTTCTTCCGCGACTTAAAGTCAGGCCTTTCTGATGACTTTCTTGTGCCCACCCTACACTAGTCCGTTATCATAATATCCTTATTAACATACTTTTGTATTTTCATTAACACTTATCATATACAAAGTATATCTTTACATTTACTACCTAGGATGCGACGCTTGCTTGCTTGAACAGGGTTTTACGCCTCTATCAACAATCTTTCAGTTATATCGCGGCGGCTGGATCACCTAACAATGGAATCCTGGTATTTCTCATACCATTACATCCTTTCCTAGCCTCCAGCTGCTATCCCACATAGGTCAACAATTATCGCCCCATTGGTGAGAGACAAATAGTCGGAAAGGATGAGTGCCGCCGTCGGGGATCGAACCCGGGACCTCTAGATTGACAGTCCGACGCGCTACCGACTGCGCTATGACGGCGGACGCGTGAAGCTATTTGACACATGAACCTTATTGTTTCTTTCAATTATTTGGTGACATATAGCAAGAAATTCCACATTATTTTAAAGGGATTGACCCTTTTCTGTTCAATCCCTGTTTTATACGTCCATGAGAATTAGTACTTGAGAAAACATCTTCTTTTTCTTCAATATGTTCTACCCTACTGAATGGTTATTTTTCAATCCATTTTACATTTTCGTCTGCATTGTTTTCTGAATTTGGACAGACCTAAAACAAGTCTTTGTCGAAATCTAAATAAATGTGATCTTATTTTAATGAATACCATTGCACATGCTACTGAAATGTATAGAGATTTGTTATCATTAACAAAGAATTGCGCGGTTCCAAAGCCCCTTTCATGAATACTTTTCATATGGCTAGACCTTTTAGAGTCTTATAAATGATAAGCTTGTTTTGCTTTCAACCATTTCTGTCGACCGTAATGTGGTTTCAAGCTAAACTTACTGAAAGGCAAAGATACCAAAATATATATTGAAACCTAACTTTTGCAATTTCACCGCTAGTGCCTCTTTGAAAGACACTTTCTGAGCTCCTTTGACGTAGACTTATGTTTTACTTACTGTGTAACTACAAATATCAAAGCCACTCTGGTCTTATATTTCATTCCATCAAACATTTTTTCGGTTCTGGAAACAATTAATAGCCACAAGGGGCAGGCTAAAAGGAAGGGCGAGACAAGATTTAACATTTGTAAGAGTTGATAACCTCCTCCACTGTAGCTGCGGAGGTAAGGGAGGGGCCGTTATCGTGAAGAAGACGGACATTTTTCTGTGTTTAACTGGGACGCATTTGCTTGAGCTTTTCTCTAAGATTGTCCACACTTACTTCATAACAGAAATTGGCAGTGACAGTTTGAACTTTAGGCATGAAATGAGTAAGTATCATTTCCCGCGAATCCTAAGAGACAACACACATGCCTTTGCCAGCCCAAGGAGATAGCTTCAACTTTTTAGGAGGAGGCGAACCAGTTCGTTTCCACTACTTTTACTGAGCTTTTGTCTCAGGTACAGAATAATGAACCCACATCTCATGTCCGGAAATAATGCGGTTCTAAACTTATGTGCTTCACGACTTAAACGACTTAAATATATTTTGCATTGGTAACTCTGGTTATCATTTGATCTGCGGACAGCTGCCTACGCACCAACCTGGCACTTACTTTGCTCACGCCTAGGTGTTCGTGTAAGAGCTTGTGTGCCGATGCTAAACTTGTTGGCTACCTCCTCCAAAGCTACTCGACGATTTTTGTTGACAAAAGCTTTAATATTTGCTATAATTGTTAGGGTCACCGCCTCAGCTGGCCGCCAAGTCCTACGCCTGTCACAAACAATTTTTCAGCCTTCATGAAACTTAGAAATCCAGTTGTAGAAGGTTAATTGATTGATTGAATGGAGTTTAACACCGCTTTAACAGTATTTCAGTCATATGGTGGCTGGAGCACCTAACAATGGGTTCCTGGTATTTCCTCACACCAGTACTACCAATACATCCTTTCCTAGCCTTTAGCTGCTATCCCACTGAGGTTTACGATAATCCACCCATTGGTGAGAGACAAATTGTCGGAAATGATATGTGCCGCCGCCGAGGATCGAACCCGTGACGTTCCATGATTGAAGCTTAGGAGTCTGACGCGCTACCGACTGCGCTATGACGGCGGCGTAGAAGGTTGAACGTGATTCACATTTATCAGAAAATCTTTTTTAAGCCTCTGTAAAATGTGGCAGGTCTTTTCACATTCTGCAACCAGAAACTTAATTACAGAGCGTTTTTCCTCTAACAGAGTCCATGCTAGATTGAACACCTAATATCATACAGCAGAGTGCAAAATACTGTGTATACACAACCGTCATTGAAAAGGAATTGACCGTTATTTCATTGTTTATGACAAAACCTTTCTGTTGGAATTAAATTCAATGTCATCTGTTGAGGTCAAGGTCGTTTCTCAAGGACAAATATCATTTTTTTTAACTTTAACATTGTCCATAAGTTTACAATGGTATGTGATAAAACCTTCATATTTCACAAGTGCATTGCTTATGACATGACATTTCTATTGGTACTGTGTTCAAGGTCATCTGTCAATGTCATTTCTCAAGGTCAAAATTTCGAAAATATTATTTAACATAGCCCATAAGTATAAAATGGTAAGTGATATAGCCTTAATATTTTACATGTGCATTGCATATGACATGGACTTTCTGTTGGTACTAAGTTCAAGGTCTCCTCTCAAGGTCAAGGTCATATTTCAAGGTCAAAATTTCGAAAATTTTAACTAACATAGTCCATAAGTATACAATGGTTAGTGATATAGGCTTCATATTTCACATGTGCATTGCTTATGACATGGACTTTCTGTTGGAACTAAGTTAAAGGTCATTTGTCAATATCAAGGGGATTGCTCAAGGTTAAAATTTCGAAAATCTTAACTTTAATATTGTATATACGTATACAATGGTAAGTGACATAACCTTAATATTTAACATGTGCATTGCTTATGACATGACCTTTCTGTTGATATTAGGTTCAAGGTCATCTGTAAAAGTCAATGTCATTTTTCAAGGTCAAAGTTTCGAAAATTTTAACTTTAACATCTCCCATAAGTATACAATGGCAAGTGATATAGCCTTCATATTTTACAAGTGCATTGCTTATGACATGGACTTTCTATTGGTACTAAGTTCAATGTCATTGGTCAAGGTCAAGGTCAAATTAACAAGGTCATTAATTTTCAAATATACCTCCTTTCCAAATCGCCAAAATGTCCTGTTACTTTACATAAATGTTGTTTATTAAATGCCCTAGGTAATGTTTATTTCAGTTTTTGACCCAATGAACCTTACCATGCTAAAAGGGGGCTCAATGCCATGTAGCTTTACATTTTGTATATATCCAACTCTTAAATAAATCAGTCACTTGTTTCTGCAAGACTACTCAAGTTAGAGTCTTCATTTTTTGTATGGAGACATTTTAATTGATAATTTTGATAGTCAATGTAAACTATTTAACCCTTTACCATATAATGATTTTGAATTTTAGTAGAATCAGGCCTGTGAAGCCAAACAGATTCCTTTAATGTTTGTAAAACTTCCAAATCTCTTGTGAGCTGAACTCTCGAACTATAGTTTCATTCAATAGAAAGTTGTTTGTCCAATAATGGCATACAGTTTTGTGACAAAATCCTTATTCGGGGAGCATAATCCGTCTCCGACGGCTCTTGTTTTGAATTTGATGTCAGTTGGAAATGTCACTTTCTTAAACAAAAAAGAAAAAAGTGATGTGAGGAAACATCTTTTCTCTCATTACCTCGATTGTTTCTGCGATATCACATATGTATTTAGGGTTTAAACTGAGCTTAATAAAATAAAGCAATGGTTTTTGCTTCGAACGTATCTTAAAAACTTTAATTCAAATTTAAAAAAATGCAGGTTTATCACATACATTGCTAAAATTTCCTTTGGATAATAATCAGTTGTTTTTGAAAGTATATACTGTAAACGAGATCAACTGTTGTTTTCATGTCACAAACTTTGAAAATACGATAAGGGGAAAACAAAAGTGTTGTTATTCCGAAATGATTGATCAAATGGATTCAAAAACTGTCAGCAATTGGGTACCATACTTTCAACAAATGCCTATGGTTCCTTAACCGTTTCAACTTTGTCAACAATATAAACTGGGGTATTTTAGCTGTAATTCATCATAAAATTATCTTATTAATAGGTTTATCCTTCGAAAAGAGGTTTAACTTTGTCGCATTCAAATAATATATTGATTATAGGTTTCTTCGCTTTGATTACAAAAAAGCGACTCGGTTTTGATAGACAATTTCGTTTTTTATGCTGGTAAAAAGTAATGTTCTCAAGCTATGTGCAATTAATGCCTTTAAATATAAACCGTTCTTTTATTACTTAGAAGCACTTAGATTCATATTTTATATATATTTTTTTATTTTTATCAAAATGAACTCGTTGTTTTTTCCTCTAATCTCCGAGGCTTCCAAAGTAAAAAATGATTAAATTAAAGGAGATTGTGAAGGACGCGTCTATATCCTGACCACCTTAATTGTACCAATGTAATAGTGTTAACAAAATGTTGTCACAATGCCCATTTTCAAACAGATTAATATTTATGACTTTCAACTCATTCTGACGAAGTTTCATGACGGCTGAGCGAAATTTATGACCTCTTGAGTGAAATTAAAAGAAAATGATATTCAGGTCTATTTTCCTCTGTTTTCCATTGTAATATCCAGTTTCCAATGGCTTCATTTTTAGGCTCTGACAAAACATTCCGGCCAAGTTTCATAACAGATTAAGATATACTCCCAGAGGGTGTGGAATGGGAATGTCATTTAGGCCTTTTTTACCGAGTTTTCAAAAGGAAAGCTCCCGTTTTCGATAGAGATTATCTGTATGGCATGACAAACAGTTTGAAAAAATTCTCATAACGATCCATTAAAATATGTAGTCACTAAGGTGTAAAAAATTGTAACTAAGGCCTCTTTCTCGTTTTTTTACTATTTTAATCTTAACTTTTTCAATATCGTTCAAAACCATTCAATTAATCTTATACCCTGATAAATAATCTGACCAAGTTAAAAATAAGTTGAAGCCAAATGTATAGCCAGTAAAGGGTGCCCCTATAGTGGTAACACTAAAATCTGTTGTCGCAAGACGTCACACGACGGACGTTTAATAAACACATTTTGAACAGGATGTACACAGATGGATCCTTTTAACTTTCACAATTTTCATCATCAAAAATATCTATTCTTTGCCAACATTAAATGATAATTAAGTGGAAGTTTATAATAAACTTGCAGCTCAGTATCATAAAATTAATTTAAATTCTACATGAGTTTCTTTACAGGGGAATAGGGAAAAGGTATACATTAGCTCATTATTGCAATTATGACTTGGAAAAAACGCTAATAGAACCCAGAGCGCAGTGTGAGCGCAGTTGGCATACTATGTAAACGGGTTAAGCACAAACGTTTAATCAAATAAATTGCAATTGTTAAATTGCAAATCACGGTTTCATAGACCTTGATGCTCTCTGTTGTAGCTCACATAGTGTAGCGGAGACACACCTTTTGGGATCTAAGACTAGAATGACTGAATAGGGCGGCTGTTTATTGAATGTAGAACATACGCTCCGTCGGTCGGTATGAAAGTTGACCACATATGATTACAAGTGCTTTGTATCACTACGTGTTTACTGTGATAATTATAGAACTTTGCTATCCCGCGAATAGGAATCAAAGCGCTGAAAGCCTGAGATATGTATACAGGAGATATATAATCTGGGCAGAAAAAGTTTGATGGTCGAATTATCGGAGGTGCCTTTTTCTACCCAAATCTACTGTTGATTATGCGCAGATCTGCCAATTTGTGCGCTAAGGGACACAACCTGCCCGCAATAATTTTCATCCCGTTGAGGTATTGTAACGATATATTACATGTATATATCGTTACATATTTTTCACCAGATCAAAATGTTTTTAAGGGATCTGATAAAGGCCACCCAATGATCCTTCCTGTGAATTTTTGTTGAGTTTGGTTGAATTATGTTCAGTACTTTCTGAGAAGAAGATTTTTAAAGTAAAATTAACGGACGGACGGACGACGGACACCACATCATGACAAAAGCTCGTTAGCTGTCAGCCAGTGGAGCTAGCGAGGGAGAGCTAGAGAGTGAGAGAGATTCGTTATGTAAATATGCGCTTTATAAGCTCCAGATAAAGAGAGCGAAGGAGGGCGGGCGGTTTTTTACCAGGTTAACATGATTATGTACACCTCTCAAAAGCGGTATGTAGACGTTGCATCCTTTGGGTAGATTTCGGAGGTAAAAATATGTAGACACAAAGTCCGAGCACGACCAAACTGTTTTCAGACAGTTTGAATATGAACCTATGAATGACCAATTAATTTGTTAAACAAAACATTCCAATCGTGCGTAAAATCGACAGCTTCGCTTATCAGCTTTATACAGCAACTTCGTCTAATCGGACCGTTTTAACATTGTTACTCTAGAATAAGTAATATTATTTTGGTTCGAAACAAACACCTTTTTTTTAACAATATGATATGATTATATATGTTTAATAATTTCCAATATATTATATATCTCCTTTCTTTCTTTCAATTTACTCGTCAAGTTTTGATATTTTTTCCAAATACAGAACACTCAAACGAAAGTACTGCACATCAAGCCGACAGCTTTCAATGAGTCATATCTCGTCTTCGTCCTTCTCGCCTCAATCGGGCGTATTAATTTATGGTCAGATCCAATCAAGCGACAGAAGATCACATTGATTGCGGTAGATGTTTTTACATTGTGTTTTCACATTAAACTCTGCATAGGTTTGAATTTTAAGCATTGTAACTTTAGCATCAGATTGCTTACGCAATCTCAGGCTAAAATCTTAGAAGACTAAACGGAAACTTGTATATCGTTATACATAGAGGTGAATACTTGTAGCTTATGCGTTGTGGACATATCTTGCTCTCTGAGTCCCTTGCAAGGATAGGAAACGCAGGAATGGTTCCATGTTTGTTTTGCTCGTTTATTAACACTAATTGAATCTTCCTGTTATGGTACGTTCGATTTTAGTGGAACAATTATTGAACAACGAGTCATCCTTTTGTCGTCTTTATTCTGGTCCGTTCATGTACGTAGGACCTAATCTAGTTATGTTATATTCAATCAATTGATCATTGCAAAGGGAATTCTTTGTACAAAATATAAAGATATATATTTGAAGCCGTTGTTTTTATTATTGTTATTATTATTTCTATTATTATTACCAGACGACAACTGACAACTCTGGTCTAAACTGAAAGGGGGCGAAGAACACAAAATAAAGTGTGTTGAATTAAAACGCGTGTCATAAAGGGTAGAGTGTCGATAAATATTTTGCTAACCACAGGTGAATAAGTCAAACAGAAAGAATGTTAAACGTATCACTGAGACGATATCTATTATTTTCAGTAGATTGATATGATTGTATTATGTTGGAATGCGTAAATGAAGACACAGTAATTTAATTCCGAGTTTCCGAATAACACATATCATATGATCGGATAGATATAACTACACCTCGGATTACTCCTCATGTCAATTTGCCAAAATCAGTTAGTTGTAACCGAAGACAATAATACATGATAAAGATGATATAAGTATTCGTTAAGAGACTTCTAAACATGCTTTAATTTGTATTAAATTATTGAAAAATCGAGGTAATTGGTTATCACGTGATTTCAAGTGGAGTGTTGTAGTCATGTGGCCTATACTTTATGGACCACTTTACGATCTTGACTAGCGAGCCTTGGTATTAGGACAGGTAGATCTTAATGTAAACATTGTAATCAATGGTCCGTTGTTCTCTCGCATTTCATGACTGATAATTTAATGAGGATATTGATTGATAAGGTCCTGTTGAAATTAAAGAAAAGGATAGAAAGGAAATACTACTTTTCGAGTAAAAATAACGATGAATAAATGACAACGGATTTCAATAAACAATTTATAAACAAAGTGATTAATATTATCTGTAATTTTTAACGAACTCGCGAAACCTGACAGCTGAATAAGGTGTAGTTTAGACGTCATAGTTGGCTGTGACCGATTTTCTCTCTCTCTCCCTCCCTTGCCCCCCTCTCTCTCTATCTCTCAAACATTCTTTTAGGAAATGGTTTTAATGAAACATAAAGAGAAGGAGAGATTGTCTGTTTCTTAATCAAACAGTATGAATAACAAATATCGTATACTAAAAAATTGGAGGGTAGCGCAAATGGGACCGGTTAACCAGTATAGGTCACTGGGGCTATTGTCTTGATGTTTGTCTGTCGTTTGTACGTCAGTCCGTACGTGTGTGCGTCCGTCTGTGAGCTTTTACATACAAATCTTCTCATCAGAAACTTTGGATAGATTTCAACCAAATTCACTTGAAAGATCCTTGGTCGACCCACTTATAGATTTTCTAAAGAAACTTTGATTTAATGAAAAATATGACCTTTTAGGCGGATGTCATTTCTATATATGGTAAAAAGTGCCTTTTCTCAGAAAACTTTTGAAGGAATTCAACCAAATTTCAAAGGAATAGTTTTGAGTGACCTATATCATACTAGAAAAGATATTTTGATTGGATAAAAAACATTCTTTTTATGAGCGGAGGCCTTTTCAATATATGTAGCAGGAAAAACTTTGAATAGCATTTGTCAGAAAGTAAATTATCAAATTGTACTGTGACGCTTCATCAGAGTGCACAAAATTATTTTAGTTAGATGGATAATATGCCTTTTACGAGCAGAAATCATCTCAATAAAAGTAACATAAAACTTATCCAGAAGCCCATCAGCTTTGATATTTGACACGGATCATTTGTCTAAAGATTGTGATGAAAACTGCATAAATCATATCTATTTGGTCACCAGATGAAGAGTACGAGAGTTCGGGTTTAGATTCAGGCCTATGCAGAAATAAAGAAGAATTATTTAAAACGTCATTTCTTCAACTGATTCAATTTATACCATTGTTGTATCTCTGGTGGTCCACTTTCAATATACGAAAAGTGTTAAGTGAGGAAATTATGCTGACATGTCAACCAGAGTGAAAATCCAAAATGGCCAGGAATGGAGCCTTGGATTTTGGAAAAGGGGGCAAGGTCAATGAACAATGAAGAAATTTATTTAAATGACTTGTATGTTTTGCCAAACCTTGTCGCCATTTTTACCAAATTTGGTAGAAATATTCCATAACTGGTGCTCTAAATTCTAAATAACGTAAACAATTGAATGTGTGAAAATCTGCTTAGATAAGCTCTTTAGAAGAACGTTTATCTCACGTGAGCAACCCATGGGGCAATGGTCTTCTTGTAATAAAAATGTGTTTAAAATTGACACACTTGTTCTTAAGATTTAACATAAGAATATCAACTTTGCAAACTTCATTGACATTAGGTCAAATTCTAGTGCTGTCAAAAACATGGGTCCCAACCGTTGGGTAGCCTGCTCGTCATATTGATAAGCATACTGATGAAATGGCCATTTGTTTCCTGTTACTGATTTCATTCGCCGCATTCCAACATTACAGTACTTTGAGTTCTTTATCATATATTCCTATCGAATTTCCTTAAAAGGTGCATTGATTACAAATTAGGCATCGACAGAAAAATCCTTATCACACATGAGCACTTTATGTGTTATGATGTACAAATATTTTTTCGAAGCCATATAAGAGAAACCTGTCGAGTATTACTGGTCGTCTGTTAAGACAGGATTTACATCCCACTCCTAATATAATTTTCTTTCAGAAATATCAAATCTAACTATTCGTCTTATTTTCCAATATGCCATATAAGAGTACCATTCCTTCGGTATTTCTGACAACATATATATGACGCATACGGCGTTAAATTTTTTGTCCAAAGATGACTGGCAAATAATTTGAGGTCATGTCGTTTCTTTGATATCACTCTTGCTTGTTTTCTACGTGACCACGACGTGTTATGATGCCTTCCCTCAAGTAACAGAAATCAAAAGTCAGATTGGAATTAAAGAAAATACTTTATCTATCTATATTGTTCGAACCAACATTGACAAGGCTATGATTCTATATATTATTCATAGAAGTTTACTGTGGACTTAATCGAGAATTTCAAGTTCAAAACATTTCGTTATTAAATTTTGATCGTCATTTTTATATTATTTTCCGTATGACTTAGAAACATTCTGCCTCAACGAAAAGTCAAATGAGGATAATTAAAAAGTGCGTTATTTCACCTTTTAACCGATATGCAATTCACTTAGCATCGATCATAATAACATGCTGAGTTTATCAAAAAAATGAATTCATATTATACGAATTAATATAAATTGTGCGGTATGTTGCGAATAACATCAACTCATGTGAAGAAACACACGGTGTAGGTGCGATCATATCATTGTTTTACGAGCACCGAAAAAACTTGCAATTTCGTTTAAAAAAAGTACAGACCAATTAACGCTTAATCAACGGAGACCGTTTGTGGCCGTGAACTCTTGTGGAGGCATAGCTTTGTCCTTGCAATTATCGCACAATCTTGCAACCCAAACCGAGGCCCCCCTCCTAGTCCTTTTGATCATCTTCAGCAAAAGGTTTAACTCATTTAAAAAAAAAAATATATAATAACCATGTGCTTGTCTCGTTTATTGACTGCTATATAATTTGGTACTTATTCTTTTATGTGACAGATGGTTCCCCTACACACGATCTAAGTTTTAGTTTACATCATGTAGTGATCGAGTAGATTTGTCTTATCCCAAAATCAAATGATTTTTTTCGGTCGTTTTCCATCTCGTCAAACAAATGTGAAACTGTACAGGGGGGTGCAGTTTGTAGACACATCATACGGAACGCAAAGCCGCCGGACGGATATCGCATGGTGACCGTGATAATTTTGGTACTTAACCTTCACCAAAACGTCCTGCCGTAACCACAAGGTCTACACAAGCTCTTATTGATATATCCATAATCTACTACGTGAACAGCACAATTGACCAATCGCTGAATAAGCTGTAGTTACGACGTTTGAGTCACCAAACCAACAAAACACTTTACAAAAATGGCTGAATGAATAATCTTATTGGTCGGTTGATTCTTTGATTGAAAGCTGGGGTTGGACAACTACCTTATACGCCATACGGGTGCCTAATTTTTGTGTTAAGGTAAAATAAATTAATAAGAAGTTACTCAAAATTCTCGATAGAAAATCAATGAAAACGATATTTGTCTTTGTCCTTCGTAGCCAGTTGACACGCCGTAAGACATCATACGCTCGCCATTCTTACATTTTACATAAAGAAAAATAGATTGAGATGGGAATAGAAATACAATCAGAATTATCTTGCATGTGCGCGCGGAATTCTTCGTGCTTTAGATTTGTTTGTTTTGTTTGAATTTGGTTCTACGCCGCTTTCAACAATTTTTCAGTTTTATCGCGGCGGCTGGAGCACCTAACAATGGATTCCTGGTATTTCTCACACCAGTACCGCCATCACATCCTTTCCTAGCCTCCAGCTGCTATCCCACATAGGTCTACGATTATCGACCCATTGGTGGGAGACAAATAGTCGGAAAGCATGAGTGCCGTCGTCAGTGATCGAACCCGGGACCTCTAGATTGACAGTCCGACGCGCTACCAACTGCGCTATGACGGCGGCTCTTCGTGCTTTAGACGTTACAATGTGGTGCGACGATTTCGTTATGTAAGAGATGTAAAGGGTTGATGGTTCGAGGCCCGCCCACGCTGCTGGTCACATGGATATATCCCTAGAAAAGGTTTTCGAAGCTCTGGCCTAGTGCATGTAATATTCTAAATCCAAGGTTGCCAAATGTCAATGTGAAATGCTTGGAAACGCATGGGCTCATAATATTATGTAAAAGGAGTATTTATTGGAAAAAATCAACACGATGTACAATGCATCATAATGGGATTTTTATCTCTCATAGGCAAATTTCAACTTTTAATTGTCAATTCATCAGTACTTCCATAAACCACATCGAAGATATTACTTTTCCATTATTGACTATGATCTAAAGACGGAGCAGTTTCTGAACTTCACATTTTGATCTGTGAAAACTGTGATATTCACTGGTTACTCCGGATAATCAATCATAGAATTTTTACAGTTATTTGTTAATACGCTTAATTATCGAATTAATTTTTTTATAGAAAATCATCAAGAAAATGTAAAAAAAACAATCACTACACCGGTTTGCGAAAAAATCCTCGTAAATGCAGCTTGAAAGAGTTGTAGTCACGGGTGTTTGTTCGCCATCAAGAATCTATTTATGGGCACGCAACAGTAATCAATATTCCCCCCCCCCGTTCCCTCTATCCGCCCAGGTGTCACCCAGGTTGTTAAATATTTCAAGTTGGTTGTTTGACATATCCCGATAATTGTTGGTCTTGTCCCAATGATTGTTGGTTATTTCCCGATGATTGTTGGACATATCCTGATGATTGTTGGTCATATCCCACATGCACTGGACTCGAATTGGTCGCTCCAGGTTTAAAGATAATCGAAATATCAAATGTTTCCTAAGAAAACGGTTTCTGAAATGGTCAGTTCATACGTTCCGTTTAAAGCAGCTCTTGAACTGATTTTGATAAAAAAAAATAATAAAAAAAATGATATAACAGGATTATATGCCTCTCTAATAGTTATCAACGTCTTTTTCCTAATAAATATTCTTTTTGCGTATTAAATATACTAATTCACTTAAAAAAAATCAATCGAATGTCCTACTTTGAAACATCGGAATTTATCGGGTTAGGTCGTTAGTTTTCGGGTGATGTCTATATCGACCTTAATGCTAGCGGAAGGCAATGACGTAAATAATGCGTCATGGAACCCACAATTAAGTCAGTTTCCGGTTCAGTCGAAAGATAACGTTTCTACCCGATTAATTCCGGGTCCACTTGGGTTATACTTCGCTGTTTCATCTAGCGTCTCGTAACGCCAAATGCTTTTGCTTCTTTTCTTTCTTTCTTTTCTTAAATCATGAACAGTCATATTCATTACAATGTCAGCTCAATCGCCTTCTTGTTAATGTCCGAAAGCATTACAGTACGAGATTTGAATCTGTGATAGAGATCCTTTAACCCATTACGATACACATTTTTTTTCGCCCCTCAAGAGAAGGAGTAGGGGAGACATTGTGGAAAATATGGAAACTGCTTGAAATAAGCACTTTCTTCAATTCCCAAAATGTTTTCTGCACAGAAAGATAAATATTTTTTCAGCTCGAATTTGTCGTCTACAACATCCTTAATATTGAACCAGTCTAAAATGTTGTAAAGTGGTAATGGGTTAAACAGTTGACAGAGGTTGCCATCGTGCAAATTGTTGGCCATCCGGGCAATCGAATGAAGAACAAGTAAATCAGAATAGAAATAAGAATAAAGTACCATTCTTTCATTTTTTCAAAGCGGCATAAAACCCAAACAAACAAACAAACAATCTATCTTTCAGGTAATTCCATTCTATATTAATAGATATGTACCACGGAATGTTTTGTTCCGTACCAGCTGTGCTACTCTTATACATTATATTATATCTTTCGCACCATTTTAGCTAATCTTTCTTCACGTGACGTTTCACACAAAGCACAAACGTTATCCGGCTTTACAATGTATTTCTCTAAGTTCAAATTACACTAAAATAATCAACTGGTCATCAAGTGAGGATTTTCAACAGGCTGGTATTAATCTTCTCAACCTTTACGGAATTTTGTCCGGGTATAGTTCATGGAATCATCCATATGTTTGAATTTAAAAAAAAATCTTACTAATGCACTATCATTAAATGTTATCAATAAGACGTAAGCATGTGTTGTTTGCAAAGCTTGGTACCTTTCGAATCTTTCAGTTGAAAATGAAGTGTTACATGTACATACATGTATAGAAATCGTCCGTAACGTAGGTAATATATGCGTTGCGTAAAACGCATTAAACAAATCTCAAAGGGTAGGACAAACAATTCAGCATATCTTGTCTTGGAAATAATTTTAGCTTTGGAGTTTACATAAAAGAACGTCGAGCTTCGACTTTTCTTCTATTATCATTTGTGTCTGCCGTTGCATCGTATATTCACGTACGCCTAGTTAAATACATTCCCACTCAAAACGGCTTTTTAACACCCCCCAAGAAAATAGCTTGGGAAACAAAGTGGAGATTTAAGAAAGTGCTTATAGCAAGAAATGTCTTAACCCATTCCCACAAAAACCCTCCTTTTTTAGCCCCGGGAAAAGAGATTTGGAAAACATTGTGGATAATGAAAAAATTGCTTGATACACAATCGTTTCTATCCAAAAGGAAAAAAAATCCACTTGAAATAGTTTCTTTAAATGTGGACAAGTCTAAAATATTGTTGTGTAATAATGGATTAATTTTCAACTATGCGGTCTACCCAAATTGACAAAGATTGTCAATTTGACATCTTTCAATTTGGACTAATCTAAAAATGTGTCGTCTGTAATTGGGCAAGATTTCCCCCCTTACCTCATATAATTAAGATACGTAACCTTCTCATGCTAAATAAGATCCTCAACTAAATTCGAATCAAAATCAGAGGCCTGAAAGCACTGGGAGCACTAATAAATGGTCAAAAATATTTTGAAAATAAATTTTATAGACAACTCTTGATTGCTTGAGGCAATCAGGAGGTGTAAACTAAGATCAGACTGCACGTATGTGAAAGCTCATCTTTGCCTATACCCTCTGCCAAAACAGGAATATTCCAGATTCAGCATGACAAGGGTAAAAGAGTTAGGCTGTTTAACCAATTACCACACAAAAACGTTTTTGATACCACCAATTAAAGGCTCTACTAAACATTTTGGACAATTGAGAAATTGCTTGTTATTTGTTTGTTGATTGTACATATTCATCGAACACTTGCAGTGTTTCAGGATTATTTTCCTAAGATATTTTCGCCTTAGTCCATAACTTTTATAAGACACTTTTTAAGTGATTTGATTAAAGGTTCGTGTATAATTCGATTAAAATCCACATGATACTTTCAGATAACAAAAATGTCAAGTTTTTCGAGAAATATGACCCATTAAAAAACTCTCGAAGAAATGTTCACCTGTATATGTACAAACATGTAAAATGCTTTCTGTGTTTTTCAACCGTTAAAAATAACTTCGAGGAATTCGGTAAAAGGTCATATGTATTGAAAGCCTTAAAACCTTTTTTTATTATATCATATATGAAAAGCTTTTTTTTTCAACCGGTGAAACAGTCATCAAAAAGTTCTTAAAAAGGCACCCGAAGATCATTACTTTCAAATAGGTTGGGGTATATGCGAATTCGCGAGTAGAAAAGTTCTAAGGTTTTAGCTTACACCATAAGAAATACCAGTGCATTAAAGCAATTTTTTTCTTTTGGTCAAAATTGATTGAAAGAATCCATTAAGGGTCACCTAAGGACCATTCTTGTACAATATAGCACGGTACTTTATGGCGAGGAAAACATACCCAAATAGATTATTTCTGGATATTTATACCATGCTGCACGGGGACGATTTGGTTAATAGTGGAACTATTTCAGAAACGAGGACAACATCTTTTAGTTTCATTGAGGTGTGAACCAAAAGACTTAATGTGAACCAAAAAAACTTAACCAATATGTATGTTTGCGCGAAGAGGATCCGCGCATTAGGGTAATAAAGTTTTTAGGTTCATACTTCGATGAAAACAAATAGATATATATTCCTCATTTCAATGCAATCAAGCAAACCAAAGCAAATATTTTACTAGTTTTAGGTTCAATTTTATCCGATCTACTGGGTGCGCAAGCATACAAAATATTTGCGTGCTCAAAATTTTATCCGTGAATTTTGAAAAAAATAAAAAAAAAAAAAAAAAAAACAATCAAAACGCTTTACATATTCCTACAGTGCATTTTATTTTTAGAATCACACCACAAGGAAATAAAAAAAAATGTCTTCGTTTCTTAAATAAAATCGGATTACTCGCATTATCGTGCTCATAAGTGGCCGATTGAAAGATTCGTTTGCAATTGTTTATAAAGAAAACTAATCAAGGCCAGCAATTTTCATTTGCTTCTTTCTTGCCTTTTTAACCTTTCCTGCTTTGCAAAATTTTGACATGTCCAAATTCAAAGGCTTTGCAGATGAAAAAATTGAAAGAGGATTATATTTGAAAAGTAATCATTCGGTAGGGGAGAAAATATTGTGTAAATAAGAAGAAAATGCATGTCACAAAGAATTTCGTCTTTTTCTAAAATGCTTTCTGAATTATAATTTAACACGGACCTAAAAACCAGGGATTAAACAGGCAAGGGTTAACTCATAATAAGCGATCGTTGGTTGTCATTAAAGAATAACAGTTCTGGTTGATAAAAGACGGATCTCTTGCCACGCCCACTGAACACCAACTGGACGTTATACTTCGCAATAAAACGGAGTATTTTGCAAGATGTGTGGCCAGTAACAAGGGGCAAAAAAAGTTGTTTGTTGACCAAAACTTCATAACTACAGCTTGAATACACTGCAGTTACGACGTTTAATTGGCCATGTCAACAAAATGTTTCACACGAATGTCGACCAATGTCAGGGCTTATAGTTCACTTTTGGCTTATTTCTTAATCGACAGTCGCGAACCGTCATTTAACAGACAACTTAGACTACGTGTAATCATTTCCCTTGTTTGATGTTTGAATTCTATCAAATCGAGCTATTATTTATGGATGATTTGACCTCTATAATTCGATAGCGATAGTAGGGCACTTTATAAAGACTAATCTCCATCTAAAATTACGCAAATCTTAAAGTTTGAATATTTTAGAGTGAAATCACTTAAAAAATCGCCGATAGACACTCATTGGTTAGAACAATACTTGGGTCCGTAAAAACATCAGATTATGGAATGCCACAGCTATCTGAGGTTATGAACAATAATGTTGACATTCTTAATATTTGTATTATTATGAGTAAAAGAAATGTTACCATGCTTAAATGTTTTGCCGACTTATCCATACTACGCATCATCATATCTAACAACGGTGTTGTTCTGCCCAAAGGTGATGATACCTTGCCGAAAGATGCCTTACCATGTCCGAATGTAGTGTATAAGTGTCCAAATGGGGCTATGGTTTGTTTAAACAATGTCTTGTTATATCAAAAGGCTGCGTGTTTGTGTTTGTCGACATGTGGCGTTGAATTAATAAAGCGTTTCTTTATTATGTCAAAACGGTGTTTCTTCATGTTAAAATGTGGTGTTGACTTGTTTAAACGGAACCTTATTATGTGAAACATCTATGTCATTATGTCCAAATACCTTGTTGTCTAGTCAAAAGATTGTCTTTTCGCGTCAAAAAGCAGTTCCATCGTGTCTATTTGTATGTTGTCTTACTTAGACACACTCTAATTGCGTCAAAAAGGAGTCTGGCATGCTTATTTGTAATATTGACTTGTGTCAGGATTGTATCACTATGTCCAAAAAAATATGCTATTATCTTCAAATATGTTGTTTAGGGGTGTCAAGACTTTGCATAGTTATATTAAAAAGTAGTGTGGCTTTGTCAAAATGTCATATTGACTTGACTAAACATTGCTTCATCATGTCAGTAGGTAAAGTGGTTATTGCTAAATGTGGTGGAGACTTGTGTAAACATTGGCCTTAATTGTCGGTTTGTCGTACGGTAGTTTGGTTTTGTCAACGTTTGATATTGGCCATACCAAAAAGTGCCGTATTATGTCAAAGAGTCATATACCATGTTCAACGCAAAGATGACTTGTCTTTAGATAGAGTTATCATTTAAAATTAGTGGTGTTGCCATGTCTGAAAACGGTATTGACTTGTCAAAAGATTGTATTTGTTTGTAAAAAGGCGGTTTTATCATGTTCACTGGTATGTTAACTTGTTTAAATACAAAAAGCACTGCCATCGTGAACATTTGTCATGTCGACTTGTGTACTTAGGCAGACAAAACTAGTTAATATTTTAGCATTATGATACCACTCGTTGACACAAAAGGTCAACGTATACACTAGTCAACTTTATATATGAATAATATAAGACTACTCCTCGAAAAATAGGACAGTTTTTATACAAGCATACAGTACATTTGAACAAAGTAACGCTGAATATTAACGTAATAAGATAATGTGGATACATGTCAACATCACCACGCAGGATGACAACGCTACCTTTTGGCTTGATAAGACAGCAAAAGATGATATATACACAAGTAAACATCACATACGAACATAATATCGATACTTTTGAACATGTTAAGGCAGTGCTATAACAAGTCAACTTGGTAGTTGAACATGATGAGACCATCTTTTCACATAATAGGATTAAGGTGAGACATGTCAAGATTATATTTAGAATTTGTAAAACCACTTTTTTATGTAATACTGTAATGTTTTGCAATTAAATGCCTCGTTTAAACATCGCATTCAGGCTAACGAAACTGTTTCTTGACAAAACAAGACAATATGTAGACAAGCCAAAATGAAATATGAAAACTATAACATTACTTTTAGACACATTAAGATGTTGTTGGATCAAATCACCACCATGTTTCGACAAAATAACTCTTCATATTGACATAATAATGCAATCAGTCGACAAGTCAACCTCAAATCTAAACAGGATGACATTGCTTTTGAACACAATAGGGAAAATCTGAGACATTTCAACGCCACCTTTCATATAATAAGACTATATTCAAAATGAATCAAATCGACATTTAGACATGGTGACTGTACTGTTTGATGTATTAAAATAATGTATAGACAAGTCAGATTCCAAATTTGTATATAATAAAACTTCTTTTATGCATGATAAGACAGAATTTAAACAAGTCAACACCGACTGTGGAAATAGTAACACACCTATTGGACATAATAAGGTTAAACTAGCTTATTGATATGTCAACGCTTAACTCAGAAATATCAATAAAACTTGTTGACTTGATAAGACACCGATAAGATAACTAATATCCACATTAAGACATTATATGACTATTTTTTGACTTAACAAGACAACAACTAGAGAAGCCAACACCATATTGAGATATAAAAACAATGCTTTGTGACAAAATAACATGATATTTACACATTCCCAAGTCAACACCACATTTCAATTCAATAATGCTAATTTTAACAAATTAACACGATGTTTAGGCAAACCAACACGACAACTGGACATGGTGACGCTGTATTTTGACAAAGTTAGGTAAAAGCTGACCATGTCCACATTATCGCTAATTACATCAGACAGTTGTAGCCTTCCTAAACGGAGTCTCGAGAAACCATTATCACCTATCAATCTAATTGTAGAATTGATCTTAGAACACTCGCTCGAACTTGTATATATATATATATATATATATATATATATATATATATATATATATATATATATATATATATATATATATATATATATATATATATAATGTGGGATAAATTGTATTCAAACAGTGTAAAATATATGGATTATAAAGTTATAACCCTAGCGCTTTCGAAACTAAAAGTTTCTTCATCAGGGGTTCAATGACAACTGACAGAATGGATGAAAAATCTTATTTTGATGGGCTGGCGGAAAATTGCAGGTCAACCTATGGGTTGATGTGCGGATCTAATTTGCCCTAGATGATTATATGTCGTTTTTGTTAATCCCAAAGGGGTGGATCGTGTTAAGACGCCTGATCCAATAGGTCTCCCGAGATTTGCGTTGTTTGTCGGACCATTTACTGTTTGCTTCAATGCAACACAGGATAACATCGTTAAATGAATGGCCGACTTCGCTAAAATGTTCTGCAACTGGAGATCTATTGAATCTACGTGTTTTCCAGTCAGATCTGTGCAAATTCATACGTTTGTTTATCTGCTGTTTGGTTTCGCCAATATATTGTTTGTTGCATATGGTGCACGTCATTAGATACACTGCATTTGCAGTTTTGCAGGTGTGTGTACCCTTGACTGAGGAAACAGCGCCAAGACGAGATTTGAAAGTCTGCGTTTCATGCATGATATTGCACGTCTGACATCTAGGTGCATTACACGGTCCAGAATTTCCAAGAGAGTTGTTTGTTGTAACAATGCCTACTTTGGCTCGTACCAAGAAGTCTCGAAGTGACTTAGGTTTGCGGTAGGCGACAACTGGTTTCTCAGGAAACATTTTACTGAGTTTGCTGGATGACTCAATCTTGGACCAGTGTTTTTCTATAATTGAGTTTTCGTTTGGCAAGTCTGGATGGTATGTCAGAACAAAAGGGAATCTGTTTGATTGCTGTACAACTTTAGTCTTTAACAAGAGATCCTCTCGCTTGGCAGTGGAAGCTCTTGCGATTGAGGAAGACACGATATTTTTGGGGTAACCTCTGTTTAGTAAGTGCTCTGATAACTCTCTCGAGCGTTGTTCAAACGAGTGCTCATGTGTGCAGATTCTACGAATCCGAAGGGCTAGGCTGTAAGGAATGTTTCTCCAACAGTGCCTAGGGTGGCAGCTAGTAGGGAGCAAGTATTGGTGTTTGTCTGTAGGTTTTGAATACAGATCTACAATGAGCTAATTTCCATTCAGACGTGATACTGTATCTAAGAAAATGTGTTGTTCATTAGAAACTTCAAAGGTAAACTTTATTGACGGATGAAAATTGTTGGCAATTGTGTTGAATTCATTCAATTTTTCCATGTCGTGACACCACTTCATGTCTATGTCGTCGATGAATCTTAGCCATGAAAAAGGCTGATGTGGTACTGCCATAAGTAGTTGGCGTTCCAGACGACCCATGAAGATATTGGCGTAGGAGGGTGCCATCTTTATACCCATAGCCGTACCTTGTATTTGAAGGTAGTGTTTGCCATTAAACTCGAAGTTGTTGCACTTAAGGATTAGTAAGAGCAATTCCACCAACGTATCTGTTGGTGGATCTTTGACAACCCTTGTGTTCCAAACTTCCTTGCAGGCTTGAATACCATCTTCGTGTGGTATATTTGTATAAAGTGATGTCACGTCCATGGAAACCAACAACGTCTCACTCGGAACATTTTGAGATTCAATTTTACTGAGGTAGTCAGTGGTGTCTTTTACAAATGATGGTAATTTTTGAACATGAGGCCTGGGGTGAAAGTCGACAAATTCTGATATACGTTCAGTGGGATGACCATTAGCTGACACAATGGGTCTTCCGGGATTGCCAAGCTTGTGAATTGTGGGTAGGAGATAAAATCTGCCCGCCCATTGATTCTGAACTGACAAGTATTCGAAATTGTCCTCACTGATAATTCCAACATTTTGTTCAGTGTTTCAGTAACTTTTTCTTGGTATTCTAAAGTAGGATCTCTGTTCAATTGCTTGTAGAAGTTCGTGTTTTTAAGTTGTCGCTCTGCTTCTGATATATAGTGTTCTCTATCCATGACAACCACTGCAGACCCTTTGTCGGCGGGTTTTATAATGATGTCATTATTATTTTTCAGTGATCGAAGTGCTTGTTTCTCAGGTTTTGTCAAATTTTCCTTGGATCTAGAAGACAGTTGATTTAAAGCTATGTCAGATTCTACATTATGTATGAATGTTTCTAGTCCAACAGATTGTTTCGGTGGGTCCCACTTACTTTTACATTTAAAATTAGGATATTTTTCACTTTCATCTTCTTGCGAGGTAGGTACAGGAAATGTAGTGCCTATTGTGATGGTGTTTTGTTGGCTAGAGAGGGAATATGCAGAGCTAGAACTTATTGATGTATCTTGCGGAGTTGTGCTATTGTCAAATAGGGGTTCTTCTTGAGTAAAATGAGGTTTCAGCCTAAGTCTCCTACTGAACGCATTGTTTTCCTCAATAAGTTTACCGCGATCATATTGTGGAGGTTTGGGACAGAAATTTAATCCTTTCGAAAGTAGGGAAAGCTCGTGTCTATTAAGGTTAGTGCTTGACAAATTTATTACGGTGTTATTTCGATCCTTGTTGGTAGAATGTGATGTTGATTTACGTTTAAAACCTCGAGGCCTGTGCGTTTTACTTGTTGCTGTCGGTTTTGTCGTCGTCTTCATTTTGTATTTAACAGGTTGGAGACTTTGTAGCTTTTTAGCCTTCGCTGCCGAACATGTTTTTTCTGTATTTGAAATTTGTCGAGAGATATCAGATTCCAAAGTTATGAATGATAGATTGTCCATAGTTTGTTTGAGTTCAGATTTAGAATTTTTTAAATTCGAAGCGAGATGTTGTCCGTGTGAATGATAGAAGTTTAGCAGGAGATTCATCAGACTGAATGAAGCATGGTAGAGAATGGCATCCCATCTTGCAATGAAACGTGCTGATGGTTTCCCTGGTATGCTGGGTCTCAGGTGTAATTGGAGACCTTTTGGGATTTTAGATTCATCTAGGCAATTAGAG
>OX336378.1:42779051-43044051 GCA_946902895.1 Fragum fragum
GAGCAAAATTGTCATTTCAATTAAAACATGAAATACATAAGATCGAACCAATTAGTGAATTAGTAAGAACAGTGAAACCTGTTAAACCCTCCTGTATAAACCCGGGATTTTACGGTACTGTCATTTTATACAAGAAATCATGGGATGTCATGGGTTCGATCCCGGCGATGGCACATATTCTTTCCGACATTTGTCTCTAACCAATGGGTGGATAATCGTAAACCTAGGTGGGATAGCAGCTAGAGGCTAGGAAAGGTTGCAGTGATAGTGCTGGCGTGAGAAATGCCAGGAACCAATTGTTAGGTGCTCCAGCCACTGCGATATGACTGGAATGCTGTTAAAAGCGGCGTTAAACATTCATTCAATCAATCATTATACACACGAGAAAATATTGTGGAAAAAGAAGAAATTGCTTATGACAAGCAGTTTCTCCTTTTCCTACAATATTTTCTACTTCATAGGGTGGTTTCATTACAAACTGCATCCAATTTATATTGTTGTCTGCAACGTTTTTAAATTTGGACCAATCTGAAATTTAAAAAAACACACAAAAAAAACCAACAGGAAATGTTTAAACAAAAATGTCATGTAAGGTCATCGCGAAAAAGTAGATATGATTTAGGTCAAAAGGTCAAGAAATATGCTCTAACTTGTAAAAAATAACAAAGAGTTATTAATTTCCTTGTTCATGAAGTGCAAATATAAATGGAACAGTCATGTTGTACATGTGTTTTAACCCTTTCCTGTTGGTTTTTGTTGTTGTTGTTGTTGCTGTTGTTGTTGTTGGTTTTTTGTTTTTGTTTGTTTTTTTAATTTTTTGACTTGTTCGAATATTCAAAGGGGTAGCAGACGACATTACAAAGTAAATATAATTTGAAAACTAACCATCCTAAATGAAAATATTGCGGAAAAAGACAAAAAATGCTTGATATGAGCAATTAATTCTTTTTTTTCTCGATGTTTTCTCAAATATCACAGGGGCATAACAATCAGGGATTAGAGTGGAAAGGGTTAACGAGTCATACCGCGTTAAATGATCTATTTAAACCCATTCCCACACAAAAAATTTAAGACTGGTCCAAATTGAAAGAAGCTGCAGACGACAATTTCAAGTTAATTGAATTTCATTTATTCCCGTCTTTTTGGCTAGAAAACATTGTGGATAATAAAGAAATTGCTAGACACAAACATTTCTTCTTTTCCACAATATTTTTCAAAGCTTTTTTCTTGGGGGCGTAAAGAGGAGGGATTGTGTGGGATTTTTAAGTCTTACGGTGCTCGACCGATAAGCTATGAGCGAAACTGCAGTATCTTGCAGGCTTGCTTTATATTTTCCTGCTTCAACTTATGATATGAGCCTATGCGTGACATTACCAACCATTTCGCATGTGCGAGACTCGCACACATTGAGCACCCTGGACAGCCATTCGGGGCAATTAGAATATTCGCTGATTGTTTAAAGAAGCTTTGGGTCAGTATCTATCTACAGAGCGCAGAGTGAAGACTCTGATCAGACTGTGCGGATGCGCAGGCTGATCTGAGTCTTTACTTAGCGCACATGTGTAATGGTTGGAAATGTCAAGCATGTGCTCATATCTCAGTTTCATTGAAGACCGACGACCTGAACGTTGTAACTACAGCTTGAATAATGTATAATTTGACTGGTCAATCGAATCACGACTGTCAAAGAAATGACCAGTCGACCATTGAAAGCATTCATTTAGACAGGAAATTAATTTGAACTCCTCCTTTTCAAACACTTCTGTTCGTTTCGCGACTTAAACGTCCTAACTGCATAAATTATTCAACATTTAGTTACGTAGTTTCGACGTTAAGGTCGCAAAACAACCGTTCTAATTTCCTTTTGAATGCTACTTGCCCTAAAGTTTAAAAAAAAAAAAAAAGTTTAAAATCGAAGGTAAACTTCCTGTCGGGGCCAATGGGCGGGGCCAACAACGGAGTAAGTGGACTTTGCCATCGATTGGTCAATTAACCAATTTCTGGCCCCGTTCACTGACTTCCTAAGTTCCGCCTATTAGCTCCGACATGAAGTTCAGCTTCGACTTTTAACTTCGTTGTTTTGCAAAATTTTATGGCTAGTAGCATGAATCATAAAAGTATGATGGTTGGTTTGTGACCTAAACGTCGTAACTACATCTTGAATAAGCTGTAGCTACGACGTTTAAGTCGCCAAACAAATAATAAAGGTATAAACAATGGCAGCCAATGTTGGAGTTGATAAGCTCAGGTCCGGGATGAATAATTATTTGGTTGGTCGGTTGATTGACGGCCGCGGATGGTCAGTTAAACACACCGGTTGGTAAATTCCAGGGAAAGAACCCACAAGTACCCCAATTAAAGGGACGAATTGGCTATAGCTAAAGATGGTGAAAAGGAACGCTGCTTTTTTCAATTATTATTATTTATTTTAGTTTCCCCGAATGGTAACCAAATCCAACATGCAAACGTCTTAACGAGACCGCCAACTATACTTAAATCTGCGAAAGGTGGACGGAAGAATAGAAATAGATTTAGCAAAGCTCAAACAAGCAGTGCACCTGCCGAAGTCGACGATGATTATATAACGACTACATCTGGTTACGGTAACTATGGACGACAAGGAGGATTCGGTTACGGAGGGGAAACGTATAACACGGCGACATCTTATTTTGATTATGGGACCGGAAGTAACGCCGTGTATGGAGGGACGTCGTGGGAATATGACGACGATTACGTCACTACTGCGGTGACCACTTCATTCACCAGTAACGCGAGATATAACACATGGAACAGGCCAACTCCGAGATACAAAATTACAATTCCTAAACCAACAACAACCATCCCTACAACAACGACAACAACAACACCCGAACCACCGGAAGTCGAAGAGAAGAATTCTTTAAGCAATAGCTTGTTCGGCTCATCTTCCGGTTTGGGTGGAAGTGGATATTGTTTCTGTTCGCCATTAAAGTCCTGCCCAGGCAGGTCGATTCCACGGAGGGGATTATGTGTCAATTTTATTACTTATTTCACGAATATTCGATTAATACGGTGTTGTTATAGTCCCAGTTTAAGTAAGAGATTATTGTGATATTTTTATAGTCAATAGTTGCGGGTTCGTTTATAAGATATCGTCTGAACCGCTGTGTTTCAATACATGGGCAATACGAATCTGAAATTGCACGAGCATTTTTTTAACCCATTCCCACTCAGTGACAATTTTAGACGCCCGCAAGGAAAACAGCTTAGAACTCACTGTGGAAAATATAGAAATTACTTGTTACAAGTAGTTTCTTCATTATCCACAATGTTTTCTACCCAGAAAGTTGAAAAAATCCAAAATTTCATAAACTTCAGATTGTCGTCTGCACCTTCTTTCAGATTGGGCCAGTCTAAAAATTTGCTGTCTGTTAATGGGTTAAATAAATTACCGATGGTCTATTGAAATTACTAGATCTGCATCATAAGCTGTCTGTATTTGATTTTCATACTTCGCGATTATTTATCTACGAGACGTCTTTTATTTCCCCTGAGTTAACGATGATATTTAATTCTTGTCTTTCTTAGTATATTAGTTAGCAGAAAGATGGACGAAAACGCCCAGAAATATATATTTTCAAAAAGAAAAAGGATATTTCATAAAAGAATGCTTGTAGCACTAAGTGTCCGCATTCTTTGAATCCCATCTCCTCCTGTAAGATTCTGGATAATAAGTCTTTTCTCGTTTTAAATATTAATTTTATAGTTTTATAAGTTCTCATCTTATTTCCCTCATTATCATCAAGACAAAGCTTATTTTAAGTTCGTTCACCCATTTTTTGTAACAAGTGGGCACTTTTTTTCTAGTTTCTTGCAGTATAATTTTATGTACATACAAGTACAGTTGTATATTATCATGTTATCATTAATCATTTTTGACATTTGTGTGAGCAGGTTTGTTTTTCCTGCGCTCTTGACCAATAATTCCTATTATCAAAAATGACGAGATTTGTGATTTAAAGTTTTTGATACATCGGAAGCAAACCGACTCCCAAATTGTTTAAAACTTACCACATGAAAAGTATCGAAACTGACAAGACTGCGCGGACTGAGCAGGCTGAACAGAGGCAAACTTTTTGCTCTTTAGAAATTTTCTGAATCTAAAATGACCACTCAACCTTACTATTCAACTACCAGTAGGCCAATGAAGCTGAAACTTTGTAGGGCTGTTCCTTTGGCAAAACTCTACAAACAGTTTTTAAAAGAATTTCACTCTGTGAAAAACTATGGTTGCCGAGGCATTTGAAAATATTTTAGTAAATCTTTGATTTGTCTTTCAGAAACTACAAAGCCAAAGGCATTTATATTTCATATGTAGCTTAATCACGTGGTTCTCTACCATGTTTTCAAAAACTTAATCTAGTCAAAAATGGCCCCGCCCCTGAGGACCATAATTTGGAAAAAATGCTTAATTAGAGCAAGTTCAAAAATCTAGGATATTAGTATTTGGTATGTAGCATTACTAGATCTTTTTTGTACTATATCACTTAAATTTGTTCTCCTAGGGTCAAAAGGCCCTGCACTAGGGATCCAAATAGGGAAAAATGCAAAATTTGAGTAAGTTAAATATAATCTTTACTTTAAGGCAGAGGGCATTTATATTCGGAATGTAGCAAAGCCTGGCTGTTATATATCAATTTTGATTAAATTATGCCTGTAGGTTAAAAACACCCCTTCCCCGGATGACCAAAGTTCGTATAAATGCTCAATTAGACCATGTTCTTCTCCCAATCTATGAAGTCTAAGGCATTAATATTTGGTATATAGCATAACTAGATGGTTATCTACCATGTTAGCTAAAATCTTAACCCTCAGAATAAACTTGGCCCTGCCCCAGAGGTCCAAAATTTGGGAAAACGCCTAATTAGAGCAACTTCAAAAGTCCTCGCCTTCTGAAATATAAGATGAAGGACATTTATATTTGGTATGTAGCATTACTAAATAATTTTGTACCATGCTGCATGAAAATATGCCCTTATGATAAAAAAACGTCTCTGCTCCGGGTGTCGAAAATTGCGTAAATCACTTAAATTGAAATAATTCTTCTTCTAAGTTATAGGGCCTAGAGCATTGATATTAAAACCATAGCACAACATTATTGTTATCTACCATGTTTATATCATTTGGACAAAAATGATCCTTCCCAAGGCATCCAAAGATATGAAAAACGCTCAACAAGAGCATGTTCCTCTCCCATTGTATAAGTTGTAATACATTCATATTTGGTTTAGTGTACATCCAGATTGTTCTCTACTAAGGCTTCCAAAATTATACCCATTGGATCAAAATGGCCCCGCCCGAGAGGCCCTTAGTGTAGTAAAACGCTCAATTAGACAATATCAAATTCTCCTCTTAACACTGGTCAACATTAAAAAAAAGTTGCTGAAGGTAATCAAAGTTTGATTGAAATCTGAATTCAAAGATTTTTTAGGGTAGAAAACATTGTGAGAGATTTTGCTTGTAACTACTAAGTTCTCCCTTTTTCACAATGTCTTTTTAAACCTATTTTCCTTGAGGGCGCCAAAATGTGGGATAGTTTGTTAATGGATTAAACTATAAAGCCACTGGCATTTATTTTTATTGAATAACATTACTCGATAGCATTGTACTAAGCCCCAAATCTTATATTTGTTTTATTTTTTGCTCAAGTTGTGTCTTTTTTATACAAAAAAGTACTGTAATTTGCAGATATATCGTGTGAGGGATTTAGGACCATCATGGTCCTCTTGATTCAAAATATTTGCTACATGGAACACCCAATATGCCCTTTTGTCTCGTGACGGGTCAAAATAGTTAATATATATATATATATATTTTTTTTTCCATTTCATGGCGTGGAAAGTGTTATACCCTCTTGAAATATTAAAAAATAGAATTACTCGCTTATCGAGTATATCTCGAAAGGTTATTCACGACTCGGGTCAGACTGTGCGGATACACAGGCTGATCTGAGTCTTTACTTGGCGCACATGTGTAATGGTTGGAAATATCACGCACATACTCATTTATTGTTTAGTAAATGGCTTTAAGGTTACGGGGAATTTTTCAGTTTTCTGCCAACTGTCACATTTTGTCTCGAGTCCGGGCATGTAAACAAAGATCAAAGTGACTTCTGATTGGTCCCTATAATATCAAGACGAAATCTAACGACTTGATTCGATAAATTGACACTCTTTTAATAACTTAGGAGCAGAATAGCTAACATTTTAATGAAATTCGGCCCTTGGGGGGGGCGGTTTCTATGCGCTAGGATAGTTTTCGGAAATTGATGTAAAACTAGCTGCGCGAAGAGGGTTATCTTAGAAACTACCCCATAAGTCATTGATAAAAGGATTCATGCCATATCACAGTTCAGTTGTTTTGACGTATGAATGATCGTTCTTGAATTCGATATATGGTTTGACTCCCTTGCAATTTCTAGGGATGAGCTTTGTGATATTTTCTTATAATGGTCGCCTATTGGAAAACGGAATAGTTCCCCGTAACCTAAATAATTGCGCTATGGTCGGCAACTACCGTGTTGTAGGACAAACAATTTTAAAGTTTCAATAGAAAAAACAACGCAACATTTGTTATTTGTAGTTTTCTTTGTGAAACGAAATCTATTTGTATAGCATTGAAGACTCTAACACTTTGGTTGTGGTGATGCCGGCAGGCTTCCTTTAACTGCGAAATGGTACAGTCCTGGAGAAGAAATAGATCATACAACACAAAGTTAGAGAAAAGGGGCTAGAGCGGAAATGGGGAAAGTATAGAACTTCGTCAGAAAACGCTTGCTTACCAAGAGCGAATATTTCGCTTTCGATAAATCTTGTGCATATTGTACGGTAATTCTACCTTATATGGTAAACGGATCAAAACAGCAACCAATTGACCAATCCTTGGTCCCATCCACTTACTCCGTTGGCCTCGCCCATCGACTCAGACAGGAAGTTCCGCTTCGAATGTAAACGGAGTTATTTTGCAAAATTTGTAGACAGCAGCATGTAATAAAAGATGTACAATGGTTTTTTGGCGACATAAACGAAAAGATGCAATTCTTTTTAGACTTCGCTTGGTGTTAGGTAAATTTCGTCAAGTGACATTGACAAAACAAAAACAACAAAATTGTTAAATTCAATATGATCTTAAAGGAGGTATCGATGTTTCTGAAACCTATATAAGAAAAATTACCAAGTGCCGAAAAATAGACTCAAACGAACATTTAATACTTTAAGTTAGGTCAGGTATTGTCTTGGTGGTTATCTAAAAGACCTAAAGTGGCTTTTTCTGGTTATATCGGAAAGGTTAAGCGGAATTCCAGGTTATTTTTAGATTTCACGGAATTCGGCTGTCGACATCGAATGACCTCATTTGCATATGACTCAGTCAAATGAAGGTAACAAATTTACTAGCGAAACAGCCAACGTCCTAAATCATGTCACATGAAAGGACTGATCTTTACAGACCAGCTAGCGAACATTACTCCTGATGACGTAACGATGACGTTGGTTTGATGTAATTTTAACTAGATGCAAGGTTCTAACGGTTATTCGCGCCACGTGAATGTCCCATAATCTTCGTAACTATCTCGGATTAATCTAAAAATAGATTAATAGCCTACGTAGAGCAATGTCGGGTTCTTTCGGACAGTTAAGGAATAGCCGAGCACAACTCGCCGAGATAAAGAAAGAAGTTGTATCCGATGTGCTGCACTGAAAATTTTGAGTTTTTCCCCTGCACTTCCGCTGTCAAATATATATTTCACGCACAAAATAAGGAACCATATAGAATATAGGCGAAGTGGTATATGAAGGGCCCTATCGGACACATCGGGTCTGATCGGACAAGTCGTCGGGGATTTTCGGACACAATTTGGAGATTTAGAAATGAATCGTAGTTAGTTTACCTGTTCGCTTAAAACATGGTCGCCTACGTTTTACTAAGTTTTGACGCCCATTTATTCCGCAAACCTATTTATACGTGAAACCGAGTAACGATTTGGACGCATCTTAGTCGCCCACGTGTCTAGTTAAAATTAGAAACACCCCGGTCAAACAATTAAAGAACTACAGGTAATACATCATGAGTGTTTGTTTGAACGGCGTTCAACGTCAGTTTTAACAATATTTCAGTTACATTGCGGATGATGGAGCATCTAACCATGGATTCATTGTATTTCACTTATACTACACCTACATCCTTTCCGAGTCTCAAGCTACTAATCCCACTTATGTTTAAGATTATCTACCCATTGGTGGGAGACAAAAGTAGGAAAGGATATTTGCCGCGGCCGGGGATCGAACCCGGGACCTAAAGATTGAGGGTCCACCTAGCTTCAAACTGCGCTATTTCGCATCGTGATAGAGAAACCAAAGCCTAGTAAGTACAGCTAGAATAAGCTTAAATGGTTTTGGTCTCCAATTAAAGATATATACGCCAGCATATCTTTGGAGTCTAATATAAATGCATCTTTTCTAAAAATGTTTTGTTGGGTTTTTATTTTACCGCGGGCGCTTTGATATGTGAGTGATGAAAGTAAATCAATCGTGTTAAAACTGATCTAATTTTGGAAATTTTTGGACTCGTTCAATTTAAAAGACAGTGGGGAATAGAATGAAAAATGAGTGCTGTTTGAAATTAAACCGCCCTATTTTCATAAGTATAAAATCACACGAACGTAAAAAACAGGGACTGTGTGGGAAAGGATTAAACCTTGCTATCACCTGTGCGAGGCTGTGACAATTGAAATACTTTTCTCACTGACATACCCTTGTCAGATGACCAGCGACGGGCAAAAGTTCGTAAGTCTCGAAGCCAGTCCAGTGATGACTGAGCACGCAGCCGGAGTAATTGCGGGCCATGCAGGACCCCTCAAACCAGGTCAAGTCAATGTGTAATATTTGGACAAGTTAACAAATTACTGGAAAAAAAGTGTGCAGACGACATCAATCAAAATGTAGACACATTGAAAAATAAGTAGAGCCCTGTCTCATATGAAAGTTTTAGGATCTAAAAAAAATGATATTGCTTGCTTAAAACAATTTCTCCTTTCCCGATAAATACATAGAATCAATTGTATCGTACGTGGGCGACCTAAACATCATACATACGGCTTTAATCGAGCTGTATTTACGGTAATTTTGTCACCCAAAGACCTATAAACTCGTGTATTTCTATGACACCAAAGCTTGGGATTGTGTAGTATAGCGGCGGTCGAATGGCGTGTTCGAAGCGCCTGTTCGGAGCGTAATGACTTGATTCTGCTTAAATACATAAAGCATCTTTTCTACTGAGTGACATTTTTGACGGGAAAAAATATATATTGGGGTTGCGAACGACGATGTTAAGGTTTCATATGCATGTAGATATATATAATTCATTAAATGAAGTGGAACCAACCAGAGAAATAATGGGAAACTATTGTCTATTTCCCCCCTAATAATATTAACAATATTGGACTTGTACTGCCTTACTCTTAAGAAGAAAGTTTATCAACTTTACTGTTTCATATTAACAATAGTCACATTCAAAGGCAATATCTTCGATTTCTTCTTCAGACAAATATGAAAGATCGATGCTTTTCACACAAAGCCGGTGCATGTTTCGGCCACATCTCGTACATCGTATCCAGAAGGGACTACCATCAAAATCTTCATCACATGCAGCACATTTCTTAATGTTGATATTCAGGAAGGATTCGGTGTCTGAGCCATCACTATATACAACTTCATCGGAATCTGTATCAGACGATGACGACAAAAACTGTCTTTCTATTCTTGTTTTTTTCTTTCTCGCGGCTTCTTTTTGGCGCTTCTGTTCCTCTCTAATTCTTTTCTTTTCTTCCCTTTCCTTCTTCTTTCTCATTTTCTCGTTCTCTCTTTCTTCTTTCTTCTTTTGGCGCTCCCGTTTCCTGTCTTCTTTCGCCTGTAATTCTTCTGCCTTTTTCTTGTCCTTTTCTATAATCATTTCTCTAAACTTATTTCCTGTAATTGCCTTTGGCATGGTGACCTTTGTTTGTTTCGGTTTTGATACTTGTACCAATGGCACCTTTAAGTGTTCCATAACAACATGCGACACATGTTCACCCCCCATATCAACCCTATCCTTGGATAGGTTTTGGACGGGTTTCGTCAATGGCTGTTGCTGAATGTGAATCTGGTCATCTGGCTGAGTATGTGCGTCTCCTGCCTCCTTTGGTGTCGATGCGGATGAAGCAGTTGGTAATGATGTATCTTTTTCTTGCCTAAACAATGTGGCGGGTTCAAGTTTCAAACTGTTTAAAACTTTGGATGGGTCAAGAGGAAAGAGACCAGCCTCACGAAATCCGTTTACGGCATTGGCTATAGTTGTGGTTTTCTCCCAGGCCCCTTTGAATACCTCTGCAAAAGATTGCTTGGTGACATATTCCCCAATATGGTTCATCTGGTAATCTCTGACTGCATGTCGCCAAGCTTCTTTCAAAGCGTGAAATAATCTGAGGTCACATGGCTGGAGAACATGTGAGGCGTGTTCAAGAAGGCAGTATAGTTCTATCTTATTTGCGCGACATAAATCGCTCAATCTCATAGACATATGGGTTGAGTGTCCATCTACAAATAGAACTACTGGTTTCGGTATACCGCGTTCGTCTACAGAGGGGATAAATATGTCTTTAATCCATGTGTAAAAAAGATCAGAGTCCATCCATCCGTTTTCCGACCGCCCCATGAATGCATCTTGGAATTTCTCCAAAGGGTTATACGAGAACCGCTGGCCAGGGTATACAACCATCGGTTTAATATAATGCCCTGTTGCACTCATACATGCCAATACGGTGATTTGGGTTTTATCCGAGCTTCCGAAGTTGTAAACAGTGCGAGATCCTCTTTGTGCGACAACTTTCCCTGATTTAGGGCATAAAGAGAACCCCGATTCATCAGCATTATAAAGCCTGCTAGGATCTAGGAGAAGTTGTGGTTCCGATATTTCTTGACAAATATACTTTTCGTAGTCCTCAAACCATTTTCTAACTTTCTCTGGTGATATAATAGCCCTTTCTTTTCCGAGCAGTTGAGGATTTCGTTCTCCAATCGATGGGTTCCTCTTAACAAAACCGAACCACCAATCCTTTCCAGGTCTGTTGTCCTTAAAGGGTTAGGCCGTTTGTCGTCATCTAGAATGTGCTTGACAGTCTGCATTATCTCATGTCTTGTGCGCCCATATCCAATGCGAGCCATGTGTAGAGCCCAATCCGTAATGGCCTTCTCTTCCTCGGGAGTTAATACTGTCCTTGGAACAGACACAAGTGGTGTCTTCTCCTTTAGTTTATCGTGTAACGTGGACTTTGGGATAGAAAAGACGTCAGCTGCCCTCCTCACCGACATAGCATTGGATTGTACTGCTTTTAAAGCCGCGGACAGATGGTTCAAATCGTGCTTCCTTCTTTTCTTTGCTTTGAGTTGGTTACTCATTCTGAAAATAAACAAATTAAAAAGTTCACACCATTATCTACAAAAAAGGCACGACCTAAAGTATTGACAATTTGCGCAGCATTGTCCTAATATGAGTACGAAGTCAAAGTATATACGTTAGCCACAAGCAAAATCGTCTCCAACAATATTTTTTAAATGAGGGGTCAAAATACGTTAGTTAGCATATCAGTTATTCGGGGGGGGGGGGGGGGTCGTAAATCAATAGCCAAATAGAATTGGTCAATCGGATTTTAATTGACAGTGGCGATCCATCAGTTGAAAAGACAGTGTCAAGATATCACCAGGGAAAGTGCAAAAGTATATTTCTGGGTATAAACTATATGGTCCCGTAGAATCTCCATATTCAAACCAAATGATATAGAAAGTAAAAGACATTTGGAATAATACTCGAATGCACATTCGATAATGAAATATCATCGTCGGGCGACAAAATATTCAAACCACAATTTGATTAAACTGTATTTACGACATTTTCAAACTTGCTCGCCCAACGATGATATAGACGAAAGTAATTTAACACCTTAACATTAACAATTCGGACAGTTATATTTACGACGCAGTTATTTCTAAATATTAATTTAGACCCTTTTAACATTTTTGCATCTTTTGGGGAAAAAAAGATAAAAATAATAGTGCACTCAGAACTGTGCAGAATGTCTGAATCGGGTTAGGTCTAAACCCTATCTAACAAAAAATTAAGAAAAAAAAATCATTGTAATACGCTTCGAACCTTCAACCTTCTCATTGCAGGTCTACGTCGCTACCGTACCCGCTAACCGGACTTACTACAATCCTGATGTGTAGAATTGTTATAAAGATAAAACTGTCCGATCTGACCCGACTTGTGTACTTTTCGTCGGGTCAGATCGGACAGTATTCTTTAACTATAAATAACAGCCATATCTTTCTCCGACATATAAAAACATCACACAAATTCATTAAACGTCATTATGATTTAGGATAACAACTATTTTCGTGTAAAGATACACTAGCACAATCTTACGTTCACAACGGATCTATTTATAGGTCATTGGTTACGTACCTGTATGAAATAGGGATATCCCGGGGGAAAACGTATACGATGACTAATGGTGACGGGTAGTGATTTTCAAAAAATGGCCGCGCTGGAACTCTTCAAGCATGCGCAAGGCTTTGTAAAATTCGCGCGCATTTTATACGGAGAACGAATGTCCGAATCGATACGACGTCCGAATGTACCCGACATTGCTCTAGGTTTTTAGGGAAATACCCTGCTTTTTTCTGATAAGCGACCTCATATTTTGGCAAAACTACTTTCGGCATATTGTATTCAAATAGTTTATGAGAGGAAATAAAAATAATCAAAATCTGTGACATGAAAAAAACATCGATACCTACCTTTAAGTAAGCTAGAACACTGAAATGTGGTTATCTGATTTAACCCGTTATCAGAAGACAAATTATTAGACTAGTCTAATTTGAAAGCAGTTACAGATGACAAGACATAGTAGATGGATTTTCTAAATCCTTGTCTTTTAGGGGATGAAAAACATTGTAAATAATGCAGAAATCGCTTGATCCAAGTAATTTCTTTATTTTTCACAACGTTTTCCGATTATTTTTACTTGATGGGTATCAAAACAGATGATTGTGTGGGAATAGGTTAATACACATCAAACGCAATTTGAGCGGTCCGTATAATTGACCAATCGCGGCTGTCAATCAAATAACCAGTCGAAGAATGAAATCCTTCATTTAGATCAGAAATAAGTTTTGAACTCAAACATTGACCGCCATTTCTTTTATATCTCTTTAGTATGTTTGTCGATCTTAACGTCGTAACCACATCTTATTGGAGCTGTAGTTACGACGTATAGGTCACAAACCTACCATTATACTTTTTTTAACATGCTACTGGCTATAAACCTTGCATGATAACGCCGTTTAAAATCGAAGTAGGATTTCCTGTCAGAGTTAATGGGCGGGGCAAAGTAAGTGTGCTGGGCCAGTGCTTGGTCAATTAATATTCGTTATAATGTTCTGACACATTTCCGCCTTGACGGCGACGGATAGAAAGTATGCTTATTCACTTCCAACAAGGCAGTTTGACTAAGATATCAAACCACAGAAGTTTTTCAACTCTTTTCTGGTTAATCCCTGGTTTTTACGTCCCTGTGATTTTATGGTTGAGAAAACATTGTGGAAAAAGAAGAAATTGCTTATAACAAGCAATTTCTTCTTTTGCCACAATATTTTCTACCCTATTGAATGATTACATTTCACGTAAACTGGACTTTGAATTGTTGTCTGAGAAACCTTTTAATTTGGACGAGTCTAAAATTTCAATAAAACAGGAAAGGGTTAAAAGTATCAGACACAAAACAAAAGCAAATCGTTGATGGACGACCAAAATGTGGTTTCTACAGTTTGAATGTAGTTATGAGTTTCAACCGCCAATCGATGAAAAAATTATTTAATGAATATCGGAGGCCCATGTTTCATTTCCAATCTAAGGAAATGATATGATTGGTCAATCCATTCGTTGATTGACAGCAGTGATCCGTCAAGTCGACAGTTGACCTACCTGCTAGACATCCCTGGAAGCCGGCGTTATAATCTGTGGCCACTTCATTCTGTTTATAGTCATCTCTTCTGTCATTATAGTTATCATTCTGATCTGGACCCCCTACAATGGCCCCTTTAAGGACGTTCGGATTGTCACCATCAGGGCAACCCCAGTCTTGACAAGAACTGTATATATGTAAAAAGAAATAAAGTGGAGTGAAAGCACTGTCTCGTGAAAACTACGAATTTTCACCAGTTAAGTAGACTTTTTAACTGAAATTGTTTTGTCATCGGCGGGTGACCAAGATCTTGTAAGCTGTACTTACGCCGTTTTGGTCGCCCAGTGACGTTACATCGTATTCTCTCCTTTGGCACTTTCTTTAAATGCTAGAGATTCTGATACACACACCGCATTATCCTGATAGATAGACACCTAATTTTGATTTCTAGCATTCTTTTCTATTTTGACTCTTGGTTAATCTCGAATGAAGTAATAGAAGTATCTTGGACTCATTTTTAGCCGTTATGGCAATACAATGCTAGATGTGAGATAGCAAACCAAGCAACACGCGCTTTGTACAGTTTACTTTAAAAAATCAAGAAATTATCTTTACCTATCGAAATGCAAATCGAACTGTTTGTTAAACCGATATTACTATACAGTAGCGAGCTCCGGGCTTTCGAAAATAATGATTTCTTGGAAAAAGTACAACCCAAGTTCTTAAAGTACATTTTAAATGTTAAAAATGTACCCCAAATTATACCAAATATGGAGAAACTGTATTCTACCCTCTATCTGTAGACATAGAATCAAGACAAATTTAGCCTTTTGGACAAAGATAATTTCAAATGACCACAACACGTTACTCCCTAAAGTCTATCAAATTATTCTTAATCTTTATGATGATTATACAATCCTATTTAAATGGATTAAAATATCATGGTTATTTTTCAAAACTGTTCACTGTTTAATATTTGGGATAATCAGTCGTTTCCAAACCAGAAATTTATAAAGGTAGCTGTAAAACAGAAGCTATAAGATCTTTTCATAAATTCATGGTTTAGTTATACAAAAATAGTGACAGTTGCCATACGTATAAACTGATAAAGAAAAAAATGGGTTTGAAAGATATTTAATTGAGACTCCCTCTGCACCATCAAAACAAATTTCGAACAGATGATAATAAATTGCTTATTGAAATAGGAAGAAGGTCGAAGACTGAAATATCCGCAAGAATATAGACCCTTTGCAATACCGAAATAGGTGAGGAATACAATTACATATTTAATCAATATTCCTTTGTAGCAGAAAGAAAAAGTTTTATATCCTCTGATTTTACAACAAAATGTTATACTTTGAAATGTGAATCGCTTATGAATACTAAAGAGATGACAGAAATTGTAAATCTTTGCAAATTTACAAAGATAATCATGGACAAATTCTAACTTTCTTTCTTCGTCCCAATCTCTATCTTTCTCTTGAAAAACATATTGATTGCATTTGTTTTTTGCCTCGTATATTTGTATTTCTTGTAAATATGCCTCCTGTTTCAATAAGACGGAACTGAGCGAAGAAAGTGTATTGTATTGTGTTGAATCTATTGGATAATTCCTACTACATATAAACTCAATCTTCATGTATAGTTTGTTGTCACGAATTATATAGTTTGGACTTACCTTCCTCTATGGTGTGGACGTTTTGGATAGTTACTACCAAATCCAATTTCATAACTGATATGTAGTTTGTTATCTCCGAGGATGTAATTCATTTGAGTCATTGCCCATTTCTTGTACTCGTCTGGATTGATGCCGAGCTCGGCTGCTACGACAGCGACGAATGCAGCATTGGCTAAAGGCGAGAAGTTAGGCTATATTGGAGATTGTAGTTCTTTAAAGAGTTTTGAAGTCAGAAGATAGTTGCAACTATCTTTAACGTCATATAAGATGTTGTCAGCGTGGTTCAGTCCATATCGCTCAACCCATTTCAACACAATTCTCTGTTTGAAATCACCACAGTCAGTTCACAGAACTTGTGAAATAGGTAATATGGGAAAATGAGGATATTCCAAGCAAATGCTTCAGACCCATATTGTTTCTACCACGAAAGGCAAATATTTATAAAAACAATTGTCTATTCGAAAATGTCGTTGTCATTTTTTGAGTTTGGACCAGTCTAAAATTTATCACATTGATCTTGGTCGAATATCTTCAATATATTGCCATATAAAGTCACAATCGTTTGAAAGTATTTTGTTAATTTGCGTCGAAAAAAAAAAGTTTTGAATAAAATAATGATGACTTCAGAATGTGATACATCTGCCATCATCGCCAAAGATACTGTTAGTTGGAAATGCCAGGACAAATAGAAACGTTCTTAAACCTTCAAAAGAAAAACAGCCCCATAAGTACACGACGACCGCAAGCGCTGTGCATACCATGGTATCGTTAAACTGCGATGTATTAACCATTTCCTGTTCTATCCCAGGTTTTACGTCCCGATGAATTTAAAATCGTGAAGAAAATATTGTAGAAAAGGGAGAAATTGATTGTAACAAGCAATTTCTTCTTTTCCACAATATTTTCCACTCTACTAAATGGTTATTTTTCAAATTAAATCCAATTTAAAGTTTCGTCTACAAAACATTTGCATTTTGACATGAGGAAAGGATCAATTGATACGACAATATAAAAATATCGCCGAGTTAACCGAAGGTATTCAGACCAATTATTTGACAGACAATATAGATGTATAAAAACAGACTAAAATATTCTACCAGCATGTCTGTTCGATCCCCACTGATCACGGAAAGCCAGACCACATGGTGTATAAGGTACAGAGCCACCAGGCATGAACGATCTTACATAGTCTATAATCTGTTGCCTGTAGGAATTGTCCTGGGTGATTTCGTAGAGGAGAAGCTGAAGATAGAATAAAAGTACCGATGGTCTTTAAGCCAGCAAAGCATAGTTTTGTTAAGTAATCTTCTTTGCTAAAGGATATGATAAAAAATAAACGAGGTCAAAGTAACCCAGGAGTGAACCTATTACAACACGACTAAGCCTTAGACTGGTTCAAATGAAAAGAAGTTGCACACGATAATTTCAAGTTGGTTGAATTTAGAAACCTTTCCTTGTTGGATTGAAATCCTTGTGGACAATGAAGAAATTGCTTGTAACAAGCAATTTCTTCATTATCCACAATGTTTTCCAAAGTCCTTTTCTTGTGATGCATGAAAGAGCGGTATTGAGTGGGAATGGGTCAAATAGTATGCCTTCGAAAGAGTTCTCTACAATTTGAATACAACTTGCAATATTCCTGAAATTCATCCTGAACTCCTTCTTATGGCGTAGGCATTCAATGGATTTATTGGTTAAGCCTCCACAATATTTTCTCAATCATAAGATCACGGTGACGTAAAAACCAGGGATTGAACAGGAAAGGGTTAACTTAAGCTATCAAAGCTTATGCTTTGCTAGCTAAAAACACAAACATGCTGATAGAGAATGTGATTCGATTTCAAAATGTACATTTACATTATCTGTTTTTCAACCAGAATGTTGTGAATATGCATTATTAGATCTAGTATTGTTTGTTAATATGACAGTTTTGATGTTTACTACATTAACTCATTACCAGACGACAAAATTTTAGATTGGTCCAAATTGAAAGGAGTTGCAGACGACTATTTTTAGTCTATGAAATTTTAGATTCTTTAAAAAAAATTTTTTTTTTTTTTTTTTTTTTTGGGGGGGGGGGGGGTTAGAAAGTATTGTGTTAATGAAGAAATTGCTTGTTACAAGCAATTTCTTCAGTTTACAAAATGTTTTCCGAATGGTTTCTTGATGGGCTTCGAAAAGCGTCACTGTATGGGAATGGGTTAAATACTCTTCAACAGCCTTGCTGTGAAAGAGTGTTTTTATGTTAATAGGTAAAACGAAAAGCCCTTTCCCGAGTGTTAAGCAACCTATGTCGTGGCCAGTGCTTGGATTGATGACCCGACGCTGCTTGAATCTAATGGAGACCTCTGGGTTTGTTATGATTCTATAAGTACCATGAAAGAGACAGTTATCTAGGTCACCACCACTGTCTCTTACCTGGACAATATAAACGTTTGTTGCTATTTCCGTAGTGTACAGATCTATTTATTGATAATGTTTACGTCCTATGTGATGGTGTTTCGTCCAACGATCGCAGACTTCCAATTCGTTCATCATTATGATCATTTCTATTTGAGCATTTTACGATTAAATGGCTTTTGAAATAAGCACCAAACGAAATAAAAACCGTAAAAATCTACAAGTCAGGCTAGTTCATGCTTTACCCTTTACCAGACGAATAATTTTTAGACTGGCCTAATCTCAAAGAGATTTATGTTTCATGTTGTTTTATTTTCTTCTTCTTTTGTGATATAAAAGATTGTGGAACAAGCAATGTTTCGATTTCACAATGTTTATCCAAGGCTTTTTTTCTCGGGGAGCATAAAATAGGTAATTGTGTGGGGACGGTAATTGATAAGGCCTATCCCTTCATCTTTGTGTAGCATGCGGAAGATGTTGAGCAGTCTAGTATCAAATGGCTTATTGTCATCTCCTATTGTGATGGTAAATTGTCACAATGTTATTTTCCAAATAAATGGATTATATCACTGTTAAGACCCCTCATGATATTTCTTTTGACGGTAACGTGAAACTTATCAAAATCTCTTGAACTGGAATCAAAATTATTCGTTAAATCATGACCAGATATGGTTTATTGGCTGAAACGATGCCCACATTCCTTTATAAGGTGTTAAGAAAATGCGTTGAATTTGAAAAAAATACACTTGTACCGTTCCAAGCTCTTACATTCAGAGAAAAGGATCCTCAACCCAAAACGGGTCGACCTTGTATATATATCACTCCAAATAGTCCATTGACTCTTCTATAGGTTCCCTAATTTGCATATCACAGCGAATTACCTCCCCTGGAACCGTTACATATTATCCAATAGATAAAGCCGTATGCAATTCAATGTCACAATATACATAAAAGTAATATCGTAATGCACTTAATCTTCACGGTTTTGCTAAAGCTTATCACGGTTTTACAAAGTGTCTAAAACTTTCAGAATTCCTATACTTGTGATGAATAGCCGTCACATTTTTTCTTACAAGTGACGGCTAGCCGTCCTTCTCCCTGAGGCTATTTTTCGATTCTAATTTCAATATTGGATTGTGATGGTCAATTAAAATTAGCCCTTTCCTGTTTAATCCCTGGTTTTTACGCCCCTGTGAATTTATAATTGAGAAAACATTGTAGAAAAAGAAGAAATTGCTTGTAACAAGCAATTTCTTCTTTTCCTACAATATTTTCTTCCCTACTGAATGGTCATTTTTCAAATTAAATCAACTTTAAATTTTCGTCTGCAAAACCTTTGAATTTGGACGGGTCTAAAATTTTGCAAAACAGGAAAGGGTTAAACTTGTGATGATTACTTCAACACAATGAATGGTGACGATTATCCATCAGACACTAGACCCTAGGTTCATGTGATGTTTCGCCCGCATAATATCTAATCAGCAATGATAACACAAACTTCTCACCGTCCCACCCATTGTTTTCTCTCCCCACATAAAGTTCCAGGGTGTGCCAGTCACGTGACCTGATTTAGCGTCATTCAGATATCGGTCCTGTTTGGTAGCCATGTACATCCAGGCCCCGGCCGTGAACTTCTCGTCCCGATCTGAATCATCACTGCATCAAATGTGAAAAGTTGGGATTCGCTTATTACCTTTCAACCAAAAACAGACATTCCGTGGGTTCCGTATGACAAATATTTGAAAAAGGTCACTAGAGATTAAAGTTTGAAAATATATGAAGATATATCGAAAACAGAGTGGTTATTTCAAGAGTATGAAAATCTACAAAGAGCGACGAGTTTCGACATTGGTCAACTTGCGTAGGCTTATTGACCAATCGTGGCTGTTAATCAATGGATTCAGCGGCCAATCAAATCATTCATTCAGCCCCGAATTAACATTTGAACTCCGACATTGCCCGTCATTTTTGTGAAATATTTTACAACTAACCATTCTACTGATTTATAAAATGCTACTGGCCATGAATTTTGCAAGGTAGCGCCATTAAAAGTCGAAGCGGAACTTCCTGTCGTAGTAAGTGGGCGTGACCAAAGGAGTAAGGTGGTCCGGACGACAAAAATGTGTCTCATGTAATTGTGATTGACGAAAGAGCATTAAAATATATGATGCGTACCGGAATATTTCGGACGGGTAAAAACCACAGATTATACATTGAAACAATGCGTCGTTTGGCGAACAAATGACTTAAAAACAGCTTGTATAAAGCGATAACTACAACATTTTGCTAGCCGAACTTCGAATGTGATATCTGTAAAAAAAGCCACTAAATATTGACATAATGACCATAAAATCATACAGACGATAAACGCTAATCGAGATACAGACTTACCCATAGAATGGTCTGTCCTTAACGAATACCCCTGGAACCTTGCCCATAAAGTCATATAAACTTTTTGATGCCTCCAACAATTTGTTAGCAAAACCGGTATCTGTAAGATAACATTTACTAACATATATTTACAAAATTCTTTTTGACAACATTATCAAGCTCTATTTTACTCAATCCCTGAAAACTCTTTATATCTCTTTTATTCAAGAAAAAAAATCAGAATGGATAACTATTTAAGGGGGTATTAATGTCTTCTTTTTTTTGTCTCAGATTTCAATTATTTCTATTCCCTCTTATATGTTATTTGAATGAAGTAATCTGAATAGTAGTTTGGCGAAGATCATAGGTCGTTTATCAAATAAACCAGGGTTTATGCGTTATAGCCTAGGCAGGCCTTTCATCTATTTTTAGATTACAAATACAGATGCATTGAATATTAGGACATTCATGCGGTGGGTAAATCAGTTTAAATTCGCTCAAACATACGACATCGTGACGTCATCAGGAATTATGTTCGCTAGCCGGTTTTCAATTCTGTAAAGATCAGCTCATAACTGTTGTAAGAGTTTATATAAATAAACACACTTTCTATAGTTTTGCGTTAAACCTTCGATGTGACATAATTCAGGACGTCTGTTTTTTACTTAGTCACGTAGTTATCTTCTGTTTAATTTGGGTCTTATGGAAATGGGGTCATGCAGTGTCGACCACCCGAATATGATATTTAAAAAATCGTGGATTTCCACTGAACCTGCCACTTTAAGCCTGTTAGATTTCCTCGAAGACGATATCCGACTCATATTGAAGTATTAAATGTTCGTTTTTGGCGTACTTTCTGGCAATTGGGAATTTTCATATCTAAGTTTGCGAAACATCGATATCTCCCTTTAAAGCTTAAATCAATACCATTGACAAAATTTCATACTCGCATGAATTGAAAAATGTTGTTGATGGTAAAGTTGGTGAAATTTATAAAAATCTCTGGATTTTAAAGAAGAAAACATTGTGGACATTGAATGAATTGCTTGTTACAAGCAATGTCTTCATGGTCCACAATGTTGTCCAAACCTTATTTTTCTAGGGGCGTATAAAAATTAGAATGAAGTTAAATACTTGTGAATAAATTGTCAAGAACCCTGGCAAAAACAAATTAATCAGGTTTAATTGTGAATTTCATTATGGGATAATATAATTGCATACACATATAGCTCACTTGAAAAATATGAAAACATAACTAGAATATTATAAGATATGTATTTTATAATCGTTGTTATGACCCACCTCCACATATGTCCTTGAAGACCAGATAGCCTGAAGCCATGGCCGATACGGTGTCCGCCACTATGTCCGCACCAGGTTCTCCCGGGCTAACAGACAATGCTGGTCGATACATGTCACGTGGCATATTCTCTGGTCGGCCCCAGTAGTTATGGTCAACATTTCCATCCCCGACCTTGAGTAAATAAAATAAACCCATAAAATGGTCAATATAAAAGCAGCAAGTATATAATTCCCCTTTCAAGGAATTTACTATTCGCTTTTGGCAATGTTTAAACCTGATAAACAATCTCCAATCATGGGATATCATGGGTTCAATCCCCAGCGGCGGAACATATCCTCCCGACAGGTTTCTCACCAATAGGTGGATAATCGTAAACCCAAGTGGGATAGCAGCTGGAGGCTAGGAAAGGATGTAGTGGTAGTACTGGTGTGAGAAATACCGGTAATCCATTGTTAGGTGCTCCAGCCGCCGTGATATGACTGAAATACTGTTAAAAGGGGAGTTAAACCCATCCGATCGATCCATTGATAAGATCATACACAAAATGAAAAGGTTTTAAAAGATTATAGGCCCACCAGTATAAGTTAGAGTGGAAGATCGACTCGTAAACAGATCTCTATGGTGGGCATTCGAAAATTGAAGCAATTAAACCCAGTTCTAGACTTTTCCAAGTTGAAAGAAACTGAAGAGGACGATTTCAAGTTGATGGAATAGAAAATATTGTGGATAATGAAGAAACTGCTTGATACATTTTTTTCCACAATGGTTTCCATGGTTTTTCTTGAGGGGCGTAAAACGGAGGGATTGTGTGGGAATTGGTTAAAGATCAGTAAATGTAATTATACCCGTAACATTTTTCTACAAATTGAAAATGAACTAGCCCAACATTTTTTTCGTGTTTTTTTTTCCTGGAATTTATCGGATATTTCATTTAACCAATGACTAAACGACAAAATTTTGGACTGGTCCAAATTGAAAGTTGTTTCAGACAATAATTCAAAGTTTATGAAATTTAACATTTTCATCTTTCTGGGAAAAAATTTGTGTGTGAATGAGTTAAATGTTTAAACTACCCCATAACAAGCCCGCTTTTGTCAACAAAAAGATCTGTCGAAACACTGCGAAAAATGAAGAAATTGCTTAAAAACAATTTGGACAAGTCTGAAATTATATTGCATGGTATAGGCTAACGAAGCAAATGTTCCACAAGAACCACATTACCTGAGCCCAAAACTTCTGTTTACTTGGTTCCCAGCATTTCAGGAAATATTCGAGGGGAGACCTGACCATATCACACATCATCTGGGTTTGACCTTTGGCCTCGTAGGCATCCGGGAACTTGATAAATCCGAAATTCAATGCCCAGCTTGAAAACGCCATTGGTAATCCAAATTTGACGTGGTCGCCGGCTGTAAAACACACAGTTTTTTTGAATTGTCGGATCTTCAGTGTTAATCAAAGAGTCGAATGACCAACCAAATCATTAATTCGGACTTGAAGTGAACTTTAAACTCCGACATTGATATTCAGAATTGTTCTCTCTTTGATGACTTAAACGTAGTAATTACAGTTTTTGGAGAGCAAACAGTTCTCCTATGGCATTACTTTTACGTGAATTCGCGTGGGAAAAAAATCTTCGAACGACTCTGAGAAAATTATTAAGGGGAAAAGTAGGAAATTATGACGGACAACAATCAAATATTCTCTCGATTCAAGTATGTCGTTATACAGAATGCACTTGTTTGTTCGTCCGATATTTTTTAATCAAACAAGTCTAAAAAAAACTTTAAAAAAAAAGGGAAGAAAAAGATTTAGCCGTTTCCCCCTTTCTATGGTTCAATGAATTTCTTTGAAAATCGAGTTCGCTTAACTGCCAAAAATATGTTCATTGTACATTAAGTTTATTCTAAAAATAGATTAGATTGATTCTCAATAGTTTACTTATTCCCACACAATGACTCTTTCTAACGCCCCAAAGAACAAAATCTTTGAAGATAATCTGTCTGCTAGAATTTTAATACAGCTAATTCCTTTATAGGTGAGATAAGGTAATAAAGTGTAACCTTATTGATTAACAACCCTTTACCTGATATCAAAAGTTTACATTGATTCGAATTTTAGCCAACTTTTTTGAGTTGATATAATTTTATAATGTTACACTTACGGAAAAGACAAAAGTGTGTGTAATGAAGCAACAGGTTTTGTAATTCATTTCTCCATTTTCAACAATGTTTTCTAAACCTTTTTTCTTCGGGAGAATGGTGTAGGAAAAAGGTTTAGCAAAATAAACTATAAAATATTCCATTGAAACTTTCACTATTAAAATAGTTTAAGTGCATATGCAGACAGCAGGTTCATGATTCTTTAAAACCCTTTTCTGGGTTAAAAAAAACTTCTAAATTCTTAGACAGCGTTGTATATAACCATCTTCTTCGGGCTAATTCTTTAGACAGCTGGAAAGTAGTAAAATGAAATTTGCTCTCCAACAGTACTTTCAGTTCTTTGATGAAATCAGTGATTGAGACGACTAGGTTTCAAACTAATCAGATGCTTTTGATGTTACTAGCTAAAAGGGTAGCAAAATATTGCCGTTTAACCCATTCCCATACAATCCCTCCTTTTTACGCACCTCAAGAAAAAGACATTTGGAAACATTGGGGGGGGGGGACGAAGAAATTGCTTGTGTCAAGCAATTTCTTCGTCATCCGCAATGTTTCTATCCTATAAGACACCCCCCCCCCCTCTCTCTATCGAAAGGATTGGTTTCGATATTTTAATAAAAAAAATGAAATAATAAGGTATATAATAAATGAATAGTGCTGCGCACTTGTTTTTCAACGCCTAATAACGCATCCTCGTGAAATATTTTTTCATTTCTGGAATAACCAATTGATTATCCTCTATATAAAAGTCGAACGTCCCGTTGGAGGTTAAAGGGCATAGCCAGCGAACCGTCAATTCATATTATCATTTAAGTGACGGCTGGGTCAATAAAATAAAGAAAATATTACAATTTTCACGATAACGTCATTTGTTCGAAGTAGTGGCAAATTTAGGTGGAATTTGTATAAATCAAGATAATTCACAATTTCAAAGGGTTTGTTCGGCTGTGTATGATGTTAAAGCTAGCTCAAATCATCGCTTGTACATCACGCACTCTAAGTCTAAAATAACACGGAACTGATTATAGAGCTCCCGGCTAATATCTAATCACCGACTATTTGACAGAAGTAAGAATTTGAAATTTCAAGTAAGTCTACTTCAACGTACGGCGAACTCAAAGTAATTCCCGGTGTGGAGTTGTCTTTACGGTATAAATTCTATTAGTAGTTCTTCGAGAGTGACTTACACAATAGCAATATACAATAACTTTCTTCCACAACTTACCATCATACCACCCTCCAGTAAGGTCATGGCCGTCTCCATTATCTCCCATCGCGGAGTCACCTCGCCATGGAATTGGGTTATTCGCCGGAAGTTTGCCAGATCTCTGCGCGTCATAAAACAAGATAGATAACTTCATGGCTTCACCATAGTCATGACGCATCTGGGACACTGGATGAAAGAAAAACAAACATCTCAACTTGTAACATTCTTATCCAAACTGACCAATCGCGGTTGTCAATCAAGGAATCAATCGACCAATCATATCATTTATTCAGTCCGGAATTGAGCTTTCAACTTCGACTCCGACATTGTTCGCCATTCATGTGAATTTCTTTGGTCAGATATAGGAAAGATTGTTGGCCTAGCCGGGGCTCAAACCCAGGATTGAGAGCATAGAGCGCTTCGGACTGAGCTAAAAATAAAGGATATATTTCGTACTTTACAAAATTTGGACATAAGATAGGTAAATGAAAGCGCAACACTTCTATTTATTTTGTAGTTTAATGTACTATTGCAAAGAATATCTACGTAATGTCTTAACCTCATATTCTTAGACCAATTGAGATATGTTTTCAAAAGAATAAACCAAGTAACAAAAGCTCAACACATACGAAGAATAATCGACCAATAGTAATATGCACCGATTAAAGACTCGGATCAGCCTGTGCGTCCGTACAATCGGCTCTGTATTCCCTATGCACTGTAAAGCTAGATACGAAACCAGAACTTCTTAATATGATCAGTGAATATCCTTAATGTCCCGACGGTCTGTATAGGCTGCCCAGTGTGTACACTTCATGTTTATGTAATGCTATATAAATTACTTTACTAAATTGTTGTGAAATCAAAGGGCTGAAAGCACTGGTAAAATTTGTTATTCAAAAAACATTGTTTCTTTTAGAAATCAATTTCATAAACAACTCTGGCAGGAAAATGACAAGCAGGAGATGTAGACCAAGATCAGTCTGCACTTATGTGCAGGCTGATCTTGGTCTACATCTCTTGCCAAAAGCGGAATATTCTGGGTTCAGCATGACAAGGGTTAATTTCATGCAATAGGCTCAAACAGATCTTACATCCCTCCCTCCGAAATATAACGGACACTATTTTTAACCCTTTCCCGTTTAAGTAAATCTTAGATTTGTCCAAATTGAAAGATGTTTCAGTCGACAATGAAAATTAAATGGAATTTAAAATGAAACCATCCTATCAGGTAGAAGCAATTGAAAGCATTTTTTCTTTTTCTGCAATGTTTTCTTAAGTATAAAATCACAGTGACGTAAAAACGCGTGTTTGTACAGGAAAGGGTTAAAAGAAACAAATACATGTACCTTATTAGGGATCGCAAGCCACGTCCATTTTAAGGCGATTTCGTCACAAATCTCCCCCTTCCCTCCCCCCGAATAAATGAATATCGAGATCATCTTTTTATCGAGAAGAATATTCGTCGCCCTAAGTATGACAAGATGACAAATCCCGGACTCAGAGTCAGACTAGTTCTAACGTTCTCACCATTTTATTCTAGACTGGTATCATCGTCGACCTGCTGACTTGCTCGATGATACCTCTTCAAACAAGCAGTCTAGAAAAATACTTAACCCTTTCGTCGCTAGGATTTTTATTCTTGAGAAAACATCGTGGAAAAAGAAGAAACTGCTTGTAACATAAAATGACTTCGTTTCAAATCAAATCCAAATTCCATTATCTTCTACAACCTCTTTTAATTTAGATCGGTTTAGATTTTAAAAAAAGGAAAGGGTTAAAAGAAGGAAAGTCAGTACCAGTCGAAGCTGGCCTTAGGTTTTGTTTTGTTTGAATGGGGTTTTACGCCGCTTTCATCAATCTTTCAGTTATATCGCGGCGGCTGGAGCACCTAACAATGGGATCCTGGTATTTTTCACACCAGTACTACCATTACATCCGTTCCTAGCCTCCAGCTGCTATCTCACATAGGTCTACGATCATCGACCCATTGGTGAGAGACAAATAGTCGGAAAGAATGTGTGCCGCCGTCGGGAATCGAACCCGGGACCTCTAGATTGATAGTCCAACGCGCTACCAACTGCGCTATGACGGCGGCTTAAGCTGGCCTTAGGATGGGTGGTCTTAAAAACGACAGATCTGTTTGCAGGCTACTAAAAGTTTCATCTACAGTTTGAATCTTTTGTAGTTAAGATATTTTGATGGTTCTGTAAACATTTGTAAGTGTAGGAGATAGAGCATGAACAATTTGTTATGAATTTTTAGATGAGAGTAGATTATGAATTCCCTGACGAACTCTCTGAAAATAACAAAAAGATATTTCGATTAGTAAGAATAATCATCATTACTGAGAAAGTGGTCGAATGAATACAAGCCAAGGATCCTAAGATGTAGACACGAACACACTACCTGCTCCAGATCCCCCGCTACTGGTTCCCGTAGAACCACCACTACTGCCTGTATCTGTGCCCGTACTTCCGGTTCCGCTGCTGGTTCCACCAGTATTTCCGCCTGAGCTAGAACTTCCACCTCCTGTTCCAGAACCATTGAAAAGAAATTACTATAATGTTAAACCAATTTAATCCATATGATCGTATATGCAGCAATTATTCTATACTTTTTTGTGTTGAATATAGGAACTTTATTTTGATTTCCTGTCTTTATTGGGATTTAAAAATAATAACTAGAATCTGGATAAAAATGAAAGCCCGGCTCAGTGTAAATATAGTAGCAAAACAAATTATTTATTGTATCTAAACTATATCCAGAATCTTTGGTCGTCTCTGAAGGTATTCTGAACAGTTTCTTCTACCCGGATACTTCATCAGAATTAGAATTTACCAGAACTGACGTATCGCCCACTGAGCTGCAAAAGGAAGTTCCACTTCGATTTTCAACAGCGTTATTTTGCAAAATTTGTAATATTGATTGTCAGTTACATGTACACGAAAAAAGTAAAACTGTTGGTTGCGATCTACACTTCGTAACTACAAGCTGTAGTTATGACGTTTAAGTTAGCAATCAAACAAAAATTCCGGATATATTAAACCGCTACTGTTGGAGTTCAAAGTTCTAATTGAATAATTTGATTGGTCGATTGATTCTTTGATTGACAATTGAGATCCGCCAGCTGTACGTATTTTTGAAAAACATTTGCTAGACAAAGACAATCAGATAACATATATCTTTGGTGGTAGAACGTTTTTTCGAGTGTAGTTACAATTTTGGTTGCCTAGAGACAGTGTGGACATAGAAAAGAGACACATACCTTCAACACTAAAATATCCAGTTGCAGGTTGACCACCTGGCGCACGTGCAACAAAATGACACTTGAGTTGCTGACCGGCAGACAGGTGAGCGTACTCTGGAGTTGCCTGTAGGACGAATTCTTTGTCCGACTGCTGTACGACCGTCGCCTTCCAGACCTTGGAAAAGACAATAGATTGGTATTTATAGAACTATTAGACTGAGAAGAAAGACCGCCGTTGTTAGAAGAACTTCGAATTATAATTAACCCTTGACATGCTGAACCCGGAATGTTCCGGTTTTGGCAGGAGGTATAGACAAAGATCAGCCTGCACATAAGTGCAGTCTGATCTTGGTCTACATCTCCTGCTTGTACCTTTTCTTCCAGAGTTGTTTATGAAATTGATTTTTAAAATGAATATTGATTATTGAACAGCAAGTTTTATCAGTGCTTTCAGCCCTTTGAATTTACAGCAATTCAGTAAGGTGTTTTATACAGCATGACAAGGGTTAAGACGTTTGGAAATATCTAGAAACTGGTTTATGTATCGTAAGTATGCAGAATTGTATATACGGAACACGGAAATACAAGAATAGCTTCGCTCACAGTACATCACTACCGTTTTTTGATAGAGATGACATCATCATTCGACGTTCAAACAGTTGTAGCTTTGTTTCCTAATGACGATGTACCCTAATTGACAGTTAACGATTACAAATATATCTTTTTATATGCGGATGGGAAACATTCTATCTCATATTTTTTACGAAAGTTACTTCTTGAGGATTAATCATTTGACCCGGTATCAAGGAAAAACCTTTAAAAATGAAAAATGGATAATAATAATAATAATAATATGTGTTTCACTCACGCCAACCCCAAATTTTAGAATACAATATCCTTCTGACTCACGAAAATGAAAGTAAATCTCAATATTACTAGTTCAAACATCCATTTGCAGACGATAAAACTTAGACGGGTCGAAATTTAAAGAAGTTGTAGACGGCAATTTCCGTTGATGATTTGTTAAACCGCAATATGGGTATATAGAAAGCCTTATAGACGATGAAGAAATTGCTTGTGACATAGAAATGTCTTCATTTTCCACATTGTTTTCTAGGTGTTTTCCCCTTGATTGGAGTAGCAATAATTCCACAATTATGTCTTTATCAATACACTGGCATTTACTACATAACGTCTTTTAGCCAAGGCTTCCTAGAAACCATAACATTTTTCTTCATCACCAATTTACAAACCTCTAGTTTATCAACATGTCGGTCAAATTTGATTGTCACTTTCCATCCATTCAGGTCTCCGTTGTCGGCTTTCACAATCCAGTCTCCTTCAAATCCACCATTCCAGCTGTTCGTTACTTGTAACCAATCAGAATTCGCCTTGCAAATCACGACGAGTGCCAACAAAAGAACAAACCTCTCCATGGCCCTGTATTATTTCATAATTTAATTTTAGTTTCGTCTATCAAGGTTCAAGTGTTTTTAATTGATCGAATTTTTCTCTTCATGCTTTCATGAACATAATTCTGATCTTTGAACTATTTTGCATGCTTGCCATCTAGGTTTATTCATAAAATGTTGCTAAAATTTTGGAAATATTTGTTTTGTTTGCAGAATGCATTAAATCATAACGAATGAAGAGAATATGTTTTATTGTCATTGAGGTATGAAGCTTAATACATTAATTACACTAATGTGTGAACCCGCTGCTAGTATTCACAAGGTTCATACCTTAATAAACATGAAAAATATCATCATTTCTTAAATGAAAATACAAGACTAAAAGATCTCTTTGGGAGATTTTTCTCCTAATAGTGAATGGTATTTACCAAAGCCCTTGGATACATCTAGCCAGAGAGAGATGAAAATTATGGATTTTATCGGCTATTTCACACTTTAAACTCCGATCATCGAACTACAAGTCGGTTGTTAAGGACAAAAAGGTGGTGAAGACTAAGATCAGACTGCACATACATGCAGGCTGATCTTTGTCTATACTTCCTGCCAAAACAGGAATATCCCGCATTCAAAATGACAAGATTAAGAACTTGTCAGCCAGAGCTAACAACCCTAACAAGAACCCGTTTATACAACTGGATAGAGAGAAGCAAAGCGGACTTAGTTTTAATTTTTTGCACAAAAAATTCCACGGTCCGATTGCTTCGAACTCGGGACTTCGGAAACCCGCGGCCTAGCACAGATTGGACCACGGGATCCTTATAAAAAATATAGTTGCATCATGTATTGGACTCGAGTAAAGGACATTTCCCATTTAATAAAGACAATTATGCATAGTCAATTAAACAAAAAAAGTTTGTAGTTAAAATGCTTCTAAAAATTTTTTCAAGAGAATATTTCCCGTCTTACCTTATGAACGCCAATCTGGACTGTTTGGTCTGATATAAATATAGGATCAAAGGTTACCGTTTAAATAGACAACCGATCCTTCGTAATTCAGAAATATAGGGCAAAAAACTTACTTCCTGTGACCTGTTGATAGCTTGTGCTGTATACATACGAGTCAATATGATGTAAGCCAACGATGGTTTCTTACACACATTATTAAAGCTCAAAATAGGCATTGAATGTTACCTTTTTATAAGAGGCGTAAATAGTCTTTTCGAAAACGATGATTTACATTAGTCTGAAAATCGTAGTATAACTATACCATTGTATCAATGGCATTATAAAATGTGTTAACATAAAAACGGTTACGTTTCAACGAACTCTTCTTGAAAACAAAGAGAATTTTCTGAATAGGTTTACAAACTGAAAAGTGTTTTATTTGATTTTTTTTTCAGAAATAACTTTTTCTTGATATTCAGATAACAAAAATATATGGCTCTTTAATCAGTTTCATCTATTACGGAGGATACACCAAATTTGGTTCTTGAAAGCTGCCAAAGATCTCTAGATTGAACTGTAGTATAACCAAAATAAAATACGATGAGTAAAAGGAAAACGTTCTTATCTTTATACATTATTTCACCTTGTAACTAAAACTATGTGCAAGAAACGGTCTTCTTTTGGTATCTTAGCACGCAAAGGTACATGAAGCCATCGAATACATGTGCGTGTAATTAGGATTTTCATTTTTTGTATAATTATTCATTTTTTCTTGTTCTTCTTATTCTTATTATTACCATTTGTATAAATCAAAATGATCGAATTCTTCATCAGTTTACTATCAGGCCATCTGGGTTCGTCATCTGTTTTGTTACTTCTTCAAAAAAAAAGATGGAAAAGCTACAGTGTGTGCAATTCTTTTCCTTGGTAAAATAATTATACTGCCCAGGTAAAGAGGATATTAAGGCGGTAATAGTTACATGTAATTTTCTATGGCAATTTTTATCTCTTTATCAGAGAAAACAAGGTCACTACACCAAATATACATGTATGTCATGAGTTTTAAGGCCGTATTAAAGAGAGTCCTGGAGTTGTGTGCAAACGAGTAAATGACCAAATGATTTGCATACATCGATGATTGTTTATTCTTTCACGTACTAATTGCAACTCTACATTTGTTCCCATGACAATATTTAACACTGTTTGGTATATGTCTGTATAGTTCCTGTTAGACCCCTTTATTTTCAGGATATTTAAACAGTTGATGACGTTTAACCCTTTCCTTTTCAATCCCTAGTTTTTGTTTGTATTGTTTTTCGTTCCTGTGATTTCATACTTAAGAAATCATTGTTGAAAAAGAAGAAATTGCTTGTAACAAGCAATTTCTCCTTTTCCCTACAATATTTTCTACCACATAGCATAGTTTCAATTAAAATTGCAACAAATTTTCTTTGTTGTCAGCAACCTCTTTTAATTTAGACCAGTCTAAAATTTTGCAATACATGAAGGAGTTAATCAACAAGGTTAATAAGCACATTTCATGGATTACAAGACTGGGGCTCACATGTAGCTCATAAAATAGGTGAAATAAACAGTTTGGATTTATTGTTTATATGGCCAAACTTTTCCAAAATTTCTGACGCAAAATGAGCAGTATCTACAGCAAACAAGAGATATTAGTCGTCTGGAAGCGGAACCAATCAGCATAGATAAATTTTAGACTGGTCCAGATTTTAAGATGCTGCAGACAACAATTGAAATTTGATGCAAATCATCCTATGTGATGAGAAATATTGCGAAAATAAGAAATTGATTTTTACATGCAATCACCTAATTCCCACAATGATTTTCTCAAGTATAAAACCACATCGATGTAAAAAAAACCGGGTTTGTACAGGAAAGGGCTATGGTAATGTTTCCGGTTTCCTTTTGACAAGCTGGGCCCGATTACCCCAGTCGGTAACGCGCTCTAATTCCTGGAGCCGTTTATTGACCAGTCGACCAATGAAATCATTCATCGAGACCAGACATGAGTTTTGATCTCCAACATTGGCCGCCATTTTCGTTAAACTTTTTTGTTGGTTAGGTTTTATTAGGTTCGTAATAATTTGGAAAGGAAATCGCAATGTGTGTAGTTGAAAGCGCTATATTTGAGTTATTCTATTTTGTCAAAACCCATAGATTCCAGTTATTATACAACACACCCTATTCAAACGGGACTGCTCAGTGAGATCAGCGTTTGATTTAAAATGAACACCGACGAAGTTGAAGATTTGATGATATATTGGCTACTTTGCAGACTTTTTTCATGTAATGTTTTGATATATAAAATTACTCGATTTAATTTACCTTCACCGTTCATGAAATAAAAACAACAGCTACAACAACAACAACAACAACAACAACAAAACCCTAGTTGAATTAGCTGGAAATGCCATTAATGTTTGCGACTAAGGCAGTTTCTAATACCCCCTTTGAAATTACCTGATCAATCAACAATTACACTTTTCTGTTTCAGTTTTTAAACACACAGTTCACGTAGCTATTTCGAGAATGATCATACAAATCAGGTGGTTTTACGTGTTCTTTCTTTTTTTCTTTCTCCCCTGTTCTCACTTGTCTTTTTTCATAAATGATTTTAATTGAAGCGGTTGACTTTGTTTAAAAATCTAAAAAAGTCAGTATTTTACAAATTCACATTAGCTCCTGAGATCAAGGTCCATACTTTCAGCTTCTGTTATCTAAGCGCATATGTGTACGCTATTTTGTATGAGGTTTGTACACAATTTTTAATTGCTGTTGTTATTGTTGTTATCGTTTGATTTTATTTAAAAATCCGTCAGAATGTTAGACTTTTAATATTCCACACATGTGGAGGAAAGATTATATCAATACGCCAATATTCGCAATTAAAATTAAAGTGTGAGGCATCTAGAACCTTCATGTTTGGCTCAGATTTTTTTTAAATCAGTCGTTATATTAGCCTTTATGGTACCATTTACAAGTTCGATATATAAATTATAAAAATGGTCACCAGGGTCTCAGAAAAAAACAACAACCCTAGTTCAACCATCAGGAAGTCTGGTTTCTAGATAAGCTCTTATCTGACCTTGAAATTCCATATTGAGAGCAAGTCGTTCGGTCTAGAAAGACAGAAAAGTAAGTACAGGCAATACTCTTGTGGTATTAATAAATTTAATTGTCGAAAACTGGTAATTCCTAAATCATGATTTTTAAACGGCATCAACATACTTGGACTTCCACAAAGAAAGACTACATATTGAAACATGTGCTGTTGAAATTTGCGTCATACTATATATACAATACACACAAACAAACACAAACAGAATGTGTAATTGACAGTGTTTTTTACATCGTTAAATTTATAATGGGCTTGTAGTCCAAAAGTAAACATTTTATCCCTTACTTCAGCCCGACATGTTTGTCCTTATCTTGACGGCCCTCGTAGTCAGTACCCAGGCTATACCACTGTCCTACAATAATGAATGGAGTGGTGGATGCCAGGGATCTGTCAACCTACATGCTGACTCGGACATTCATGGCTGGAAGGCCACTTTTAACTTTGATGGACCGGTGGACAAACTAGAGGTAAAATATTTCAGGAACTTTGTTTGGTATTTTGAATTATCGTACATTTTCTTTCGATAAGTACAAATCAGTATTTCAATATTAATAATGATGATAATACTTTTTAATAAACAAAACCCAACGACAAGAGGTCAAATAAACTAATCACTCTTGGTCATACTAATTACGCGGGTGGTTGAAAAGTTGGTGGGTTGGGACAGAAACAGACCTAAATATATCTATCGAGGTCTGTGTAGTATTATAATCACTTTGCATTAATAAAAGGATTTTTTTCTCTTGGTTGAAGAATTTGATTCTCAAACCTACCCGCTATGAATAATTCTAAACAAATGTACAATGCTGGATTATTTTATACCTTTGCATCAAAGGCTTATCGACTTCACAAGGATATAGTATAGAAACATTAGAGAAGCATGTCAAATATAAAAGCTGAATTTACCAATGGCTGGCCCCGACTCCAACAGGAAGTCCCGCATCGTTTTTTATGGCGTTATTTTGAAAATATTATCGCCAGTAACATGTAACAAATAAGTAGTGTAGTTGGTTGGCAACTGACACGTCGTAGCTACAGCTTGAAAACGACGTTTAAGTTGCCAAACCAACAATACGATTAACAAATACGGAAGCCAATGTTGGATATCAAAACTCATTTCTGATCTTAATGAATGATTTCATTGGTAAACCGATTATCTGACTGATTATCTGCCGCGATTGGTTAATTGAAATACGGTAAAGAGAGTCTTTTAGGTGACCCCCGTTCTAGAAGGCCACCAACTGTCACCCCAAATGAAAATAAAAATGTAATCCATGAATATATTACAGAAGCGGTAGTTTACCAATCGTGGCTTGCAGTCAAGAAATCAACCGACCAAATAAATCTTTTATTCAGCCGTGACCTGAGCTTTAACCTCCAACATTGGCTGCCATTTTTGTTAACCTTTTTGTTTGTTTGGCGACTCAAACATTTAGGTCACTAACCAACCATTTTAGATTTTGTTACATGCTACTTTCCATAAATTTTGCAAAATAACGCCGTTGAGAATAGAAGCAGAACTTCCTGCCGGAGTCTAGGGAGTCTTTGGGCGGGGCCAGCAAGTGTTCAATTGCTACACAGGTAAATATATCTCAGGAACGAGCCAATGCAGTTATTTAAAATGATTTGCAAACGAAAATAGTTTCTACCAGATGGGTCCCAAAGATCCTAAGTGATCACCAAAACGAGCTTGCTGAAACATATCCAAGAAAACCTTGACATATTTAAGCGGTATTCGGAGACTTTTCTTAAGTAGTTTGTAACTGATGATGAAATAAGGGTTAACTATTTCGAACCTGAACTAAACAACTACCAAAACTGAAGGATCATAGCCCTCGAGAAAGTCAACAACATCTGCTGGGAAGATGATGCCTACAGTTTTCCGGGCTGTGAAAGTTGAGGGGGTTGAGTGCCATCGGATTACATTGAAAAAGGACACGCTATATCTGGGAAAAAGTTAAGGATACCAGGCATAGAAAATTATCAATAGGTGTGCTCTTCCATCAGGATAATGTTCCTGCACACAAGATCAGTATTACCATGGCTGCAATTCAGGAATGCCGTTTTAAATAAAAACTGGTTGAGCATCCAGCTTATGACAATTACCTTTTGAAAATGGACTCGGAAATCGCTATTTCAGCACTGTTGCTGACGTCAAACAAGCTGTTGAGGCATTTCAGGGGCCCAAGATGCTACCTTCTAGAGGGATGGGGGTGCTCCAGAATGCTTCAACACCGATCCAGACAAAATGTGCGAGCTTGCAATGTGACTGCTTTGAGAAGTAATAGAAGTATTTAGGTAAAACCTTTCTCTCTGCCTTAGGCCAAGGACTTTTCAATCACCACCGGAGTTGATCAGCTGATTTTTGTTTTCTCATACAATTAAACCTGGTCTTTAAATCCAAAGGAAAGTTCGACGGAAATAGCCATCGTAACGTGATCCTCATGTTCATTTTTTTTCTCGAAGTACATCTAAACACAATAAATAATGCCCAAGATACCACCAGTCCAGAAAATCTTTCTGTATTTTAAGATATGGGCAGGCAATGTTATAAGTCAGACTGGTACATCGTTTGAAGTGGAGAATGTAGAGTGGGATAAAGATCTGACGGCCGGAAAGGATCAAGCCCTGGACTTCGTTCTTCGAGTACCAAACAAATGTCCCACTGGCTCCGTCACGTTTAGTGGTATGTTATTATAATAGCCATCTCCCAAACAAAAACATTTATAAAGATCATTAGAAGATGAAAAGTAACCCTGTAACTGCATTATTAAAAGATTATGATTTCTTTTATTATTTCTTTGTGGTATGAAGCAAAGGACCAAATCACACGTCATAGCTTCATGCAGTGTTAGAAAGGTTTCAATTTCACACCTCATAGAAAAAGAAATCTCTTCATTCCTTACAATTTGACATTAGATTAATCAAATAAGAAACAAAACATACCTGTTTGAGATAATTGTTATGTAAATATTTGGTACGCCATCACGAAATGGTTCCGTATTCGCTGTTTTTTTTATTTTAGTCTTACCAATTGATAAAGATTTATTTTCACGCCTAAAACGAAGAAAAGATTTCTCCTCATTTCTTAACTTGTCTACTTAAAAAGACATATTTGAATATCCAGGTTTAGCGCTCTTATAGTTACCGTCCAAGACCGAAAGCTTATCGAGCAACACTACGCAAAACTGAAATATTAAGCTCTTGCAAATTTTGATTAATACATTTAAACACCAACCTTTATCTACTGGTGTGCTACAAGAAGAACTAACCCTTGTTCTGCCGAATATTTATCCTTTCTTTACAAAATTCTGATTTTTTGTCAAACTTAAGTCTATTTAGTATTTAAATATTTCCTTAACACTATGAAAACAAGCAGGTAGGATAGACTAAGATCAGACTGCACGTCTGTGTGATCTTAGTCTATACTCCTGCCACAGCTATGGTCAAAGCAGGAATATTCCGGGATCATGCAGCAAGACAAGGGTTAATTGTGTTTTCCGCCAATAGTGTGAACTATATCCTAGCCCCATCCCATACCTATTGAATTTAATTTAGGACAAAACTGTCGCGGTAATAGACACACATGAATATAGTTTATTCCGTAATACAGAACGATTAAAGAAATCTCTAGAAAAACGCTTGGTATTCAATTGGCAGCATTATCTCAGACGGCTTTTTCCCAGAATTCGCAACAATAAAGGCAACATTATTGAAACTGGATATTAACTCTGAACCCCGACAGTTGATGGAATTCAACTTTTCTTTTTGACATTTTGTATATAAAACATTTTGGATAATGAAGAAATCTTTAGACGCGTAAAAAGAATGATTGTTTGGGAATGGGTTAAATAATTATCTACTAAAATAAGTCATGTAATTTTTATCAAATCGAAGGAGACAACTCTCTATGAAAAACAATAATCAGACAATTATGTCGTCATGAAAATACTTAATTTTTGTAACGTCATAAAAGGTTACTAGCTCAAATAAACTGAAACATTATAGCTCTAAACTGTAGTTATAGTTAAAGGTAGTTGCTCCTTGTTTGTAAATAAATTTGTCCATGTTTAAAACATGTATTTGTTTGGGAAATAAGCACATTTTCAAAATGATGTGTTTTTCATACATTCAAATCAGAGTACTGAAAGTACTGTAAGCTAGCAAAGCATGATTTTGTGTTATCATGAAAAATAAACGAGGTTAAAGTAACCCAGGAGTTAACCCATTACAATATGACGAAAACTTTGACTGGGCGAATTGAAAGAAGTTGCAGATGACAGTTTGAAAGTGGTGGAATTTGGTAGAAAACATTGTGGACCTTGAAGAAATTGCTTGTTACAAGCAATTTCTTCATTGTCCACAATGTTTTTCAAAGCTTTTTTCTTGAGATGCTTAAAAGGCGGAATTCAGTGGGAAAGAGTTTGAAACAATTCGCCAAAATTTAGATAAAGTTTGTAATATTCTTAAAATACACAAGAACTACTTTTTAGGGCGTAGGCATTAAGTGGATTTGGTGGTTAAGCCTCCAGTGGCAGCTTGCACTCGTTGAACTTTTAGAAGACCTCAAAAAGTTGTCTGTTAACTTAAGCTATCATCGCTGACGCTTTGCTAGCTAAAAATATATATAAATGGTATATAATCCGTTATCTATCAAAGTTTGACTAAATTGCTAACTTTATGTTTTGATAACGTCAAAATTGTCCCCCACTCTTTTAGATAGTATACTCTTGAATAAAGGGAAAAAGAGAGAGGAAAAATGTTTTCTCTTAAAATTAGGGCATGTTTACTGGATCTTTTTTTTTTATCTTAGATTGAGTACATAATTTATACCTTCGTTAAAGGTGCTGGAGCCGGATCAGGCGGAAACTCTGGCGGAAATCCGGCCACAAGTAGTCCCGGCGGAAATCCGGCCACAAGTAGTCCCGGTGGTGATCCGGCTACAAGTAGTCCCGGCGGTAATCCGGTTACAAGTAGTCCAGGAGGTTCAGGAAATACTGGTAGCGGAAGTTCAGGAAGTGGTGGAAGCGGAACTGGAAGTAGTGGAAGCGGTGGAAGTGGCAGTGGGTCCATAACACCAGCACCCGGCAGTGGAGGATCAAGTAAGCACTGAAATAACAGATCCCGTGTTTCAAAATTAATCTTCGGAACGAGCGTAGAATGTAAAATATTACATGTTATTCTGTGTGAGATCTATATTGACTCAAAGGAGTAAGGATTGGTCAGTGTTACCTTTTTCAGAAGGACATTTTTTCAACAACTTTTGCTTGAGTTTCTGTTTTACAACTGTAATTATATGCATTACTATTAGCCAAAGAAATGTTATATCGATACTGAAACTGAAGTATTATCATTACAGCATCATCAATGCGTCACGATTATGGTGAAGCCATGAAGTTATCTATCCTGTTTTATGACGCGCAGAGATCTGGCAAACTTCCGGCGAATAACCCCATTCCATGGCGAGGTGACTCCGCGATGGGAGACAATGGAGATGGCCATGACCTTACTGGAGGGTGGTATGATGGTAAGTCGTGTTTGATATATTAGCATAGACTCTAGAGCAAATGAAGACAAAAACAACACCAACAACAAACAAAAACAAAACACACACACACACACACACACACAAAAAAAAAAAAAAAAAAAAAAACGGCCGTTGTTATAGCAATGACCTTACTCGTCGATCGTATGATGAAAATTCGCAAAGGTTATCGATTTACAAATCGTTGGCTCTTCCTAGACCTTTATCGAATGCAAGGCGGTATATTGTCACAAGATCTAAGGATAAATTATTCACTTAAATAAAAATGAATATTGCATTAACAAAGCAAAAAGAACTCGATTATACAAAAAGCCAAAAATATTCTACATGTTAGCCTATTTCTTGCAGAGAGACATATCTTATATGAGTTGGTGCTTGTTAGATCATGATCGATTTAGGTATCACAATCATCGTATCGTTACGTTGTTTTACACATTCTCACATGATAGAATTTTAAACCTGGCCAAATTCAAGCAAGTTGCAGACCAAAATTTAAGGTTGGTGAAATCTTTCAATTATTTGTGTCTTAGTGTAAAAAATATTGTGGATAATGAAGACATTGCTTGTAACAAACAATTTCTTCATTTTCCACAGTGTTTTCTATAGATTTCATGTTTAGGGGAGTAACAGATTATAAGACTTTCGAAAATATTATACTGTTTGATACTTCTCAGCGGGAGACCACGTTAAATTCGGTTTACCCATGGCGTATTCAAGCTGGGTGCTAAACTATGGGTTCCTTAAATTCCGAGACGCATATGCAGATAAAGGTCAAACCCAGATGATGTGTGACATGGTAAAATGGCCTCTTGATTACTTCCTGAAAGCCTGGATCCCGGACCAGCAAACGCTATATGTACAGGTAATGTTCATATCTGTTTCGACTATCACATATCAGTGTAATCACATTGCCGTTACAAAAAGAAGGGAAAAAAAGATAATGATAAAAAATCGTGTTATTACGCCATTCAATATGTATTAATATTTAGTAGTATTTCATTAGACATTTACACGAACACTTCGTCGCTAAAAATGATACTCTCTTGTAAGTTTGTTGAATCATAAAGTACAAAAAAGTTAATGTACAATTTTAGACATAGCAAACAATTTACGAATCGAAAGGAAATATGGTTTTAACCTTTTCTTGTTTTTAAAAATTTTGGACCTGTCCAAATTCAAAGGTTTCGCAGACAAAAATTTAGAAAAAATAACCATTTAGTAGGGAAGAAACTTTTCGAAAAAGATGAATTTGTTTTGTACAAGAAATGTCTTCTTTTTCTACAATGTTTTCATAATCATAAAATCAAAGGGACGAGTAAACCTGGGTTTGAACCGGAAAGTGGTAAGAAATCTTGCAACATCTATTCTATGAATACCTAACGGCAGACGAAAACTACACTCTACACTTGTTTTTGTTGCGATTTGGTTTTTAATTGATCAATTTACGAATCTTATGTGGATACCTCACAGCAGAACAAAAACTACGATTTACTCTCGTTTTTGTTGCGATTTGATCAATTTACAGATCTTTTTGTCGATACCTCACAGCTGAACAAAAACTACTCTCTATTCTTGTTTTTGTTGCTATTTGGTTTTTAATTGACCAATTCATCGATCTTATTGTGGATACCTCACAGCTGAACAAAAACTACATTCTACTCTTGTTTTTGTTGTTACAAAAAGTACACTCTACTCTATTTTTTCGATCTTGTTTTCACTTGATCAATTTACGGATCTTTTTGCGGATACCCTACAGCTGAACAAAAACTACATTCTACTTATGTTTTTGTTGCGATTTTGTTTTTACTTGATCAATTTACGGATCTTTTTGCGGATACCCTACAGCTGAACAAAAACTACATTCTACTTATGTTTTTGTTGCGATTTTGTTTTTACTTGATCAATTTACGGATCTTTTTGCGGATACCCTACAGCTGAACAAAAACTACATTCCACTCATGTTTTTGTTGCGATTTTGTTTTAACTTGATCAATTTACGGATCTTATTGCAGATACCCTACAGCTGAACAAAAACTACATTCTTCTCATGTTTTTTGTTGCGATTTTGTTTTTTACTTGATCAATTTACGGATCTTTTTGCGGATACCCTACATCTGAACAAAAACTACACTCTACTCTTGTTTTTGTTGCGATTTTGTTTTTACTTGATCAATTTACGTTTTTTTTCGAATAACCTACAGCTGAACAAAAACTACATTCTTCTCATGTTTTTGTTGCGATTTTGTTTTTACTTGATCAATTTACGGATCTTTTTGCGGATACCCTACAGCTGAACAAAAACTACATTCTTCTCATGTTTTTGTTGCGATTTTGTTTTTACTTGATCAATTTACGGATCTTATTGCGGATACCCTACAGCTGAACAAAAACTACATTCTACTCTTGTTTTTTTGCGATTTTGTTTTTACTTGATCAATTTACGGATCTTTTTCGGATACCCTACAGCTGAACAAAAACTACATTCTACTCTTGTTTTTGTTGCGATTTTGTTTTTACTTGATCAATTTATGGATCTTTTTACGGATAACCTACAGCTGAACAAAAACTATATTCTACTCTTTTTTTTCGATTTTGTTTTTACTTGATCACTTTACGGATCTTTTTGTGGATACCTCACAGCTGAACAAAAACTACACTCTACTCTTTTTGGGTGGTTTAGATTTGGTTTTCAAACAATCACTTTACGGATCGCGGATCTAAATCAAAGAATATTTCGAACAATGAAATAATTGATTTAGAACAGAAGGAAAATTGAACTCCAACATTTTGCCTACTTTTCTTGTTGGTTTGGCGACTTAAACGTCACACATACAGCTTATTCAAGATGTAATTACCACGTTTAGGTCACCAACCAACCATCTGGCTTTTTTGTTACATATTACTTGGTATAAACTTTGCAAAATAACGCCTTTTAGTATCAAGTTGTAATATGTTTAAGTCTGACAATGGCGGAAAAGCGATAATCATTATCTGCCTAAATATGTATGCCGTACTAAAGGTACTCGGAGTAATTTCATTTTTTTCAATTAATTTTCAACAATACTGTCCTCAAACCAATGGCTAATAAAACGCAGAGTTTCGAGAGAACTGGCCAATCGCGGTCATAAAAAAAATAAAAAGATACGCGGACGATTTGGAAAAAAATCGGGATCATTAAATTCCAACAATTGTGGCTTATTTTTTCTGAAAATTCTTTGGTGTAAAATGTTCAATGAATTGATGATAAACGAAATTTCTGCGATGCTTAAAAAGAACAAAACAAAACAACAACAACAAAAAAAAAAAACACCAAAAAACCCCGCAAATACCTTAAATTTAGACTACCCATCAACCCACCAATGTTAATTGTAAATTAGGGTTATTTCAAAACACATGCACGAAAAAATTATCCACTAGCCTCTTCAAAGGATTTTTAATTTAGCAGCAACTTGAACCATTTTTATACATACTTTCGAAGAAAGATATGTTTAAAAGCGACAAGATGTTTGTATCTTAGACAACATTTTTGTGTAGTTTTTAAAGTGAAAGATTTTTGTTTAGAGTGTGACTACCAATATGCTGTAATGTTGTAGGTGGGTGATGGTAACGTAGATCACGGGTATTGGGGTCGACCAGAAAGTATGCCACATGATATGTGGAGACCAGCGGCTAAAGTGACCAATGGTCAACCTGGTGCAGACATAGCTGCAGATACATGCTCAGCATTGGCGTCAGGGTATCTTGTCTTTAAGGAGATTTGTGGAGGTACCGTGGAAATAAAAACATTTTTTATATACCTATAAAAGATCTGAATTAAAATCTGGCTATCAACCAATCAAATCATTCATTTAGACTGTAAATTAATTTTGAACTCCTACATTTGCCGCAACTCGACAACTCGACAGAAAAAAATTCGTATTCGGCGTGTACCAAAATACCGTATTCGTCGAGTACTGTTAAACACGGAATACTTTTTTGTATTGACGGTCGGGTTTTTTTTTCGGAAAGTTGGTTATTTCTTAATCATTTATGAGAATTCTCTTTATGTCATGTTCTAAAAGGTATATGATAAAAGGAATATTATATCAGTGAGTTTTCTTCTGTTTGTTGTTATCATGTTCTCGAATCGTGTGTAGGTATTTTTTTATTGGATTTGACCTTTAAAAATACCTACACACGATTCTCGAACACGATAACAACAAATAGAAAAAGACACTGTTGTAATATTCCCTATATATCACGAATATTGTTGACTTTGTTATTGATTATTGGTGCAAAAAAATATCAAGCGTAAATTCAATGTATAGACGCTTACGAGGTTTTTGCTTTGAGACTTTGATATTTTTTTATCGACATCCAAAAAGGAGAGTCCGATTGTTATTTCAAAATTTCATATACATTCAGACTTGTTTTGAACGACCACTTATGACATGCATGAGGGATCGGATCAAATACATGCACAAATTATTGTTGGATTCTCACTTAACCCTATGCCGATTGAACTCATTTGGGTCGTCTCATTGAGGCGATTATAATGAGATCTAAAAACACAGGATTTAATTTTGATACTTTTATCTAAAAAAATATACAAAAAATAAAAATAAATAAAAAAGAATCGTCCGATTATGAATATCCTTTGATTTTCGAAAGTGAATTGGGCTGCTGGTCACTTGATTGAATTGTTTTCATAATAGAGGTGGTTGCTTTTGCAACTGTATATCTTGACTGTATATCTATTTTTCTGTTCTAATAGAAAGGTTCAAACAAAAGTTGTCATTTGGCTTCACCTTTGATCAAATAAAGGGTGTAATTGAAATGCATTGTCTAAATTATATTTCTATGGTAGGTAAAAGTATAAACCAGTTTTGTAAGTTGCTTTCTACGACTGATTATGTCGTTTTACATGAGTTAAATTGCTCTGTACATATTTTACCAGACAAATTGAATTATTTCCATTATATCTGAATGATGTTATGTACATATTCTACTAGACAAAATGAATTATTGCAATAATATCTGAATAATTTTATGTACATATTCTAGTTGACAAAATGAATTATTTCCGTAACATCTGAATAATGTTATGTACATATACTAATAGATAAAATGAATTATTTCTGTAATATCTGAATGATGTTATGTACATATTCTACTAGACAAAATGAATTATGGCAATAATATCTGAATAATCTAAACATTGTTTTCTCAATAAATGCGTTTAAGGAGTGTCATAGTTTTATTATAAAACCGTCATTTTGATAATTATCTCAATTTATAGGTTTTTGTTTGTCTATTTTATTTATACTTTTTGACCATTGTACTTAATGAATTTTGTACAGAAGAGACTTATTTTTGTTTAAGTCCGAGATAAGATTTGAGCGCATGCGTGAAATTTACAACCATTACACATATGCGCCAAGTTAAGACTCAGATAAGCCTGTGCATCCGCACAGTCTGATCAGAGTCTTCACTCTGCGCTCTGCGGATAGATACTGACCCAAAGCTTCTTTAAACAATCAGCGAATGTTCTAATTGCCCTCAGTGGCTGTCCAGTGTGCTCAATGTGTGCGAGTCACGCACATGCGAAATTGTTGGAAATGTCACACATAGGCTCAAATGAGTTCTGTTTCTATTGTTCCATTCTAATTGAGATGAATCGATCTACTATGATATAAAATATTCTGTTCTCCAGATGATGGGTTTGCTAACAAAGTTCTCGAAGCAGCAAAAAGCCTGTACGAGTTCGCTAAGAAGAATAACGGGTGTTTTGGTGGCGCTGCTCCCTTTTATGTGTAAGTCCTGCTGTCAAACCGTCATAGTATCTCGACCTCAGAAAATATTTGGGTTTCTTTTTTATTGAATGCATTTGATTCTTGTATTTATTTTGGATATGTGATTCCTTTTTTTATGTAGGTATTACATTTGTCTGTTACAAACACAATGACCAGATTTAATGGATAAGAATTTTGAAACCGAATGAAATTAACATGGGTCTGCATAATCGACCAGGCGCTAGCCCCACTCACTTACTCCGTTTGCCACGCCCACTGACTCTGATATAAAGTCTCGCTTCGATTTAATACGGTGTTATTATGCAAAAATTTTACCAGTAGCATGTAAAAGAAAAGTTTGTTGTCGACATCAATGTCGAAACTACAGTTTGAATAGGCTGTGGTTCCGACGTTTAAGTAGCCGAACAAACAAAAAAATCACATAAATGGCGGCAAATGTAGAAGTTCAAAATTAACTTACAGACTAAATGAATGATTTTATTGGTCGATAGATTCATTGATTGGCAGCCGCGATTGGTCATGTATTCCTGAAGCAACATCCTGTTCCCTGAATATGTTATATTTGTCTATCGAAAGCGAGCTTTTTGATTTGTGGAAAAAAAATTAATAATTTCACCATGAACAAAAGTTTGAACACGCAGCTATTTTATACGCTTGCACACAAAACATTTTCATTAAAAAGTAAGTTTGTTTTTAGCTTGATTTCATTAAATTATGAAAAATGGAGAGACTAAAGTTTGCTTTCATTGAAATATGAAACGAAAATATGTATAACACTTATGTATTAATCCGCTTCACGTATTTTTACAGTGTGATAAGGTTTTCTTTACTCTCTTCATCTCTTAAAATATTTTGAGCATGGATTCGATATACATGAATATAACAGAGAATATTATATTTGTATTTGAAGAGACGCATCCGACCGTGACGAGAAGTTCACAGCAGCAGCCTGGATGTATATGGCTACTAAACAGGACAAATATTTGAATGACGCTAAATCTGGTCACGTGACTGGTACACCATGGAATCTGTCTTGGGAAGACAAAACTATGGGAGGCACGGTAAAGTGACTTACTTAAGATTCCCCGTTGAACAGAAAGACAAGACAGTATAGCGACGCCTAAGATCAAACTGCATATATTTACGCATGTTATATTCTGTCAGTTGATAAACAAACAATCGACTCGTCCTATTTAACCCATTCCCACATAATGCCACTTTTTGACGCTCTGTGAGTAAAACGATTGGGAAAATATTGTATAAAATGAAGAAATTTCTTGCAACAAGCAATTTCTTCATTTTCCACAATGTGTTCTACCAGGAAAGTTGAAAAAGTCTAAAATGTCATAAACTTTAAAATGTCGTCTGCAACTTCTTTCGATTTGGACCAGTCTAAAATTTTACCGTCTAGTAATGGATTAGATATACCTCAAAAACATTACTATACCATTCCTTTGCCTTATTAAGCTATTTCACAGTGTCTATGTACAATTATTGACGGATCCCTGACCACTCCCACTGACCCGCGAAATGTCTGTTCGACTGTGATACAAAATGTCAGCATTTTGCATAATTTATGGTCGAAAACATAAAACAAAAAACGAATTGTAGATTGGCGATTTTAAACATGGTAACTACAACTTTAATAAGCTTCAGTTACGGCGTTGAAGTCGCAAAAAAGAAGCAAGCAAATTGTTTAACATTAATGTTAGAGTTCAAAGTTCACTTCCAGTCTAGATGAATGAATTGATTGCTCAATTTTATTTTAGGGATGATCCGTCAAGTACCAGCAATTAGATAACGGCTCACTTTAACCAGTCTATACAGATGAAACTGGATGATATCCCCTTTCAACATATCGTTACACAGGATTTTCTCTAGATTGTCTCATAATACCGATGGAGGGTGGAGTTTCCCGTTGTTACTATTTAGTCACTGTATATTTTTGAGAAAATATTAAGAATTACTGAGATTCAGTTTAATATGATTTCAATTTGCGGATCGCAGTGTCCATCAAAAAGATTAGTCATCTATTTAGACTGGAAGTGAGCTTTGAGCACCGAATTTGGACGTCATTTATGTGAAGCAGTTATCTTGATTGGCGACCAATTTTACTTTTTTGTAACATGTTTGTGGCCAGAGAAATTGCAAATTAACGCCGTTCAATATAGAAGTGGGCACTTCCTGTTGGAGCTCACTGAGCGTGGCCAGCAATCCGTTTGTTAACTCATTCCCACTCATTCCCTCCTTTTTACGCCCCTCAACAAAAAGCTTTGGAAAACATTGTGGAAAATGAAGAAATTGCTTGGATCAAGCAATTTCTTCATTATCCACAATGTTTTCTATCCCAAAAGACGAAAAAATTCAAAATTCCATCAACTTGAAATTGTCGTCTGCAGCTCCTTTCAATTTGGACTGGTCTAAAATTCCACTGTGTTGGAATGGGTTAAAACACGAAGAATAGTATATATAAACAATGATTCAGGATTACCTCTGACAGGGCTTATTACGTCTAATTATCAAGAACCGCTAGCCCCTCCCATTTACTCCACTTACTAGCCAGACCCGTTGTTAGTTGGAGACCTAAACGTCGTTACTAAAGCTTGAATGAAGAAGTTGTAGTTACGAAGATTATATCACGAAACGAATAAAATATTAAACTTAACTATCGGCCAATGTCGGAATTTATAGTTCTTCTGTTCTAAATGAATAATTAGAATGTTCGATCGATTCTTTGATTGACAGCTTCGTCATTTCTCATTTAGTTCTCTCTGACATTTCAGCTTCTATTGTACGAAGCCAAAAAGGACAATATGTACAAACGTCAGAACCAGGATTACCTCTGACATGGCTTATATAGACGTTCTCGTTATTACAATATTACAATTCTTATTTATTTTTCTCTGATTTTTCAGCTTCTATTGCACTTAGCTAGAAAGGATAACACGTACAACCAACCGATACAAGATTACCTCTGACATGGCTAGTATAGAACTTCTCTCTGATATTTCAGCTTCTACTGTACGTTGCAACAAATGATAACATGTACAAACAGCAGATACATGATTGTCTCTGACATGGCATGTATAGAACTTCTCGTTATTACAATTCTCACTTAATGCTCTCTGATATTTCAGCTTCTACTGTACGAAGCCACAAAGGATAACACGTACAAACAACAGATCCAGGATTACCTCAAGTCGTGGATGCCAGGAGGATCTGTACCCTACACTCCATGTGGTCTGGCCTGGAGAGATCAGTGGGGATCCAACAGACACGCAGGTGAGCGAAGGGTCTTGTGCAAGTCTAATCACTAAAACTAGTCATGCTAACATTTTTCAGATCGAGCTCCGTCAGGAAGTTCCACTTCGATAAAAAAAAATTATGGTCAGTGGCGTGAAACAAAAAGTTAAAATTGTTGCAACTACTTGAATAAGCTGTTTTGTGACGTTTTAGTCGTCAAACTAACAAACCTTTCCGTGACACGAATGTCGGCCAATGTCAGAGTTCAAATTCACTTTTGTGTAAATGAATGAATTGATTGGACGTTTTTTTTTATTGACAGACGCGACATGGTGATGCAATACATAGAAAGACACAACAGAACCTTTTTTGTTGCTATAATTAATTGTTTTCATCTAACGCTAAATGGTCGTTACCGAAGATTATTGCAGTTAATAGAAAAGGAAAGTTGGTTTAAACATATTTCGTTTATATCAGTTTCTAAAAAGATACAATGTTTGTTATATATACGATGGAAGATATGATACAAAATTTTTTTGAAAACTTGCGCTTATACGGTTTTTTCCGCATCTTCCAAATGATGTAAACTAGAGGTTTAGCTAAGTTATTTTTTCTTGATTGTTTGATTCCATTTCTAAATAAATTATCAACACCTTCGCGTTATTTAGAAATGTGAAAATATAAAAATGAATTGACGAATGATAATTGATAATTGTGGGGAGTTCTAAAACGGATGTTAGAGAAGGTATCAATACGAGAATGAATTAAGAAATGATCAACCTGCGCACAGTGACATAAAGGAAAACGAAAATATTCAAGGTTAACGTCAGTGGTCAACACCGCAAGTCCAGTCTGAGCGAATAGTTTAATTGGTCGACTACCATAACACCATGGACCATTTCAGCTAATGCTGCCTTTGTGGCTGTCGTTGCCGCTGATGACGGTATTAATCCAGACGAGTACAAGAAATGGGCGATGACTCAAATGAACTACATCCTTGGTGATAACAAACAACATATGAGTTTTGAAATTGGTTTTGGTAGCAATTATCCTAAACGTCCTCACCATAGAGGAAGGTAGGTTACACCTAAATGTATATCCTATGTGATAACAAACAACATGTTAGTTTTGAGATCGGATATTGTAGTAATTATCCCAAACGTCCACACCCTAGAAGAAGGTAGATTGCAACTGTATAATCGTGATCGTTTTGAGATCTCATTTGGTAGTATTTATCGATCTTATTTCGCGATAATCAGCTCAAATGTCTTAACAATAGAAGAAGGCTTATCAAACCGTTATTCTACGTGATAATAATCTACATATGATTTTAAATTCTTATTTAGTGACAATTATCTAAAATGCCTTTACCATAGAAGACGGCATATCAGAACGTTATTCTTATTTAGAGACAATTATCTAAAACAAAGAAGGCGGCTTATCAGAGCATTATTCTATGTGATAATAATCCTCATATGAGTTTAACATCTTATTTGGTGATAATTTTCTAAGATGTCTTCACCATAGCATATTGTAAATCTGAACTTGGCGATTATAAACTACATATTAGTTTTGAGGACGTATTTGTTAATAGTAATCCTACACGCCGTCTCTATTGAGGAAAATAGGTAAGGATTCTATTCAGGAATATGCTTACGGAATTGAATTGCATCGTAAAGTAAGGGAATACATAAAGTTTTATAGAAATGTAACCCCCTGCCATCCAAAGAAAGTTTCTTTTCATATATCTATTTAAAAGAAAATTGAATTTGGATGACACAATCTTATGCTGCCAAAAGCAAGTTTGTAATAAAGGGATTAAAATGTCACGGGATATATAGAAATATTTATTTCTCTTCCAGCTCCTGTCAAGATTGGGGATGCCCTGACGGGGACAATCCTAACGTACTGAAGGGCGCCATTGTGGGAGGCCCGGATCAGGGAGATAATTATAATGATGACAGAAATGACTACACGAAGAATGAAGTGGCCTGTGATTATAATGCAGGATTCCAGGGTGCCGCAGCTGGTGAGCTTTGGTGGATTTTATTTCATTTACTATCATTTGCATGTACCAGTTGATGAATTTGATTCGTCATCTTAAACAGAAAGAAATTAGCTGAAACAGAAATTAAATAACTATAGTCAATTAAGATACTGATATGAACAGTACTATCTCTCAAGCAGTTTGGTTATTTATCTTTGGAAACATTACGTATGCCACGTATACGGAATTTCTTTATTTAAGAGATGAAGAGAATATTTTTTGTTTTCATGGAGGTATGAACCGAAAAACCTAATCACACTGTATGAATACGCGAAGCGGATTCATACATTGTGTGATTAGGTTTTTCGGTTCATACCTCCATGAAAACAAAAAATATTATCTTCATTTCTTATAATTTAATAGCATCGAGCGAAAAATGCAACAACTTAACAAATTTTGATAGCTTTTTGTAGTGAACTATTTTGTGCGGAAGCATTCAAAATGGCTGCGTACTCAAAATTTTGTTCATGGAGGTATGAATTAAATTTTTCGACCAATCAGATCGCTCGTTTTTGATAGACGAAACTAACAATTAAATTATTATGCAATAATCCAAATCAAAGTCCAGGATGATTTTATAGTAGTAACAGCAGCATAAATATTGTAATACAACGATTTTCTAACAAAGATATTCCTGCGTTCAAAATCACTGAAGAAGAAAAGCTTTGAATAATTGGAGAATTTGTATGTAACAAGCAATTGAACAATCGGGGCTGTTTATCAAATAACCAGTCAACATTTGAAATCATTCCCAGAAACTGAAAGTTAACTTGAACTCCAACATTGGCCGACATTTATGTGAAGCATTTTTGTTGGTTCGTTGACGTAAGTTATGTTGTTTAGGTCGCCAACCAACCATTCCACTTTTTTATTACATGATACTGGCAACAAATTTTTTGTTTGTAATCAAAGCCGAACTTTCTGTTTGAGTCTATGGGCGGGGCCATTGGAATAAGTGGATGGGCCCAGCAATTGGTCAACTTCTACCTTTTACAACAATTCTACCCTGAGGAATGTACACTCACTTTAAGTCTATAGCCTCTTTCTATTTGGGGTATTCTGCTTGTTCTTTCTACCCGTAAGATATAAAATATAGAAATCCCTTTGTGGTCCAAATAAAATGGATACCAACTTTTTTTAAGTGGATAAGTCGATACTCATAACTCATGTGCATGTCGGCCTACGACTGAAGAAGCAACTAAAGTCTAGTGAAATCTGTTTCGTCGATGAGCTACCGAATTCTCGTAACTATAGCTTGTCATGGATGATGCTCATATCATACCAATTTCCGTGCCCTGTCGGTGAAGAAGTCCGCTTTGGAATAGGGAGGTCGATTGTTCGAGTCTCGCTTGAGGATAGTCGGCAATAAAGAGCAGGGACTATAGGCTGACATTGTGAACACAAGACAAAGTGTCAAAAAAGCCTAAACTGCACGGCCCTCTCAGTTCAGGCGACACCATTAATGATTTTTATATCGTTTTAACATGTAAGTTTATATAGATCTACGAGGCTGTTTTCTATTTCTTCGTTAATCCAGTTCTTCTTCTTGTTTCTTTACAGGTCTTTACCATTTTGCCATCAATGGAGATTTACCCGGTTCACCTAACCCAAACTGTTAGTGTTGCAATAGACTTGAAAACATAAAAAAGAAATAAAAGAATTGTTACATGTTCATTAGCCTTTTTTCTGTTACTAGGATATAATATACAATTAGTGATAAAAGACGTGGCCAGAGCCTTTGTTAACAACTGACCCACTACATGTGCATAAACTTAGACTAAATCAGCATGTACACACACATACACACACGCACGCACACACACAGACACACGCACACACACACACACCCGCGCACACACACTCACGCGCGCAGACACACAAACACACCTCCGCGCGCAGACAGACACGCACACACTAACACGCCCGCACACACAGATACGCATGCGCGTACACACAAATAAAAACACATACACACACACGACCAGTCAGGTGTAAATGGGAATCTTTAATGTTATGAGTAATCAACATCTATCTTGATTTTGCTTATTTGAATCACTACGAGACCGATAAACCCCTTTTTCATTGCTACATTGTTTCCAATGCTATACAAAGAAGCGCTTTTACGCGCACATTTCTTTTACAATAATTGCCTGTTTACCCTGAAGACGGAACTAGGAGATGTAACGGACAGAATTTTAAAGTATATTTAATATTGTATTAAACGACCACTCATAGGACGATGAAAATTGGTCGTTTAAGAGAATGGTTATTTGACCATATTCCCACATAGTGAAATTTTAGACCGGTCAAAATTCAAAGAAGTTGCAAACGACAATTTCAAAATGTTGAAATATTTAAAATCATTGTCTCTCAGGGTAGAAAACAATGTGGATAATGCAGAAATTGCAATTTCTTCACTATCCACATTGTTTTCCAGAACCATTTTCTTGAGGAGCGTAAAAATGTGGGAATGGGTTAAGACACATTTTTAAATATTTGAAGGACTTATTCAATTGGTTACATAAATTATTAAATAGTATGTACTGGCTAAATCATATGTTGTTGGAACTCATTAGAATCGTCTCGTAAGGATCTAGTTTTGGTGTTTTTTTTGTTTGTTTTTTTTCCATATTGGCCACTTCTTTATGAGAGCTTTTGGTTGTGAAAAGGAAATTTTGATAGTGTTCGCTTAATGGAAGTGGTCCCTTAATTGGGGAGGTCGCTCGAGCAAGATCGGTTTGTATCGCTGATGTAGGTTTAATCCAAACATCTGAATTTATGCATTAGAAGCATGTATATAGAATTAGATGGTTGTCCTAGGACAACTGCTGTCGAGCCCGCTAAGTTTTGTAGGTATCATGCTCCAGATAAGCACAATTTTAGTGTTTGACCTTGAGCTGTGACCTTGAAGCTATCCAAACAATTCTTTCGAATGGCACAGCTACTCATGATGGAGAACAATTGTGCCAATTTATTTTGAAATCCATTCATAAGTGTAGTAGAAATGCTCCGGACAAGCACAATTTTAGTGTTTGACCTTGAGCTGTGACCTTGAACTTAAAGTTATCCAAAAAATTCTTTCAAATGGCACATCTACTCATGATGGAGAACAATTGTGCCATTTATTTTAAACCCATTCTTAAATGTAGGAGAAATGCCCCGGACAAGCACAAATTTAGTGTTTGAACTTGAGCTGTGACCCTTAACTTAAAACTATCCAAAACATTCTTTCAAATAGCATATATACTCATGAAGGAAAATAATTGTGCCAAGTTATTTTGAAATCCATCCATAAATGTAGGAGTATTTGTCCGGACAAATTCCCACGGACAGACTAACGCACTAACACCGAGTTGTCATAGTGACAACTATGTTTCGCTCACCGCAAGTGGGCTCGACAAAAAAGTCAAATAGGAAGCTGTAAAAATAAATTTCTATCCAACCGTTATTATAATTGACCTATTGCGGCTGTCAATCAATGAGTATATCGACCAATCAAATAATTAGTTTAAACTCCAATATTGTCGAATCATTTTATTGTTTGTAGACTTAAACGTCGTAGCTACAGCTTTTACAAGCACTAGCTACAACTTTTAGGTCGCCAACCACCGATTCACCTGTTTTGTAACATGCTATTGACCATACTTTTTTTTTTTTTTTTGCAAATAACGCCGGTTAAAATTGAAGCGGGACTTCCTGTCGGAGTCGATGGGCGTAGCCAAAGGAGTTATGGGTGGGGCCAGCGATTGATCAATTATCATCTTAATTTCTTGAAAAATGGAGACAAAAAATCTGATTTTATTTTAACATTGAACTCCTCTCAACGTGACGAGTTCAAAACGAGGTGTAACGACGTTACCAGAAGAATCTCTACGTTGGGCCTAATTTAAAAATTGAGAATAACGCTTCTACTATATAGAAGCACACCAATTGTATAAAAACGAACACTTTTTTAACCAGTGCACGTCTCCATTTTACATTGCAAAGGCAGAGCAAATTTTGTGTTTAAAAGCAGGACTTTTCAATCATATGAACGCCGTCAGTGAAAGGGATTGTTGATAATCTTATCTAATTTGTTGACATAATAAATACAAATGAATTCAGGCCCTACAAACCGAGAGTACGATATCTATATATGGGTATTTACTTAATGTTTGTGTTTGTGCTAAAACGTGTATTTCATGCGATTTTCTTCTTAATATATTCTTTGAAATAAATCTTCAATGCTACGGACCTGTAAATACTACAAAGCTTTATATAAAGATCGGTAAACAGAGTAAATCTTGTATTAAACGACCACTCACGGGACGACCAAAAGTGATTGCATGAAAGACTGGTTGCTTAAAACACATTTTGTGAGATATATAGATAACTTATTCGATTGCATCCACTGATTATTTCAGAATTCTCACGGAATCTTATGTTGGTGGGACTCATTAGAATCGTCTCACAACATAGACTTTATGTATGATATGTTTTTAGCAAATACGACAACTTCTTTATGTGAGCTGTTGATTTTGAAAGAAGATTTCGATTGTAGTCACTTAATGGATGTCTTCGCATAATAAAGGTCTTCGATAAAGCAGGATTGGCTGTATTTGGAACTCAATCTAAAACAACAACAACAAAACAAAAATATAATAGTATATAATTCAAGGTTGTAGAAGGTTTCTAAGTGTGAAGTGGATTGGACAATTGATCAATAAAAACATCAGTGGACGGACTGGTATTACTCGAAAAAATAGCAATGACATTCCCGTCTCGTGGTTGGAAGAGGTTGGCGGTCGCAAGTTCTTTTGCGGTGGGTGTAAATATGAGAATCCGAGGACTGTAATTAGAATATGACACAGCTTAGAAATACCAGGCTATATTTATTTGTACCTGTATGGAAATGAAATTATCCGTCTATCACGAACGATATCTGATGTTGCCATTTCGCCTCATTTAAACAACATTTCTTTTTTTGTGTTCTATGACTGATGTTCAATCATGAAAGAATTCCAGGTCAAAGAGAATCGTGTTGCAGGATCATTTCTCAACCGTTATCGAATCTTCATTATATCAACAAGTGTTATTGTGGTATTTGGCGTAATGCTAGGTTTGCTCGTATGGCAAGCAACGAAACACACTAATAATGAGATCGGAAGTTGGCCTACCACATGTGCTCAGCAATGTGTGACCTACCAAACAGTACCACCAAATAATGGTACCAAAACTCCAACTTCCGGTCCACCAAAATCACTTCCGGTGACTTTTAAACACCTTCTTATCGATGATGACTTGAACATTATCGCAAAATATGGATCAAATACGCAACTTGATATCAACGCAGCATTCAATGGCTACTTAGATGTTGGTGTTCAGAAGTGTGCACAGAGCTCTGAGCACGACCAAAATGGTATTAGTGACAGTATATGCTTAGAATGGGACAGAGAAAGACGCTTGGTTGTTAGACAAATGTCTTTTGAGAAATCAGACTCTCTGGATTGTTATGAAGTGGAATGGACAGCGCTATCCTGTCAGAGACAAGTGATACAGAACTGTGTGAATGTCTCGGCAGCACATTTGTATGGTGGATATGCTGATAAGCACCAATATTGGCCGTTTGAAAATAATAAAAGAAAGCTGTCTGCATATCTCGTGAACGATTCCTATATTGGCGAGATCGGCGGTGTTGTGGAGAGATATTTTATTTCGTCAACCGGGTTCGGTATTTACATTGACGATACAGTACCGCTATATTATAGTCTCAACGATCCAAACGATGGTTCTATGTGTTTTATCGCCAAGTTTGGCGAGTATCCATACCTCAACCTTGACGATGATTTACCGCACCTCAAATATACTGTTTGTCACGATAGTAACGTCAAAGCGGTACACAAAGGAATGTCGGATTTGTTTATCGATAAACCAAGAGACATCCCTGACACGACTCTGTTCCGGTACCCAATCTGGTCGACGTGGGCTGAATTTCATAAAGACATTAACCAGACTAGTGTACTTAGCTTTGCAAACAGTATTCTGTTGCACAATTTCTCACATGCTCAAATCGAAATTGATGATGATTGGACACCGGCATACGGTGACATGATATTTGACGACGAGAAATTTCCAAATGCAAATGGGATGGTTCGCGACTTGAATAAAATGGGTTTTCGTGTTACAGTTTGGGTTCACCCATTCTTCAATTCAGATTCTCGGTCTTTTCGGGAACTTTACAGTAAAGGATATTTGGTCACCCAAAGAGACAGTAAAACCCTGGCACTCACGCCTTGGTGGGATGGTTCTCTTACCGGGATCCTGGATGTATCCAACCCGGATGCGGTGGACTGGTTTTTAGATCGGTTACAAAATTTGAAAGTGCTATACAATATAAGTTCCTTCAAGTTTGACGCTGGTGAGACATCCTGGCTTCCTCATGTGTATTCTACATATAACATGTCCATGACAAACCCCTCGCACGTGTATCCTGGTCTGTGGGTGGATCTCGCTATGCGTTCTGACAACATCACCAGACACCAGGAGGTCAGGGCGATGTATCGAACCCAGGGGTATCCCTTGTTTGTCCGGATGATGGATAAAGCATCTGATTGGACCCACAATAACGGTTTGAAGTCAATAATACCGGGCGTTCTTACATACGGGTTACTCGGTTACCCATTTGTACTACCAGATATGATTGGTGGCAATGCTTATGACAAACAGCCAGACGCTGAACTTTTTATAAGATGGATACAGCTTAATACATTTTTGCCAAGTCTGCAGTTTTCCATAGTACCATGGAATTATAACGAAACTGTGGTCTCAATCGTTAGAAATTTTACAATTTTACACGAGCAGATTTCAGATACATTGATAAAATATGCAAGGAATGCAGTAAAAACTGGTGAACCAATCATACGTCCGGTATGGTGGACGGCACCCAATGACGAAACAGCTCTCAAAATAGAAGACGAATTCTTATTGGGCGACGAATATTTGATTGCACCAATCGTTGATCAAGGCGCTAGATCACGTGACATTTACTTTCCGGACGGTGTCTGGATTGATCAAACGCGTGCTGGCACTTTCACAGGTCCGAAATGGGTATACAATTACACAGCTGAAATTGATGAATTGCCATATTTCAAATCAAACATCATTGACGTGTTTTAACCCACAACCAGACGGCAAAGTTTTAGACTGGTCCAAATAGAAAAATGTTTAAAAAATGTATTTGAGGGCAGGAAACATATAGGATTTCTTCATTATCCAAACAGTTTTCCTCGGCATTTTATCTTAGAGGCGTCACAAAACATAAGTGCATGAGAAGTTACTATGTTTAAGTCGACAAATCAACAAAAATGCTTGAAATAAATGTAGGCTAATGTCGGAGTTAACATCCTGTGAAAACGATTGATTTGATTGTTCTATTGATTCTATGATTGAATGGCGCGGTTGGTCAAATCTGTTCATTTGTTTGAATTATTCTAGCTACATCTTCTAAAAAAAGTTTCTACACTAGTTATCTAACAGAACGTGAAAACGGAACAGAACAATACCTCTCGGTCTCTCTTTTTCTCTTATTTTTGCCCCTGTTTAGTCGCGCATGGACAGGTCTTCTATGGTAACAGCGTGTTCAACATTATAAATATATAAAAGGGTGAATAAAAAGTGACAAGGAAAGGTGTAGAGTATTATTCGAGTTATTTCAACTTCAATTTCGATTTTCTGTGGATTCCTCATTCAATCATTTTGAGCCAATGCTGGCCAAAAGAAAACCAGGATGTTCTGCAAGATGATTCTGACGTTTAGTGCAAATGCTTCCTTTTCTTTCTTTTAATTGTGGTGAAATGGTTATTTGACAACGACAATCTAGACGAGTCTCTGTTATAGTAGTTCCCTTCCGAAAGTATGATTTTTTACCGCTTCTGGTAGTAGAAATCACCAACAGTTAGCATACAGGCACGCTAATATCTTACCTGTTTAAATGGTGAGATTCTTGAAACTGCAAAATGAAATACGATAATATATAAAATAAACAATGGGGGAAAAGAGAAAACAGTTTGTTAAAGCAGTGTTTTTGTTTTTTGTTTTGTCCTTTTCATACGTCAACAGAAAAGACGGAACGTATAATGGGATCATTCATGGCGTCCGGACGAGCAGGCCGACGACGTCCATTTCTCTTTCCGGGGCATAACTATGGAACCTTATGTCTGATAAATTTTAAAATTGGCAGTTGTATTCATTGCATGATGACGGAGTGCATTGCATAAGAACCATAACTCTACCACCCTTATTTTTGAGTTATTGCCATTTGTTGCTTTTCAGACTTGAATTTTGTCCGTAGCATATCTCTGAAACCTTTTAGTGGGATAGTTCTTACCAAGTGGAAGTGCAGTGCACTAGAACCATAACTCTATCATACTTATTTTTGAGTGATTGTCCTTTGATTTTTTTACGCTTGAATTGTGTCCAGTTTTTTGTCCGGGATTTAACTCTCACATTATGTCTGATTGACTTGAAACTTGGCAGTTGTATTTCTTGCATGATCATGGAGTGCAGTGCATAACTCTACCATACTTATTTTTTAGTTATTGCCCTTGGCTCTGTTTCAGACTTGAATTTTGTCCGAAGCATATCTCTGAATGTGTAATAGTATAATCATGAAACTTCATGATCACAATAACATGCAAAATAGCTATAGTTCTACCTTGTGAGTTATTGCCCTTTGTTGTTTTTCAGACTTTTATTTAAATCCTCTCCCCTTGTCGACACCAAGCTGTGTGACGGGCGTATTTTTTGATAATTTGGCACCTTGTTTACATTTTGTTATTGATTTCTGTTCGGTTCACAAATATTTTAACCCATTACCGCAGGATCCTGGTTTTTACTTCCCGAAGAAATATAATTTCAGAAAATATTTTGTTGGAAAGGAAAATTGCTTGTAATAAGCAATGTTCTTTCTAATCAGAATATTTTGTATCACATATGGCACTTATTTTTCAATTCAAAACAACCTTGTTCAATTTTTTATTATTTTTTCTTTTCGTCTGCAACCTTTCCAGCAGCATTTTATTATCGATAACATGTATGAAAAACGTGCAAGGATTGGTTGGCGACCTAAATGCCGTAACAAAGATATGGACAGTTTTTCCAACAATTGAAAGATCGCTGACCTCGTCCACTGACCTCCGACATCACAGATCGGCTGATGTCATTTAAGAGATGAAGAGAATATTTTTTGTTTTCATGGAGGTATGAACCGCAAAAACTAATCACACTGTATGAATACGCGAAGCGGATTCATACATTGTGTGATTAGTTTTTTCGGTTCATACCTCCATGAAAACAAAAAATATTCTCTTCATTTCTTATAATTCAATAGTATCGAGAGAAAAAAGCAAAAACCCCACATCTTTTGATACCTTTTTGTATGGGACTATTTTGCGCGGAAGCAAACAAAATGGCTGCGTGCTCAAAATTTTGTTCATGGAGATATGAATTAAATTTTTCGGCAAATCAAAACGCTCGCTTTTGATAGATGAAACTAAAAATTAAATCATAAACGACATAAATAAATGGTCGGGGAAAAACACGACTTTGACATCGTGACTTCAGCTTGTAGATACGACGTTAAAGTCGCCAACCAACAAAAATGCATTACATGAGTATTGGAGTTCAAAGTTCACCTTCTGTCTGAATCAATGATTTGATTGTTCAATAGAATTTTGATTCACAGCGACGACCCGGCAACCAGGGAGGAGGATACAGTTTTCAAGATATCTCGACTCATCCAAATTGACCTATCGCTGGCCCCGCCCAATTACTCCGTTAGTGCCGCCCGTTGACTCCAACAGGAAGACCCGCTTTCATATTTAATGGCGTCATTTTGTAAAGTTCACGGGCAGTAGCATGTAATAAAAAGGTAGACTAGTTAATTGGCGACCTAAAGGTCGTGACTGCAGCTTGAATAAGCCGTAGTAATGACGAGTGAGACGCAAAACCAACAAAAAAGTTAACAAAAATGTCAATTGACGGAGTTTAAAACTCATTTCTGGTCTCAATGATTCATTTCATTGGTCGACTGGTTATTTGATTGACCATATAATTATTTCTCTGTAAGTAAACCGGTTACGATTTATTGGCTGGAATATTCCTCTATCGATTACGATTATAATAAAGATCTGATACCTCAAGCAATCAGGGGACTCAAAAATCCTTCAGTTCTAATAATTCTATAAACAGATGAATCATCTATATTCTACTATACGATTTCAAACTGTTTATTGCTGACTCCAAAGTTTTCATTTAACCCATTCCCACACAATGATGCTTTTAGACGCATCTCAAGATAAACAATCAGGAAAACATTATGTACAATGAAGAAATTGCTTGGAACAAGCAGATTCTTCATTTAACATAATGTTATAATACACAGAAAGTTTTTTTTTGGGGGGGGGGGATTCATTAACTATAAATTGTTGTCTGCAACTCCTTTCAAATCTTTTCGTCTAGCAAAGTTAAAAACAAGTGAAAAACAGGTTCATTTCAGAGATCCTGAAGCATCTGAAGCCGCTGGTCTATCCTGTAAGTGTGAAGTCGGTTGTGCATACAAAAGCGTATAATCAGACAATAAACACATAACTTTTTAACCTTAACTCCAAGATAAAAAGGAGGGTCGAATCCAGCAATGGCCAATTATGGATGGATTATTTGAAATAAACATGAAGTAAGTTAAAATTACAACAAATTCAGAAAATTATTTACCAAAAAGGACTTTACACAAACGTTTAGACATTTTTCGGTTCTTCTCCCCCCTCTCTCTTTCTCTCTCCTTCATTCTCTCTCTCTCTCTCTCACTCTTTCTCACTTTCTCTATCTCTTTATAGATTAAACTTTTTTATTATTATTGTTATTTTAACAAGGCCAAAAAGTTGAAAAATGGCGAGAATTTGAAATTACGGTTTTAGAAACCCGTTTGGCTTTAATGAAGAAAAGTTTTAAATTTTAAAATGAGTCGAAACAAAAGTTGCTTAGAATTGTATAATCAGGCTTCCTTTTCTTGTATAAATGTATTTTCAAACGTCATTTGTAGAGAACCTTAACCCATTATCAAAATACTCTTTATATTATCTCCATTTAAAAGAGGATGTAGTTGTCAGTTAGCTGTGTGTGTTAGCTGAAAACATAACTGCAATGTGATGGGATAAAACAATGCTAGAAAAGAATAAATCGCTTGTAAAAAAAAACATTTTATACTAACAACGGTTCATATCAAGTTTTTATATCTTTAGCGCGTCAAACGCGGATGGTGACCGCCCCGAGAAAGTTGAACCAACGCATAGTTAGTATAATAACAATATGAATTATGCCCCCGCATCGATAGATCGGGGACATATTGTTTTACCGGTGTCCGTCTGTCTGTCTGTCTGTCTGTCTGTCTGCAAAAGTTAACCAGCCAATTTTCCTATAACTTCAACCCTGGTTAAGTTACAATGCTAATATTTGGAATGTAGATAGATCTCAACAAGGCGTAACTTGGGAAGTAAATTTCATCAAGGTCAAGGTCAAAGTTTTAACCCTTTTCCTTAAAACTTTACTCAAAATATTAACCTGCCAACTAAACATTTACCTATAACTTCAACCCTTATTAAGTTACAATGCTGATATTTGGTATGTAGATAGGTCTCAACAAGGCGCAACTGGGGAAGGTCATTTCATCAAGGTCAAGGTCAAAATTTTAACCCTTTTCCCTAAAACGTTACTCAAAAACTTAATCTGCCAACTAAACATGTTCCTATAACTTCATTCATAATCAAGTTACAATGCTAATATTTGGTATGTAGATCTAGGTCTCAACACGGCGCAACTGGGGAGGGTCATTTCATCAAGGTCAAGGTCAAAATTTTAACCCTTTCCCTAAAACCTTACTCAAAAACTTAACCTGCCAACTAAACATTTTCCTATAACTTCATTCATAACCAAGTAACAATGCTAATATTTGGTATGTAGATAGGTCTCAACAAGGCGCAACTGGGAAAGGTCATTTCTTCAAGGTCAAAATTTAACACTTTTCTCTAAAACAAAACAAAACAATAAATAAATAAAAATCACCCGTTTCAAAAAAATCCTGTTTCGGGGGCATGGTGTTTCACAAACACGTCTTGTTTAAATTAAGGAAATGAACAGATCGAGAAAGACGCGTTTAACCCCTTCCACCTTTTTTTAAATTTTAGACTAGTCCAAATTGAAAGAGGTTGCAGATGAGAATGAAAGTTGGATTCAATTTTAAATGAAGCCATCATATATTGTAGGAAATATTGTGGGAAAAGGAGAAATTGCTTGTAAGAAGCAAATTCTTCTTTTTCCTCAATGTTTTCCAAAGTATAAAAACACTGGGACGTAAAAATCAAGTATTGAACTGGAAAGGGTTACAAACGGTTACATGTATCTACCTATTCCCACACAATGACGCTTTTAAATTCCCCTCAATATGAAAGCTTTGGAAAACACTGTTTCAAATAACGAAATTGCTTGTAACAAGCTGTTTCTTCATTATCCAAATTGTTCTCTATCCCAAATGACAAAATTTTTAAAGAATTCATCAACTTAAAATTGTCGTCTCTAACTCCCTTAACTTTGGACTGGTCTAAAATTGTTTCGTGGAAAAGAGGGATCAAAAGTGGACTCAACCAAAAACTGCGAGTTTAAATGTACTACTGAAAATTTGATAAGGGCCTCTGCAGTGTATAACAACCCAACCTTGTTTTGTTTTGTTTTTATCATAGACTGGTCGAAATTCAAAGAACTTCACGGTAGAAGAGAATTTTATAGCTGGTGAAACTTTTATGTTAACCCTTGTCATGCTGAACCAAGAATGTGTTTTAGCAGGAGGTATAGACAAAGACCAGACTGCACATATGTGCAGTCTGATTTTAGTCTACACCTCCTGCTTGTTTCTTTTAAACCAGAATTGGTCATATATTAAATTTTCAAGTAACAATTAGTGCATTCAGTGCCGTCAATCCTTTGATGCAACTTTCTAGAGGATTTTATTCAGCATGACAAAGTTATTGGTCGTAAAAAAAGCCGGATTGTGCGGGAACGGGTTGAGGGAAGCCGCTCCTCTTTTAGTTAGAACAAATTAATTAAAACTGACGCAACGGTCGTTAAATAAATAACAGCAAAGAACAGTGACGTTTGTCCTTGACAGGTTTAAATACACAATAAGGAAGAGATTTAAACCTGCTACCCTCGGGCGTTTAAAATGTTCAAGGTATGTCAAGTACACGAGGGTGACCCTCCTAAAATCTGACCAAATTCTGACCCACCCTGACAGCTTGATTGATGGATTGGAAATCATAATTTGATTTCTGTTGAAAATGAAATCGAAAATCATCAGTCCCCGAGCGGCCTCAAGTGATTTATGTGTTTTCTATTTCGTGTATTTCCCTGGGACTCGATCAAAGCTTCAAAGGAATCTGAGAGGAATTTTAAACGTGGAATACAATTCGAATATATAAATAATAAATTCGTGTTTATTTCCATTATTTGAGAGATGAGGCTAAATTTTTGAAATTATTTTAAAATGAAGACAAAACGAAAGATGGGATTATACTTATATTTGTTATTTTTACAATGTGTTACCATGGTAACGGGAAGTGCATGGTTACAGGATCCCCCGTCAAGGTCAGCAGCCTGGTACTACCAGATTAAAGCGCCAGTCAACTATAACTTCAGAAACCTGGACTGTGGCGGTGTACCCGTAAGTATAGCCTTATCATATGCGAATTGGGCTTCGAAAGTACCCGCCCTGCTGAGACTCCGTACACTGCGCAGGTTTGCCATATTCGAAACGCCTCAATATCCGAAAATATTCTTACAGATGTATGTTTCAAATAAAAATCAATTTCACGAAGAAACTCGACAAAGATGCACGATAATTCTTCCTATTCCATTTCTCTATAGATTATTCATGTTTCGTGTCTAGCGGCTGAGAATTTTGTTTCATACATCGAAAAAACAATTAGTACGTCACTATTTTGTAAACTTTCACATAAATTGACCTATCGCGGCTGCCAATCAAATAACAAATTGACCGATGAAATCATTCATTTACACCTGAAATGAGTTTTGAAATCCGACATTGGCCGCCATTTTTCTTACCCTTGGTTGTTAAATTGGCGACTTAAACGTCGTAACGTACCTACAGCTTATTCAAGCCGTAGGTACGACGTTAAGGTCGTCAACCAACCATTCTACTTTTTGTTACATGCTACTGGCCATACATTTTGCAAAATAACGCCGTTAAAAAGCGAAGCGGGACTTCCTGTCAGAGTCAGTAGGTGTGGTTTCGAAAGAATTAACTAAAACTAGTAAATTATTGCATATTTATTATTTCTAATGACATATACGTGGACAGTATTAATCTTCAGAAAAATGAAACATCAGATTTAAAATAAATGAATTATTCTTACGCACCTGGAAAAAAATTCCTCGAGTTGAACCTATACTTTTTACAACCGGCCAGAGGGTAACATTTTGACGGACTTTTGAACGGACGGCGCGGCTGGGTTCTGTTTTACTTGGTAACAGAATTGTTACCCCTGTGAATATTGGATTCCTATATACGTAAATAAATAGGAGGAAACAAAAACCTACTTGAAAAGAGAAATTTGAATCTACGTTCCGATTTATCCATTCCCAGCGGCAAAATCGACTGGTCCAATTGAAAGAAGATACAGACGTCAATTCAAATTTTATTTTTTCATCTTACTTTATAGAAAATATTGAGTCAAATGAAGAAATTGCTGGTTTTTCTTGTGAGTACAAAAAAGCGTCATCGTGTAGGAGTGGGTTTGAATTAAGTACTTTATTACCGTCAAAGTTATATGTTCAATAATCTACACAGTAATCACTATTGAAGGATCGCTTGCCACACCAACTGCCACGCCAACTGAAACGCCAACTGAGCTCAAAAAGGAAGTTTTACTTCCATATCAAACGCCGTTTGTTAAATTTATGTTCAGTTACATGTAACATAAAAGTAAATAGTTGGTTAGCGACCTAAACATCGTAACAGCAGCTTGAATAAGCTATGGTTACGTCGCTTAAGTCGCCAAACGAACATAAATACCTAACATAAATGTGCAGTTCAAAGGTCATTTCCGGTCAAAATAAATCATTTGATTGGTTCATTGTTTCTCTGGTTGACAGTCGCTAACCGTCAATTATCTCTTCACTTGACGGGTCACGCCAAACAAAGCTGTTGTACTGATTTGAAATTAAGATATAGAACTGCCGCATCCGATATCTCCTAAGTCAATTAAGAGATGAAAATAATATTTCTTGTTTTCATGGAGATATGAAACAACAACAACAACAACAAAAAGAACTAATCACACCGTATGAATACTCGAATCGGATTCAAACATTAGTGTGATTGGTCTTTTCGTTTCATGCCTCAAAGAAAACAATACATATTCTCTTCGTTCTTTATGGTTAAATGACATCGAGCGATAAAAAAAGGAAATATTTTACATATTTGATAAATTTTTTATGGAACTATTTTGTCATCAATCATACAAAATAGCTGCCTGGTCAAAATTTTATTCATTAAAGTATGAATAATAATTTTTGAAGACCAATCAGAACGTTCGTTTTTGATAGATGTTACTAAACATTAAACTATTTAAAAAAAAAAAAAATACACACACACACACACAAAAAAAAACACGCTTCCAACCTAGCATGGGCGTAGCAAACTGTACGTAAAAATGCATATTAGTGCACTTCGTCAGATAGAAAGGGGCTGGGGCGGAGGGAGAGACAATATAAGATGTACATTGTTATTGCTTAATTTTGTGTTCTTTTTCCTTTGAAACCAGTGCTTGTTAAATATCTGCCAAGCTCCCTACAGAGGCTAAGAGTAAGCGCCTATGTTTCATTTTTAAAAAATTACTTTGTAAGATTCTCAGACCACTTTTGAATTTATTCTAATTTTAGCAAGCTACGCCGCTGCTGATTTATGTTTTATAGTCATTATTGTAGTTTCAACCTGACTAGTAAACGAGAAATAACTTTAGTAAAGATATCATATCTTTGCACTGTAGAGGGTTAGGGTTTTCCTACTTCACATGGTATTCCTTGTAGTAACAACTTTTGGTTTTAATCAATCATTAATTATTCTTCCGCACAAAATAGTTCCTTACAAAAAGTATCAAAGTTTGTAAAGTTTTTGATATTTTCGCTCGATGCTTTTAATTTATAAGAAATGAAGAGAATATTTTGTTTTTATAGAGTTATGAACTGAAAAACCGAATCAAACTTGTGTATGAATCCGTTTCGCGTATTCATACAGTGTAATAATTATTTTCGGCTCATACCTCCATGAAAACAAACAAAAAAAATTCTCTTCATCTCTTAAATTAGTTATTAAATGAAAACTAAATATAATATCAGTGACATTATACATTGCAAAGCCTAATTGACATATCATACAAATAAAACAAGTAAACAGAGATAATATTTATGCAGTATTTCAAATAACAATAGTAATCAACAAATTTGTTTAAATTCATAAAAAAAATCTCTTTAAAGCTTTAGACAAATATTTACTCAATGTTGCTGCTTAAGGCTTGAGTTCTATTTTTTTTTCTTTATTGTTGCTTCTGTTTAATAATAACTTTAATATATATAATCCATTGTCCTTACCGATTTTAAAATCAATGTTGAATCCAACAAATAGTCTTTTCTCAAAGCTCTATGATTCATTTTCAATCTTATTACAAAATTTACATGTTCTGTTTTTTTCCGTGTTGAAAACCTCCCCATGTCACTATTAAGTGCACTTTAACGGATTTTGGTTATATATAGAGTTATAGTGTTGATTATTTGGAATAATTTGGAATATTTCAGTCAAAATTTACAATTGTTGAAAATAATCTTAATTTACTATCATCTTTTTAAGGCACTATTGCTAATGTCGTCGATCTAGGTCAAGGTCAAATGCCAAGGTCAAATTTGAGAAAATGGCAGCTGGCGGGGAAATTCGTGTTAAATGATATCATCTGTTTGTTGGTGTTTGTCGGAGTTTAATTACTGAAATTAATTTGTCCAAAGCGTTTTGCAGAAAATATTCTTACAGCCATATCTTTCCCCAAAAAACACACCATAAAATCAATAAGAAAACCACACTGCTGTCCTAAAGCATAAATAAATATGACGATTGAAATGATCAGACCAACATTATTCTTCACAGTAAGCCTATAATTCACGAAAGAAGCTTCTGTATTTAAATTGTGACCCACCACAATTTAAAGCTTGTTTAACGTAAATTATGACGTCAGTGACGACGTTTTAACTTTCGCTAGTCATTCAAACAAATTGCCAGGTCACGCAGATAAACGAAAATGTCCGTAAAGCTTAGTCATCAGCACCTGTGCATATAACAGTCAATGCCGAAGATTAGCGCATATTTCCGGTGAAGAATAGGGTGCTCTCGTCTCGATTTCAAAATGTAAACAAACACATGTTGAAATCGAAAGGAAAAACACAAAATATTCTTTCTAGAGAACATCACTCATGCCCTCCTTTTGCAAATCGATATTATGTTTACTTTAGTGACGAAATAAGCGATAGATTATTTCAACATTTTATTCGTCCTTGGAGGACAGATATGCCGGCCTTTTACGCCTTACCACACTCTCTTGCTTTTAAACGCCTCTTAAGAAATAAGCTTAAGAAAAAAAGAAAAAAAAAAAAAAAAAAAAGAAAAATGAAAAAATTGCTTCTTACAAACAATTTCTTCATTATTCACAATGTTTTCTACCCCAAAAGAGAAAGATTGTCTTCTGCAGTAGCTTGAATATAGACCAGCCTATATATTTACATGTAAGTCGCTAAACCAACAGAAAAGCGTAACATGAATGTCGGATTTCAAGCTTCCCTTCTGAATGAAAGATTTGGTTATTCAGTCAGTTCTTTGGTTTTTTTTTTGTTTTTGTTTTTGTTGTTTGGATTGCAACGGTAGTCTACCAATTGCTATAGAACGTAATATTTTCACAATGACGCAGTTTCTTGGATGTACAATGACTTTTCCCCCATACGCATCTATGAATAAATGTCCTTGTTGTCAAACCATCATTGAATCTTATTAGGATTTTTACCCATTTTGAAAAAAATATGAAACTAGATTTTTCTTATTGCTATTTTTTTAAAGGTGCGTAGAAAGTTCTGTCAAGCACTGGCTGAAAGCACATGAAGCAAAAGTTGCGGGTGAATATTTCTTTTAAAAATTAACAACTCTGGTTTGAAAGGGACAAACATCTGGATTAGGCAAAGATCAGATTGCACGTATGTGCAGACTGATCTTAGTCTGTAATTCCTACCAAAACAGGAATATTCTGGGTTCAGCATGACAAGAGTAAATCAAGATGCAGAGACCATATTTAAGTCGCCCACCAACAATTTTGATGTTGTTGTATCCCTGACTATATTGTTTGCAAACTAACGTCGTTTCATATCTCAGTCGAACCAACATCGCTCGAACTGACAGATCGTTAGCCATGCCCGCTCACCCCAAAAAGCAGTTCGACTGAGATAGTAAACGACATAATTTTTGTAACAAATATAGTCATATCAAATAAAGAGAAACATTAGTTGGCAACAAAGTCGTTGTAACTACCGTCCCCAAGATAATTGACCAATCGCGGTTGCCAATCGCGGAATCAACCCACCAGTCAAATAATTCATTCTGTCCGGAATTGAGTTTTGAAATCCTACATCGGCTGTCATTTTTGTTAAGATTTTCGTTGGTTTGGCGAATTAAACGTCGTAGCTACAGTTTACTCAAGTTACGATGTTTAGGTCGCCATCCAACAACATCATTATTTTGTTACATGCTACTGGCTTTAGACTTTGCAAAATATTGCCATTTAAAATCTAAGCGTGAATTCCTGACAGAGTCAGTGGGCGTGGCTAAATGAGTAAGTGGGCGGGGCCAACGATTGGTCAATTATGATATTTCATCGAAATATCTTGTAGATAGTTATAGCTTCATTTCACATTCTTTTCTAAATGGTCTAAATAATTCCAATCATCTTTCCAGGTGAAAATCAACTCTGATGGTAGTCGAAACTGTGGACTGTGCGGTGACCCGTTCGCGGACCCACAACCCCGACCTAACGAGAATGGGGGTAAATACGCCAGACAGATCATACGGACCCGATACTTCGAATCAGAACAGGAGGCCGAAATCTCTATATGGAACAACCTACCTGGCTCGCCGGGATTTTATGAGTTCCGACTCTGTGATGATGGTTTAAACCCCAGTCAGAGTTGTTTAGACAGACACTTGCTGTTTATTACTGACTCTAACTCTACCAGTATGCCTGTCCCCCAGTCACAGGGCCTCACTATGGTCCACGTTAAACTTCCGGTCGGTGTCACATGTGAATACTGCCTCCTTCAGTGGAGATTCAGAAAAGGTTCGTGAACTATAAAACTATACTATTCTAAGTATATAAACAGGTTTTTTTTCTAAAGTTAGACAAAATGCTTCTCGCACCTAACTAAAACATTCTGATTTATCATTGTATCCTAGACTAACCGCGGATTCAATCTGATCGTTGTCGAAATGCAGTAACGTTAAACCAACAACAAATTTGCATTAAACTCAAACGAGATTAAAGGGGAGCCGGAATTACTTGAATTAAACAATATCTAAATAACACGTACATGACGTCAATGACGCCATATTTTGGTCAATATATCCTACCTTCAGTGACGTTAACGCAAATAGGAATGACATAACAAATAAAGACTTTAGATTGCACAAAGCATTGTGGATGGAATGGAAATTGCTTCTTACAATAAGCGTTTTTTTTTTAACAACGAATTTGTAATCAAGCTAATCAAAAAAGTTTAGAAAAAAAGATTTAACGGCTGATGGTCTGATCGCTGAATGTAAAAATATTTCTCATTAGCCTTCAACCTATTTTTTTGGTTTTCCAGATAATAGTGTTTCTGGCTGTGACATGAATACCAAATGGTGTGGGATAGGCCGAGGGCCTCAGATCGAGTATTATAACTGTGCTGACATTACAATCGGTGGTCAGGGACAACCCAAGCCAGATTTTATCCAAGACCCAGTCTACACGGCCGCTGACTATGGCAGTGCTTATGATGTGTCTACAACACTGACCACGAGCGGTGGGGGAATACGTAAGTAAATGTTGCGTTTAATCATTCCTACATATGTACGTTTTATGACGTCTCCAAGAAAAACATTGTGAAAAACAAAAGAGGTTGCTTATTACAAGCAATGTCTTCATTGTCCACAATGATTTCTGTAAAAGGGGGAAATATTCTTAAGATTTCACCAACTAGATATTGTCGTCTGTAACATCTTTGAATTTGGACCAGTTTTAAATTTTGTCGTCTAGTAATGATGTAACCCGCAAATAAATATTCGACTTCATCGGAAATCGAACCACGGACCTCTACGTTCCGAAGCAAGCGCTCTACCACGTTGCTATAAAAGCAAAGCACTCCTTACAGACTACCCGGCTACAATGAGACATTGGGTTTCCTGTCTTATGAGAAAGTGCGTGGCATTTCTAGTAAGTCCACATGTGCGTTAATCTGCCAGACAACCATGTATCAACCCATTACCAAACGGCAGATTTCTAGACTGGTCAAAATCGAAAGGAGTTGCATACAATAATTTAAAATTTATGAAATTCTGGAATTTTCAAATTTCTGGAGAGAATAGATTGTGGAAAATGAAGAAATTGCTTGTTTCAAGCATTTCTTCATTTAACATAATATTTTCCCAATTGTTTTGGGTATCAAAAAGCGTTATTTTGTGGGAATGGGGTAAGGATATGCATTGATAGTCTTAACTAAGATGACAAAATTTTTGACTGGGCCATATTCAAACTATATAGATGAACAAGTTATCAGTCGGACGGGATAAACGTATGTATGTAAACAATGTTTAGGCGAGGGTATAAATAAACTAGTTTGAGTGAGCCACCATAAATCAATTTTACATTGAGAATTAACGGTTTCCAAAGCCAAGACTCACTGGTGCTTGTGGGTCTATAATTGTGGTCGTTTCGGACCATTGAATGTCATGTTGTTACATTATCAAGCTATACTGAAAGGGAAAAGAAACTGGTTGTTCTCTTGAATGGTGAAGTTTCCTAGCCACGGTAAATTAGAATTAAACGAGAAGAAAATGCGTATAATTTCTGTTACTATGATTGGTCTGATGGCACACATGTCTCCCGAGTTCCATCTCCTGCAAGCGTTATTTCTGGAATAATCTTCTATAGATGCTGCATTGGTAAAAATTGTTGGCTTTGCTATCAAGAAATCTAGAGATCGGTTCTGGGATCGGTTTCTAGTTTGTACCAGGAAGTTCCTCAAAAATCAATGGACCGGAACCAAACTCTAACTTGTTCTGTAACTTATTAATGTGGACTCACATACCAAAAAATCAGCTCAATATCTGAGGGTTTAGAAAAAAGTCTGACAACACGTGACGTTGTATGGCTCAAAGATGTTCAGTAGCATTTAATTTAAATTGCACGAACCTTTCCTTTTCTGACTACATTTAAAGTTTAAAGTGAAACTACTCTTTCTGTGCATTCAATTTGTTGCAAGCAATTTCTTCATTATCAACAATGTTTTCAACACCAAAAGCGTAAAATGATATTAATAATGATATTACATTTTGGTCGTCTGCAACTCCTTTGAATTTGGACCAGTCTAAAACTTTGTTGTCTCGAAATGGGTTAATCGTACATTGACATTATTTCATTGTACAAAGGAGGACACTTTTAGAAGAATTCGGTGATAAGGAAGCTGAGCCCGGTTAGCTCAGTCGGAAAAGCGCTGTGCCGTCCATTCCAGGGTCACGAGTTCCAACACTAGCTCGGCGTATATTCGTTTCCAACATTTTACAAAACTCATCTAGACGTGCCTGGATTTAATGTTTTGGTTGTACGGGTATTAGACGACAGGCAGCCATTGTTAGGGGCATTAACTTTCGCGTTAGTGTTGAGAGCGTCGGTAAACTACTTACAACCAACGATTAATAAGCAGAAAACTTATTTTTTGACTGCCCAATCAATCAAATACATAGGTTGTAGACTTCGTAAAAAACGTTGTGAGTTTAAATATAACAGATCAATTATTACCTCTATGATTCTTTCTTTATTTTCAAATCAAGCGACGACCAGGTTTTCGTGAAATCGTAGAAAAATTGTGTAATTTCTGTCTTTCAGAGACTCCTCCGCCTTCAGGAGGTCTAGGTGGCAGCACCTCTTCAGCGACGACTCAGATACCGATTTTTACTATCCCAACGTTACCCCCGATCAATACACAGACTCCCGGGACAACGAGCGGGAGTACCGGTAGTTCCGGGAGAGGACCCACAACAGAGAGACTGGTCGTGGACTCTTCCGGTAATCCGGTCGGTACTAATGTAGGTGGGGGATCCTCAAGCTCAAACAACCGACAGTTATTGCTGCTGTTAAGTATACTTCCACTGCTAGGGGCAGCAGCTTTGAGAAACAACAACAATCCTACACCCGCTGTCTTTCCCGGTCAACCCGGGGGATTTTATTACGGAAATCCGCCATTATCCGCATACTATCTCGGCACCAGCCCTGGATTCGGAAACTTCGGCCCGGGTGGATTTCCGGTCACTGCGGGTGGTGTTGTAGGAGCACCTGTCGGGTTGACACCTGGATTCGCAGCTCCGGTTGTAGGAGGTTTCGAACCTAACTTTCTCGTGGCCCCATCGGGACGGTTTGGCCGCTCAGTAACAGAAACATCTCTACAAAGTCCAGCAGTTATTTCAAACAGGAACGCAGCCTTCCAGTACGAACCAATTTTAAGTGGAAGTGGCCAGTTTGTGGACGCCCAGCCTGTCGAAATAAATGAACTCCGGGATCTCGTGTTCAGAAATGGTGAATTTATTGAACACGTCATACCTGAAAGAATAACCCATGTTCAACCAAGGTCAGTCCAGGACAGCGACAATGCCACTGCTGAAAGTGGTGACAATAATTCAAACCATCGCAGTAAAAGACAAACTGGTAGCGAATATGGGCAAGTCGGAACAACATACGATACTTCTAGCAAGGGAAAGGCGAGTGGAACTTTCATAGACCAAGGCATCAGTGCGAGCAATTTAGCAAGTTCGTCGAATTCAAATCCATTTAGTAGCTGGGATCAGAAGCCGAGAAACGGCTTGACAAGAAACAAGGGTCAAAACTTAATGGTGAACCGACGATTAAGGAATGGGCGAAAACGGTTGTCCAACAACCAAGGCAGACAGCGACCATTTCGACCTGAAAAGTTGAATGACGATATTAATTCCGACTTTAATGAACTCGTAAACACATTGTCATCACGACGGGGTCTTCAGGCCAGTGGAAACTCTTTAGCACGGAAACTTTTCCGAAATAGATTACCGTCAGCGCATGACTGGTATTTGAAACTGATGTCTAAACCAGTCATTACGAGGACTGAAGTTCAATGAGGAGATCTCTAAATTATATGATTTTTGACTTTCTTGTGCGAGTGTTAACCCTTTTCATGCTGAGCGCGTAATTCCCATATTTGCAGGTAGCATAGACAAAGATAGGCCTGAACATATGTTCAGTCTCATCTTTGTATACACCGCCTTAATGAAGAGTATTTAATGCGAGGAATAGGTTGTCGAATGACAACATGTCGAGCCCGCTGATTTGAACAGAGAATGTGGTGCACAGAATGTTTTTCTTAAACCTATACCTTGACCTTGGACGTATTACAACAAGCGTTTCGCATGACACTAGCACTCACCAAGTAGAACAACTGTGCAAAATTCTTTTCAAATCTATCCATAAGTGTAGAAGTCATGCTCTGGACAAAATCGTTTCACCTTCAACGGCGACCTTGACCTTGCACGTATCATAAAGTAGCACCCATCAAGTAGAACAACTGTGCTACATTATTTTCAAATCCATTCATAAATGTAGAAGTTATGCTGCGGACAAGGTTTCATCTTCAGCTTTGACCTGTACCTTATATGTATCACAAAAAAACTTTTCGCATAACTAGCACTCATCAAGAAGAACAAATGTGCTAAGTTATTTTCAAATCCATCTGTAAATGTAGATAGTATAATCCGGACAAGGTCAATTTTTTTTATTCGACCTTCGACTGTCACATTGACCATGGAGGTATCACAACAAACGGTTCGCATGACACTAGCACTAATCAAAAAGAACAACTTAGCCATGTTTTTTTCAAATACATCCATAGATGAAGAAGTTATGATCCGTACAAGTTCAATTCAACTGTGACCTTGGCGGTATCACAACAAACGTTTCGCATGACACTAACACTCACCAAGAACAACTGTGCCAAGCTGTTTTCAAATCCATCCATAAATCTAGAAGTTATGCTCCGGACAAAAATACACAAGCACGCACTAACGCAAGCACTGAAGTGAAAATTATGACAACTATGTCTCGATCAGCGCACGCGGGCTCGACATTAGAAAATATTTTTTAAAAGAAAAATAGGCCCAAAACCAGTGCTTCCGATCCTTGATTAAAACGAAATTTATCCAGCGTGACAAGGGTTAAGTTATCAAGACTTTCGTTAAAAACGTTTCAGTGAGAAAACTTCCTTGTGTGTAACGTCAGCTTATTTTGTTCCCATTAATTTCTTGTATGTTTGATAACTGATTTGCAACTTAAAATTTTGCGACACCCCAAACTTTGATGGTACTTCTTCTAGACACGCTTGGTGTACGACTTAAAACACGAAACAAACAGCCTTTTTTAATGTGACTTTGAAAAGTGACATTGATCCTGTGACATTACCTGAACCTTGGTATCTGCAGATAAGTATCTATCACCAGGCCAAATATGAGAATTGTATTATATACCTATAATTGCAATACTTCAAAATAGAGTATTTTCATTGGCCTAAATCGTATCACGTGATCAAATCAATTGCACTTTATACCTCGATAAAAGGCAGAACTATTTTCGACAAAAATAGAAACAAACAAGGTCAGGGATTTCCGATATTGGGAATTCACTTCCAAGAAATACCAAACTTGTTTTGTTACTATTTATAGTCATCACCTTTTGAATTTCGATTTCCTCGAATTCCTTTATACTTCCATGGATTTTCAATAAATAGAAAAACAAATAGTGTCCTTATAACAATTATAATGTTCGTTTTAAACATGAAGATTTCGAAAAACTCACATTTATTAGCCGTAAATCCGAGATGTCGAATCGGCTTCGCCACATCAGCATGCATCGTGTCCATGTGGTAGGTTTATATTTCTTGTCCATTACAAAGCATCTATTCATAATTCTAACTGTTATCGACCCAGATATCATAATTTACAGAGTTTAAAGTTAGTATTTCCTCATAATAATTCCAAATAAATCCAACGAATGTTCGAATTTCCATTTCAAAAAACCCAAGCGACGAAATAAAATGTCCGCCATTACAACGACTCGAGCGATAAACTGTGTCAATGTATCCATACGCCTGTCAAAGAAAAGTAACTCCGCCCACAGTTCGTTTATTTTTTTTTATTTTCATCTCTCTATCCGTTTCGGATTTGAAAATAGACGTATTGCAATTATATGGGCCGAGTGTATTTTTCACTGCGTTTATTGGAGTATAAAGTGCAATTGCCTTAGCACATGGCTTAAACATAACGCCCTACGGGCGTTATTTGCCATGTGCTAAGGCAATTGCACTTTATACTCCAATAAACGCAGTGAAAAATACACTCATCCCTATAATAAATGATATGAATTAAAATCTGGCTGATACAACTCGACATAAAAAAAAATCAATCTTCGGCGTGAACTAAAAAACCGTATTCGTCGAGTACATTTAAACACGGACTACTCTTTTGTGTGTTGGCGTTCGATTTTTTTTTTTGGAACGTTGGTTATTTCTCAATCATTTAAGACAATTTTCTTTATGTCATGTCATGAAGGTATATAATAAAAGGAATATTACAACAGTGTGTTTTTCTATTTGTTGTTATCGTGTTCTCGAATCATGTGTAGGTATTTTTATTGGATTCGACCTTCGGTCTCATCCAATAAAAATACCTACACACGATTCTCGAACACATTAACAACAAATAGAAAAGTACACTGTTGTAATATTCCCTATGTATTTGAATATGCTTAAAGTGATTGTAAATGTCAAGTTTTTTGGATAATTTTTGCAGACAGACAGACCGACTGAATGACAGACGGAGAATTGTACAATTATATATCCCCGATCTTTCGATGCGAGGGCATAAAAAGTGCATTGGTTCATTTTCATGCAGCATAACCCTCCCTTTCTTTTTAGTTCAGCTGAGATACAATAAAATATCGAAGTAGTATCATTGCCTTGATGCGGTCAGCGTTTTTGATTATTAAGTAGTATTATTTTCACCTATTAAATTTCCTAAATTGCTGTAAGACATAAATTTGTTGCATATGTATGTCTATATTACGATATACCAGTCTGTGTAATATATTTACAGCAATTACGTATGAACGCCGCATAAAGATTTGGATCGGCCCGTGCATATGCGCAATCTGATCGGAGTATTCACTTTGTTTCCCTCCGATAGGATTTTACCACAATTTTTTCAAGACATTCAGCCGATATCTTCCGTTTAACTGCAATTCGTAAGTACAAATTTTACAAAACCTGTAGTAACGAAGGTTGAGAATCACGCCGACAATACAATAAATAGGCTACAAGGGTACAAGGTTTCGAAACATCATAAAATGTTAGAAATATAATATGCAAATTAACCTATTACAACAGAATCCCGTTTCTTGATGCCCAGCAATATTAACGCATTGTGAAACATTATCGAAAAAGAAGAAATCGCTTGATATCAATCAATTAAAAAATTGTCATCTGCCACTTCTTTCAATTTGTATCAGTCTAAAATTCTATCGTCCGATAATCAGTTTATATATGTAAATTTATATAAGTTAAATTTTATAGAATATCGGGTCGAGATAAATCATCTCTTATTACTCATCTGAATTTACTCTAATAAAATTTGCATATAAGCATTGTTTTGTCCCCGGCATTACTGGAAGTAAAATATCTCTCATTCCATAGACAGAAAACAATGTGAACATGCAGATATTGCTTGTAACAATTTTTTCATTTTCCACATAGCTCAAAACATCGCCAATATTTTCATCTCTGACCATTTCTGTAACTGCTCTACTTATATGTTAATTTATTTGTGTCAATAGTACTGTGAAATATTTGTTATTGTTGAAAAAAGGTATAAATTTCTCTGTTTTGTTACTTTCAAATCATCTGAAAACAATCGAATATGCCATGAATGAATAGTTTGTTAGTTTCACATATATATTTAATAAACCAAGGGTCCGGGTAAAAGTTTAGGACAGCTCACCGGGGACGTCTTTGTCAAGTTAGATAAAAACAGACTTATCAATGTAGGTGAAAGAATTCAAAGTGAAAAACAGCCGTGCCCTGCAGAAGTAAGCTAGGTCGGAATAAGTCAAATCACCACTGCAAACTCCAAAGCTACAGGCTAATCAAAATTTCACATTTTTTGCGAAGGATTATTTCTGTGAAGTTTGATGTTCATTGGTTCAGCAGTTCGGGAGAAAGTGTTCAGGAAATTGTTAACGGCAGATACAGGGTGATGCCAATACCTTCCTTTAAGCATGTTGAGCTCAGGTGGGCCGAGATTTAACAGATGGACGCAAAAGAAATTGTTTGGTGTATGGATAACACGCCACCTCATTATCTCTTCAAGTAGAAGACCCAAACAACCAAAACTAGAGCTCATGCGAGCTTTACATCCCCAAACATATTTTTACTTTTTTTTCATATCAACCTACTAACTACGGTAGTGTACATTTGAATTGCATATAAAATGTCTAGTATGAGAGCCGGAAAGATGTAATCTAGGCAAGCAATCTGTAATTTTTTAGATTGGGGGTGGAGGTGGTTCAGTTATCAACTTTTCAAATGTTCTCAAATAAAGCAACTACAGGGTTTATCATAACTAATTATGCCCAACTCTCGTAATTTTGATGCTGGATAGTAAATACATAGTTACATGACAAGTAAGAAAATGCTTTCAGAGTTACAGCCCTTTGATGGTAAAAAATGCACTCTATACAGTGAACACGGATAGTGGTAACTCTTTACGGTAATTTTAATGTGCTGAAGTTGAAAACATTGTTAAAAAAATTGGACTTCCTTTTTACCGTATTCGTTTCTACGTTTCTGATTTTCAACATGAGACCAATAGGGTCTTATCTGTCACCTGAGTCCAAAGAGCAAAACAAGAGGACCATGATGGTCCTATATCGCTCCCCTGAGTATGATGGCTCAAGGCTTTATGAGATAATATACAAAAGATCAAAGACCTACACCTAATCCTTTTGGAGAAGAAGATTCTTTAAAGATTTTTTCCTTTAATCCTAGGTATAGTGAAGATCCAACCATATTGAGCTAATTTCATGAATATGGTAAATCTTTGAATGCTTAAGTAGAGGGTCAATAGGCATTGATACATACCAAATATCAAAGCTCTAGATCTAATGGTTTAGAAGGAGAACATTTTCTGTGATATCCTTAATTACTCCTTTCTGGGATTGCACAAAAAGCACTTATTTTCAGAATACAGTTATTCTATGAAGTATTTTAATACAGGGTCAATAGGCATTAATACATATCAAATATCAAAGCTCTAGATCTAATGGTTTAGAAGGAGAACATTTTCTGTGATATCCTTCATTACTTCTTTCTGGGATTGCACAAAAAAGCGCTTATTTTCAGAATACAGTTATTCTATGAAGTATTTTAATACAGGGTCAATAGGCATTTATACATATCAAATATCAAAGCTCTAGATCTAATGGTTTAGAAGGAGAACATTTTCTGTGATATCCTTCATTACTTCTTTCTGGGATTGCACAAAAAAGCGCTTATTTTCAGAATACAGTTATTCTATGAAGTATTTTAGTACAGGGTCAATAGGTATTATTACACACTAAATATTAAAGCCCTTGGCCTTATGGTTTGGGAGAAGACTTTTGAAAGTTTTCCTTCTTTATTTCTATATAAAATCAGAGATCACAAAGAAAAGGGCTTAATTTCAGAATACAGTTTATTCTATGAAGTATTTTGGTAGATGGTCAATAGATGATGATTTATACAAAATTTTCATGTAAAATCAGGGATTGCACAGAAAAGGGCTAGTTTTCAGAATATGGTAATTCTTTGATGATGTATACCAAATATCAAAGCTCGTTGCCTTATTGTTTGGGAGAAGAAGATTTTTAAAGTTTTCCTTCTTTATTTCTATGTAAAATCAGGGATTGCCAAGAAAAAGGCCAATTTCCAGAATATGGTAATTCTTTGAAGTATTTTGGTAGAGGGTCAATAGATGATGATTTGTACAAAATATCAAAGCTCTAGGCCTTGTGGTTTTGGAGAAGAAGATTTTTAAAGTTTTCCTTCTTTATTTCTATGTAAAATCAGGGATTGCCCAGAAAAGGTCCAATTTCTAGAATGTGGTAATTCTTTCAAGTATTTTGGTAGAGGGTCAATAGATGATGATGTATACCAAATATCAAGGCTCCATGCCTAATGGTTTTGGAGAAGAAGATTTCTAAAGTTTTCCTTCTTTAATTTATGTAAAATCAGGGATTGCCCAGAAAAGGGCTAATTTTCCGAATATGGTAATTCTTTGAGGTATTTTGGTAGAGGGTCAATAGATGATGTATACCAAATATCAAAAATTGGGAGAAAAAGATTTTTAATAGTTTCACTATACAAGCCTATGCTAAACTTGTGACGTCCTTGAACGGGCTAATTTTGATCCAGCGCCATTATTTATACAAATTTGATAGAGGTCCACCAGATGATGCTGTATACCGAATTTCTAAGCTCCAGGCACTCGTGTTTGGGAGAAGATGACTTTTATAGTTTTCAATTTTTATGTAAAACTTATGAGGTCCGGAAACAGGCTAATTCTGACCCTGGGGCCATAATTTATACAATCTAGATAGACGTCCACCAGATGATACTACATGTCCTGGGCCTTTCTGTCTCGGAGAAGAAGATTTTTTAAAGTTTTCACTATATAAAGCTATTTAAAATTTGTAACTTCTGGGAACAAGGTAATTCTGATCCTAGGTCCATATTTTATACAATCTAGATAAAGATCCACCAGATGATGCCACATACCAAATATCAGAGCAGTAGGACTTTTTGTTTGGTAGAAAAAGGTTTTCTAAGTTGTAAGCTTATGCGACCCCCCCCCCTTCAAATACTAAATGTGAATCCAAATTGGTCCAAATTGGAAGAAATTGAAGACCATAATTTAATTTGGTGAAATTTCAAAAAAAAAATCTGTCTTCCTTTGGTAGAATTCACTGTGTAGCAAGAGCTGTGGGAGACGGATTATACTCCCCGAATAAGGCTTTTGTCACAAAACTGTATGCCATTATTGGAAAAAAAACTTCTTATTGAATACAACTATTGTTTGAGAGTTCAGTTCACAAGAAATTTGGAAGTTTGACAAACATTGAAGGAATCTGTTTGGCTTCACAGGCCTGATTCTAGTAAAATTCTATATCATCATATGGTAAAGGGTTAAATATTTTACCTTGACTATCAAAGTTATCAATGAAAAATGTCTCCATACAAAAAATGAATACTCTAACTTGAGAAGTCTTGAAGAAACAATAGACTGATTTATTTTAGAGTAGGGAATATACAAAATGTAAAGATACATAGCATTAAGCCCCCAAAAATTGAAATAAACATTACCTAGGGCACTAAATAAACAACATTTATGTAAAGTAACAAGAAATGTTGGTAAATGTAAAGGAGGTATAATTGAAAATTAATGACCTTGACAATTTGACCTTGACCAATGACCTTGAACTTAGTATCAACAGAAAGTCCACGTCATAACCTATGCACATGTGAAATATGAAGGCTATATCACTTACCATTGTAAACTTATAGACAATGTTAATGTAAGATTTTTGAAATTTTGACATTGAGAAACACCCTTGGCCTCAACAGATGACCTTGTACTTAATACCAACAGAAAGGTCATGTCATAAACTATGCACATGTGAAATATGAAGGCTAAATCACATAGCATTGTAAACTTAAAGACAATGTTAATGTAAGATTTTTGAAATTTTGACCTTGAGAAACGACCTTGACCTCAACAGATGACCTTGAACTTAATACCAACAGAGCGGTTTTGTCATAAGCAATGCACATGTGAAAGACGAAGACTATATCACTTACCATTGTAAACTTATGGACAAGTTAAAGTTAAGATTTTCGAATTTCTGACCTTGACACATAACCTTGACTTAAGACCTTGAACTTAGTACCAACAAAAAGGGTTTGCCACAAGCAATGCACATGTGAAATATTAAGACTATATCTGTAACCAATAAAAGTTACGGCAAATATAATTTTTTGCGGACATAGAGCTTACGTAAAGCTTAAAACATTAAGGCCCTATTTCCCATGACACGTTTTTTAAACGTAAATTTTCGATAGTTTATGTTAAAGAGGAGCTGATTTGCTTCTCAAATATAAAATTTCATCATAAAATTCTGACTATTAGACTGGGAGAAATTGGCAAAAAACTAATTTTACATTAAGGCCCCTTCTTCCATGACACAGCCTTGAAATGAAAAAAATAATAAAAGGTCTCTTGGAAATTTCCTAGGAATATTATACATGAAGTTTCATCCAATTAGGCCTTTGGGTTCCTGAGATATGACGTCGGACGGACAGACAGCCGTACGGAAGGACATGCACACAAGCCGGCAACTATATGCTCCCCTGAAAATTTTTTCTGGGAGCATAAAAATGAAGAAATTGCTTATTGAAAACTTTTTTCTTGATGGTCGTATACAGGCAGAAATGTGTCAGAATAAGTGAAGGGCTTTTGTACGTTTACTTATACTTTTCACCATATAATGCCATTCTATAAACATGTGAGCTTAGAGAATTTACTGTTTCAGGTTGAACAAACAAAATCAAAGACAAAATTGAACAATTTTTATAAAGAACAAAAAGCCATAACTTTTAGAACACACATCTTTCATTCTCCAATTATTGGGAGAGATTTTGATTTCATAATTTGTCCCTAAAACCCTTTGTTGTGGGTTCTAATTGAATCAACTCAATTCTATTAACATGTTACCACACAATTACCCTTTCTAACGTTCCGAGGAGAAAAGGCTTTAAAAAACTTTTCATAAAATGTTCTGAAGAAAGTGTTGTTACAATAAATATTACTGAACAAACAGCAGTAAAGATCCAATAACAGTCTTTCAAACAATTTTGACATTAATGACCCTTAGAAGTTTAACCTGTGTCATGCTGAACCCAGAATATTCCTGTTTGAGCAGGGGTATAGACAATTATCAGACTGAAATATGTGCAGTCTGATCCTAGTCTACACCACCTGATTATCTGAATGGTTTATGAAATTTTCAATAGAAATAATAACCTACAGCTAGTTCTTTTGGTGCTTTTACTTGTTTAATTTCCCGTGATATGACTGAAATACTGTTAAAAGTGACATTCAACCCCATTCAATCAATCGTTTGATTTCCATGCAATTTTAAAAAAGGATTTTATTGAACATGATAAGGTTTGATAAAAGACAACTCTGTAGAAAACACATATCTAGACCGCCTGGAAAACCGAAGCATTTTAAGGATTTCTTCGATCAAACTCTTCCATATTTGTTCAATCTGTCAGAAGCTATCGATCGTCAAAAGGAAAAAAACCCTCAACAAAATGTCGAATGATGTGTCGTTTTTCCTTGATCACGGAGTTCATAGTACCTTGTACCTTGTATAAATGTTCTAGTGCCACTTGGTCTGCAGCTATCCTAAAAGCTGGAATGTAAAACAAAACAAAATTAAATACTTTTGTAAATTACTAATGCCCAATGAGTGGCAATATTTTAGAAGATTGATCTTTATATCAGCATGTGTATGTAATGAGGTCTATCTTCATGCCTAATACATTGATTATATCTTAAATAGGCTAAAAAAGAATTGATATGTTGGTTGAGTTTTCAAAGGAATTTTTGGTAAAGGGTTTCAGAACTTGACCTAGACCTTGGATGAGTACCTTTCAAAGTTACATATCAAACATGAACTTTGTGTCTAGAAAAGTTTTGAAGAAATGGAAAAAAAGTTTGTCCAGTTAAGTTATTCAGTCAGACAGATAGACAAGTTTAAACAGTATGCCCTGACCTTTTATTATGGGGACATAAAGAAAATTATATGCCTATATCTAATGTTGAAGGAGCTTGTTAGAATCATCTGAGTTACAAGCAATTTAGTCATTGTCCAAAATGTTTTCTACCCTAAAAGGCTGTCTAAATTCCACCAACTTAAAATTGTCGCCAGCAATTTCTCTCAATTACAGTCAAACCTGGTCATCCGGTCACCTCCATTCAGCGTGCACCTGTCTTAAACGGCCAGTTCATTGTCCCCCCGATCTTTTTTACACTAAATTTTACCTGTATTCAACAAGCACCTCTAAAACGCGGTCAACGGCCGTCAAAATCGTGTCCCATTCTTTGAAATAACCTGAGTTTACGGTCAATTTCGGGCCGATGGCAATTTTCACGGATAAGTAATTATCACGGCGCATAATTGTTTTCGGATTATCTATTCAAGTGTCAAAATCAGATAAACATTCACACGCGTCGCCAATTAACAGGTGTTATGAAGATAACTACGAAGTCATCAAAAAGCCTAGTTTTGTTACTTTGCTCTTATTCAGTGATTGAATTTTATGCATATGATATTCAAACTTTATCAATAAAGTTTAATCGAGTATGACGATCGAAATTACTGTTCTCGGAAACCAATCTATTTTCGTATTCGTACAGTTTGTTTGCAGTTTTAGAGGTGAGAAATGAGTAAACAAACTCGCTCAGAGACTAATTCTGCCTAGATTCTAATTGGAATTATATTGAAATATAGTGTTTTACGCAATAATAAAAAGTATTGAGCAGACTGATCCTCAATTGACCGGCCGATATTATGTCAATTGTTCGATCTTTGCAAAAACTAATCACGACCGTTCGAGTAATTTTATCCGATTTTAACCTTTTTTAATTTCGATTCATAATCTAATCCACTTCATGAGTATATAGGCCTACTTGTATTCTTACCAAAATTAAAAAACATGTTTGAATGAGCTTTTATCTTGTTATTTATTAACTGAAAATGAATATTTTCTAGCCACCCTATCTTTTTGTTATACAAATATCCGGCCATTAGGCCGACCTGTATTAAGCAAGCACCTGTCTTAAGCAAGCGATTTTGGCAAATCCCTTGACCGCTTGCTTAAGACAGGTTCGACTGTACGTCTAAAATCTTGTTGTGAGGTAATGTGTTAACCCATTCCAACTCAAGCCCTCCTTTTTACGCCCCTCAAGAAAATTACTTTGGAAAACATTGTGGAAAATGAAGAAATTGCTTGTATCAAGCAATTTCTTCATTATCCACAATGTTTTCTATTAAAAAAGACAAAGAAATTCGAAATTCCGTCAACTTTAAATTGTCGTCTGCAGCTTCTATGAATTTGGACCAGTCTAAATTTTGTTGTATTGGAATGGGTTAATGAAGTCTGTTGGTGTAACTTACGTTGATCTTCACACACCATGTACATGGCTGTCCACACAGAACCACAGAATATCTCTGATGGCAGGGGAAACTCGTGTTTAAGATGGAATAAACTCCCTAGCATGGAATATGCATGCCTGTAAACATCCTGTAATTGTATAGACGAAAATGAATCATACATGTACTATATAGTCATTCATAAATGGAACCTCGGTTGATTTTTTTCTAAAACATTTTTGTAAAACTTCTAAGATGTAAAAGGGACATAATTCATTTAAAATGCATTTAGACTGACCTATTTTGGAAATGGCTTTTTTTTTATTTCTTATTCAAATGAAATCAATTAGATATAATTCACTAAGAATTTTTATGGTCCAAGAGCAAGATTAAAAGAAATTAGAATATAGTTAGAATAAATCATTAATCTTACAGAATGGCCAGTTTTGGACTATAGAATCAACTTCATCATAAGCAATATATAATATACAGCTAAATTGTTACAGTTAATTGTGTATTGAGCGACCAGGGGCATAATTTATCAAAAATGCATTTAGAATTCAACCCCCTCCCCATTGTTAAAGATTTGGACCAAAGACAAATGACTTCATCAGATTTCAAAGAAAGAGTGAAATGTTTTCTATCTTTTTGTGTAAAAGAAATAGAATATAATGATGTAGAGTTTATTTAACCCTTGTCATGCTGAACCCGGAATATTCCCGTTTTAGCAAGAGGTGTAGACCAAGATCAGACTGCACTTATGTGCAGGCTGATCTTAGTCTATACCTCTGGCTTGTACTTTTCCTGCCATAGTTGTGTATGAAGTCGATTCCTAAAAAAAAATGTTGATTTTTTAACAACAAGTTCTCTCAGTGATTTCAGCCCTTTGATTTTACAATAATTCAGTAAGGTGATTTATACAGCATGACAAGGGTTAATATTATAAAATTCTACTAAATCATCTGCAGCATCTTCTATCAAAAGTAGATTCTCCTATTTTCATCAAGGTCATTCATTTATCAACCAATTCCTACACAACACAGTTTTAGATTGGTCCAAATTAAGAGTAGCTGCAGATGACAATTTCAAGTTGAAGGAATTTTAACTTTAAAACATTGTGGATAATGAAAAAATTGCAATGTTTCTTTACCTGAAACCAGTTACCAATAGTAACACATCTTACTGTTGGTCTTATCACAAGTCGTTGATAATCACTCTCTTTCTGTCTGCTGAAAACCATGGCAACCAATGCAAGATATTCATTCTCAGTTATATGCAAATTACGACCCCAGTTCTCATGGAGAAAATATCGAAGAAGATATATAATAAAACCGTTTTTTCTGCCATAGCGATCAAACCAGTTTGGAGAACAATTACCTGTAATAAAAGAACAAGTGTTATATTTATTTTTTTGTTACAAGAACACAGACTGTATGTGCCAAAATAAGAAAAGATTAACATCTTTCAGAAGTATTCATACCAAAAAATATTTGAGCTATCTTGAGAAATCTAATACAGGCTCAACCTAGGATCATTCCAATAAAATTTTGCTCAAGTGAGCTATTGTGATCCCCTTTCATCCGGCCTCTGTCTGTCGTGCGTCGTCCGTCGACAACTTCTTTAAACGACATCTCCCCCAAAACCACTAAGCCAATTTGAACCAAATTTGGCAGAAATGTTCCTTAGGTGGTCCCCTTAAAAAATAGCTAAAAGAATTGAAATCCGTTAAAAACTAAGGTTTCCATGGCAACAAAAGTGAAATTTTAAAATAATCTTTAAAAATCTTCTCCTCCTGACCCAGATGGCGTAGAGCCTTGATATTTTCCATGAAGCATCAGTATATTGACCTCTTCAAAACAGCTAAAATCATTATCCTCGGGTCCCCAGGGGCGGAGCCCCAGGGGGTGGGGTTTATATAGAAATAAAGAACGATATTTTAAATGACATCTCCTCCCAAACCACAGGGCCGATTTGAACCAAAACAGGGGAGGGGGGTATAGGCATGAAGCATCAGTTCAAAGACTTCTTTCTTATTTCTGAAATTATAACCCATAGATCCAGAGGGGGGGGAAAAAATTTTCTTTCTTTCATATCAGCACTAAAGCCTTGGAATTTTTAATTTAGACTTTTGGATCCCCAGGCTCATAGTCTTTATATGTAAGTGTGGCCCACTTGTTTCATAATCCTTACCTTAACATGAAATTAGACTGTTGAAAGAAAAAGAGCCTTTATCTCAGGTGAGCGCCCCAGGGCCAACAGCCCTCTTGTTTCTGATAAGGTTTATCAATGTTTTCCTCACATTTGAATAAAAACCTCTCCCATTAAATCAATGTTCGTCACTAAGTCAACATTTCTATATGGAATCTAACAAAGGGTCACTCAAGAATCATTCCAGTCAAATGTGGTCAAATTCTGAAGTGAAAACTTCTAAAGAAGAAGTTTACAGGCATCTACATGACATTGGAGCTAAATATTGTTGCCCTTCAGAACAAATTGACCAATAGTGGTTGTCACTCAAAGAAACAACCGGCCAGTCAAATAGAACCAGAAGTAAACTTAAACTCAGACATTGGCAAAACTCAAGCAATGTATTTTTTGTTGGTTTGGCAAACTTAAACATCCTTAGTATTGCTTATTCCAGCTGTAGTTATTATGGTTAGGTCGCCAACAAACAATTTTAATTTTTTGTTACATACTACTGACCATAAATCTTGCAAATTAATGCTGTTTAATATGGCAATAGAAATTCCTGTTGAAGTAAGTGGATGTGGCCAGTGGGCTGGTGGGTTGGTCTAGCAATCTGTCAATTTTCACAAGCCACTTTGCTTTATGGTGAATAACTAGAGGCTCTTGAGTGTAAGAATAGGTAGAATAGCCTCAGTTTTCTAACTGATTATTTCCCACTTAATGCCCTTCTTTATAATCCTCAAAAAAAAAACCCAAAAATCCCAAGGATTCAATGTGCTTAATACAAAGTTTTTTTCTTACCTCTTTCTAGATGTGACATAATGGCATGAAAACTTCGCAGATTGTTGAAGATTTTATCTGGTACAATCCTGTTTAATGGTGGAACAGCACCTTCCTCTACTGCAATAATCTAAAAGAGTCATCAAAATATGGTTAAACATTCATTCAAAATAAGATAGCTCAATTTTCTGTCTGTAAGAAGGGTGTTAAGTAGAGTCGATTATCATTAATTGATCACTTAACACAAACCCTCACGATCTCTTTTTTATGCCTCTCAAGATATAAGTTTGAGAAAATGCAAAAAATGAAGAAATTGCGAATAAAAATCAATTTCTCCATTCTCAATTTGCATTCTTAGCAGAAAGACAATGATGTTTAAAAGTTCATCAATTTGATTATGCTGTCTGCAACTACTTCCAATCTAACTAGTCTAATATTTTGTCATCTGGTAATAATTTAATTGTCAGTTTCGTCTATCAAAAACGAGGGATCTCATTGGTCGAAAAATTTAATTCATACCTCCATGAACAAAATTTTTGAGCACGCAGCCATTTCATATGCTTCCGCACAAAATAGTTCCATGCTAAAAGGTATCAAAATTTGTAAAGTTGTTTCATTTTTCGCTCGATGCTATTAAATTATAAGAGATGAAGAGAATATTTTTTGTTTTCATGGAGGTATGAACCGAAAAACCTAATCACACAATGTATGAGTCCGCTTCGCGTATTCATACAGTGTGATTAGGTTTTTCGGTTCATACCTCCATGAAAACAAAAAATATTCTCTTCATCTCTTAAATGAATTACTCTCCTCTATACTCATGAAAGCCTTGTTTTCACCTATTTTTAGATGATTCTTTCAGTAAATTTGGTTTGCATGATGACTCATTAATCCTCTGTCTGTAACCCTCTATATACAACCAACAGCCTTGTTTTAACCTATTTCTTGATTACCTGTTTACTTGAATTTAGTCTTTTGTGACTATTCATTAAAGCCACTTGTTTAATCATTTCTACACAATCACAAGTTCTGATGCTCTGTAGAAATATAGTTATGGAAATCTTGAAATAAATATTTTTTCCCTTTTTTCATAAGTTTTTCTACTCTTATTTAGCTATTATCTTCAATTTCAGCATACTTTAAGATGTCATCTGCAACATCTTTCAATTTAGGCCAGTCTCATTTTTTGTCACCTAGTTATAGGTAATAAATTTTGGTACTTTATGAATATTCATTCAAAAATTTTAAACCTACACCAGCCTTCCTCATACTTTCATATGGACTCCTTCCATACTCGTTGACTAGATTTTCATGGCGTGGCAGGACTATCCTGTAGATAAATGCACGTAGTGGCGTGAGTGCACACTCAGAGCATGGCTGACCGTGTGAGTTTTCCTCCAGTAACATACGATACCAGTAGAAGTTATTATGCATACTCATGATGTTACTTGGATACTGACCACTTCTAATACCTTCTTCTACCAACTACAATAAAAAAAAAACAAGATGTGAATGTTAACCCTGTCCTGTTTTTTTTAGAATTAGACTGGCCCAAATAGAAAGAAGTTGTAGAAGATAATGAAAATTGGATGCAATTTGAAATAAAACCATCCTACGTGGTAGAAAATATTGTGGGAAAAGGAGAAATTGCGTGTTACAAGCAATTTCTCCTTTTTCCACAATGTTTTCTCAAGTATAAAATCACAGCTACCTAAATTCCCAGGTTGGTACAGGAAAGGGTTAAACACTTATGACGCGATACAGAGAAAACAACTGGAGCGTGACCAAGCAAGTTGACCTTCAAATAGTTTCCTTTTAAAATCGCGCTTAAAGACACATAGCAATACACATTAATATATTCAAACACAATGACGCTTTGACTCGCCTCTAAAGAAACAAGAGGGCCATAGTGGCCCTAAATTACTCACCTGAGTTGAATGTCTCAATTTTTTCTATTGAATTTCATTGATGACAATTGATTGGGCAAAAAATGTGGCTTCTAGAGTGCATACAAGGTTTTCCTAAGATTTGACCCTGTGAACTCGAACTCGCACAAGATTGCATCAAGACAATCATTCTGACCACATTTCAGGTCGTTTGGGCAAAAACTGTGGCCTTTAGAGTGCAGACAAGGTTTTTCTAAGAAGTGACCCTGTGACCTAGTTTTTGTCCCATGTTGACCAAATTTCTAACTCCAACAAGATGACACTAAGACAATCGTTCTGACCACATTTCAGGGTTGATAGGGCAAACAATATGGCCTCAAGATTGCATAGAAGGTTTTCTAAGATTTGACCCTGTGACCTAGTTTTTGACCCCAGTTGACCAAGTTTCGAACTCTCACTAGATTTCATTAAGACAATCATTCTGACCAAATTTTAGGTCAATTGGGCAAACAAACTTGGTCCCTGGACTGCATACAAGGTTTTCAAAGTCTCAAACTTGCACAAGATTTCATTAACCCATTCCAACTCAACAAAATTTTAGACCGGTCCAAATTGAAAGGAGCTGCAGACGATATTTTCAAGTTGGTGGAATTTAAATTTTCTTTGACTTTTTGGAGAGAAAACATTGTGGATAATGAAGAAATTGCTTGATACAAGCAATTTCTTCATTTTCCATGATGTTTTCCAAAGCTTTTTGCTTGAAGGGCGTAAAAAGGAGGGATTGAGTTGGAATGGGTTAAGACAATCATTCTGACCAAATTTAAGGTGGATTGGGCATAAAATGTAGCCAATAGAGTGCATACAAAGTTTCTTTAAGATTTGACTAAATAACCTAGTTTGTGACCCCAGATGACCCAGTTATGTACTTGTCCGAGACTTCATCAAGACAATCATTCTGATCAAATGTCAGGTTGATCAGACAAAAATGTGGCCTTTAATGTGCATACAAGGTTTTTCTAAGATTTGACTCTGTGACCTAGTTTTTGACCCCAGTTGATCAAGTTTTGAATTCGCACAAGATTTCATCAAGACCATCATTCGGACAAAATGTCAGATCATTTTGGCAAAAAATGTTGCCTCTAGAGTGCATACAAGGTTTTAGTAAGATTTTACCCTGTGACCTAGTTTTTGTACCCAGATGACCCAGTTTCTAACTCGTACAAGATGACACCAACACAATTGTTCTGACCACATTTCAGGTTGATCGGGCAAAAATGTGGCCTCTAGAGTGCATACTAGATTTTTCTAAGATTTGACCCTGTGACCTAGTTTTGACCACAGTTGACCCAACTTTGAACTTGTCCCAGATTTCACCAAGACAATCATTCAGACCAATTTTCAGGTTGATTGGGCATAAAATGTAGCCTCTAGAGTGCATACAAGGTAAATTTTGACAAAGGAAGTTGCACAAAGGACATTCACCTAACCACAAAAGCTCTCCTTGAGCACTTTGTGCTCAAGTGAGCTAAAAAGCTTTGGAAAACGTTGTGGAAAATAAAGAAATTGCTTTAAACAAGCAGTCTCTTCATTTTCCACAATGTATTCTCTAGAAGACCAAGTTTTTCCAAATTTTACCCACTTGAGGTTGTCACCTGTAAATTCTTTGCATTTGGACCACTCTAATATTTTGTCATCTAGAAATAAGCTTAATTACTATGTTTCTAAGTGTTTTGAAAAGCAAAAAATTAATTCAGGGAGGTTAACTTCTACAATTGAATTACAAATTACCCAAATGTTCCAATAGATGAGTCCACTTTTGTAGTTTTCAGAAATACTATTTTATAAAAAAATTCAATATCATGCTTTTAAGAAACAGCCTGAAAATATAAGGGGTGGGTCATTGATTTTTAAATTTTTTCCAAAAATTACACATTTTCAACCACAAAGGTGGATAAAATTTTGCCAACAAGGTTTGAAATGATTGCGCTGACAAAAGCCTCTTGAGTTAGGTTAAGAATAATCAAAAAGAGTATTTGTCATTTACCTCTTCTTGTTTTCATTACGGCATTAAACAGTGTTTATTAAAGGCAGGGGGATTGGGGGTATTCACCCACTTTAAAAGATTCGCCATATTCTTAACATTGGTGGAGGATTTTTTTCTATAAACAATGTGCATGAAATACCATACATTTCTCACTTGTGTAAGTTTTGTGGTCAAACACACCCACCATACACACATTTTTGAAATCCTAGAATAAACACTATTGAATAAGGATATATAATATAAATAAAGGTATATCATAAAACAACATTTCCTTCAATTCATGCAAAAAAGACCCTCATTGAAACGATCAATTAAATTATATGCATTGTGAAGGAGTATTTAACTTGTTAAAATTTGGAGAAATAGGATTCACCGTCCACTCTTCTTTCAATCCATTCCCACACAATGATGCTTTTTGAAGTCCCTCAAAATATTGGGCAAACGTTGTGTAACAAATTATTTCTTCATTTCACACAATGTTTTCAACCCAGAAAGTTAAAAATCTAAAATTTTATTTACTTTAAATACTTGTTTGCAACTCCTTTCAAATTTGCAGTTTAACCCTTGTCATGCTGAACCCGGAATATTCCGGTTTTGGCAGGAGGTGTACCCGAAGATCAGTCTGCACAGAAGTGCAGTCTGATCTTGGTCTACACCTCCTGCTTGTCCCCTTTCAGCCAGAGTTGTTAAAGTAATCAATTTTCAAAAGGAATATTGACCCTCATTAAGGCTTTCCAGTTCTGTCAGTCCTTTGATTTTAAAGCAATAATGTACAGGATTTTAAATTAGCATGACAAGGCTTAATCTTTTGCAGTCTGGTAGTGGGTTAACCCATTCCCACACAGAGACGCTTTTGGACGCCTCTCAGTAAAATAATTGAGAAAACATTGTATAAAATAAAGAAATTGCTTTTAACAAGCAATTTCTTTATTTTACACAATGTTTCCAGCCCAGAAAGTTGAAAAAATCCAAAATTTCATCAACTTTAAATTGTTGTCTGCAACTTCATTCAAATTGGACCAGCCTAAAATTTTGTCATCTAGTAGTGGGTTAAATAAACTTAGTATTTCAGGATGACTCATTCATATCCTTCAATAAGCATTGTGTACAATAACTGACTAGACAGTAAATAGATCATTTGCATAACCCACTATATAAATTGCAGTTATAACAAAGAAGTGATTGACACTATTGGGAGATTTTTGTATGCAAAAATTTAATTGATTAACCCGTTACCATACAATGCCACTTTTAGACACCCTCAAGAAATATTATAACAGAAAAAATTGTAGTAAAAGTAGAAAACACTTTCTTCTTTTCTAACAATGTTTTCTACCCTATTTAGCACTTATTTTCAAATTTGAGTGTAGGTTGAAATGTCGCCAGCAACTTCTTTCAATTTTAGCCAGTCTCAAATTTTCAATGTCTTGAAATTGTTTATGAAGATCCTATAATAAATACCAAACCCCTGCACAAGACATACCTGTGAAAAATATCCCTTTTTGGGAGGAACATCTGGTTGAGCTTTCAATCTGTAAAAGTTGCGACTGTGATAAACTGCATCCTGGAACTGTTTATTGTAGTACTGGAAAGAAATACCAAACAAACCTCAGGCGGGGCTCCATTCAGGAGTGTGTAAATTCAATTTAATCCATTCCAACAAAATGACGCTTTAAGAAAAGGGGAAACTGCTTTCACACAGCATTTCCTACCTAGAGTGTTGAAAAATCCTTAATTTCATGAACTTTAAATTATCATTTGCAACTCCTTTGAATTTGGACTAGTCTAAAGTTTTGTTGTCGGATAATTGCTTAACGCATTACCAGACGGCAAAATTCTAGACTGACCTATATTGAAAGAAGTTACAGACGACAATTTAAAGCTTATGGAATCTGGGTAGAAAACATTGTGGAAAATGAAGTAATTGCTTGTTATAAGCAATTACTCCATTTTCAACAATGTTTTCCAAAGCTTTTTAACATTAGGTGGGATTGAAAATATTGTGGATTTTTTTTTCTTTTTTTACAATGTTTTCTCAATTATAAAATCACAAGGACGTAAAAACCAGGGATTGAACAGGAAAGAGTTAAATCTATCCATAAATGTAAGAGGAGTAACATTAAAAGCACTTTTCCATTAAGGTCCTTTTTCTGTGACACAGCCTAGCAGAGTAAAAACCTGATAATATCCACAAGGACAGGTGAATAAAAATACTCTGTAAAACTTTCAAGCAAGGCTGTCTAGAAATGGAGGAGGAGTTTTGCTATCAAGAAAATTTTGCAAAAAGCCCCCTTATCCAGTGATGTAGCCTTAAATGGCAACCCCCCCCAAATAAAAAAATTGCGCAAGGTTAGGTGACAAGGAACATTCTGTTCAAATATGATTCAAATTCATCAATAAATGTAGGAGAAGATGCGTTAACAAGATGGGAACATATGAATGGATGGACATCAGGATGAACTGACAGACAGTCATTGAAGATGATAACAACAATTCTTCACATTCAATTAGACTGGAAGAAAACCTTGGACTCATTTATTTATATTAACCCATTCCCACACAGTGACGCTTATGGACGCCCCTCAAGAAAAACAAAGGGAAAAACATTGTGTAAAAATGAAGGCATTGCTTGAATCAAGCAATTTCTTCATTTTTCACAATGTTTCTACCCAAAAAGATTAAAAAATCTAGAATTTCATTAACTTTAAATTGTCATCTGCAACTTCTTTCAATTTGGACCAGTCTGAATTTTAACTGTGTGGGAATGGGTTAAGCGTTTTTGTTGGTTTGCCAACTTAAACATCATAACTACAGCTCATTCAAGTATAGGTCACCAACCAACCATTTTACTTTTTATTACCTGTCACTGACCATAAGGTTTGCAAAATAATGCTGTTTTATATCTAGGTTGAACATTCAGTCAGCATGGGTAGTAATATGTCAATAACTATGTCCATGCGTTTTTTCTCATATATACATATATTTAACCAATTCCAACACAGTGACACTTTCTGACGCCCCTAGAGAAAAACTATTGGGAAAACATTGTGTAAAATGATGAAATTGCTTGTCACAAGCAATTTCTTCATTTTACACAATATTTTCTATCCAGAAATTTGAAAAAATATAAATTTCATCAGCCTTAAATTGTCGTCTGCAACTCCTTTCAATTTGAACCAGTCTGAAAATTTGTCGTCTGGTAACGGGTTAACCCATCACCGGATAACAAAGTATTAGACTGGTCCACATCAAGAGAAAGGTGCTGATAACAATTTTAAGTTATTCAAGATGAAACCTTAAAAATCTTTGCCTTTTGAGGTAGTGTACATTGTGGAAAATGAAGAAATTGCATGTAATTAGCAATATTTTCATTCTTGACAAAGATTTCCAAGGCTCTTTTCTTGAGGGTATAAATTGGTAATTGGTGGGAATTGGTTAACAAAAGGACTATCTTTTTCAACCCATTCAGGGAAAAAGATTATTAATTTCAACCTAGAGGCCCAGCCTACCAAAATTCAATATTTAATATTAGAGGTATAGGCATTTTCTCAAGAGGTCTAGGGGCCCAGCCCAAAATCTAGGGGCTATGGGTTGACTGGGCCCCTGCTAGTCTTTTTCCCTGCCATTCCCACACAGCTTTTTGACATCCCCAATAAACGAAGCTTCAGAAAACATTGTGGGCAATGTTACAAGCAATTTTTTCATTGTCCACTATACTATCAACCTAAAAAGACAAAAAAATAAGATTTCATCAACTAAAAATTGTCATATGTAACTTCTTTCAATTTTGACCACTGAAATTTTCTTTTTTGGGAATGGGTTAACTTACCATTTCTTTAGATAAGAATGAATGGTTTTGAATATTTTTATAATGTTTGATCCAGCCACAAATATTCTCTACATTTCTCTTCCCTCGTATGTCAAGTTTATTATGATAGCCATTTGGTCCTCTCATAAAAGGTCCAGTGTAATCGTTTCCACAAGCTATACCCAGCTCTATAAGAAGATTATGATTGTTAATCTGAAATTTAGAGAATTGTATATTGCATCACAAATTTGTCAAGATTTTTGTTTCAAATATCAGAAAATTGCAATTTAAAGAAATCACTGGCCCTAAAAATCAAATGCTTCTGTAAAGAGTTACCTGAACATTTATTATCAAGATTGCTTAAAATGGAATTCACTGTACAAATTTAAAGATAAACATAAACAAAGGTCCAAAGGCATAAACTGCCTTATCTCATGCCCCTGAAGTATAATGGTAAGAAAATGTTGGGAAAAAGGGAGAAATTGCTTGTAATAAGAAAATTCTCATTTTCCTTGAGTACATGTATTTCATAGCCTATGAAACACTAAGTCTTATTTTCCTCTGTTCACTTGATTTGAAATGTATCTGTCAAGTCTTTCATTTTAGACCAATCTATATTTTTAATTAAAGGTTTCATCTCACCTGTAACATGCTCATAACCTTTTCTGTAGTAATGACCTTGACCATTAACCTTAATGGCTTATCTGGAACTTCTAAAGGCTGTCCAAGTTGAAGGTCATTCTCAAGGTCAAACAATTGGATAGGAATAAAACGACTCTCTGGAAACACACAGAAGTCTGAATCATTGGATATGATAGCATAGGCTTTCTCCCTCTCTTTTAGAGCTTGAATCAGTAACAAGTCTGCTTCCCCAGCAGGGTTTTGGTGAAATTCACAGCCACACTTTTTTATTGCTGCAACAAACTGGTCCTCGATGACCACAGGCCTTATGCTGGTTTCTATATCTAGATCATAAATATTGACTTGTCCTCTACAAACATCGAGAATTAAACTCATCCTTTCAATGTCTTGATCATGTCGCTTGATCCATGTGTCTAATTTTTGGCGAAGTACTTCAGTTGAACTTCCTTTAGCTCCATCTACGTAAAACACAAGATTTATTCCAAAAGATTTTAAATCTTCGATGAGTTTTATCACATATTTGTCTAAGGAACCATACTCCCCACCCAGTAACCTCAAATATGGATTCCCTCTCAATGCACTGAGACCTGTCCAAAATTTAAGCATGATTTGGTTTTGAAAGGAATAATAGTCAACAATCAGCTCTATATCACCTCTTTGTCTCGCTATATTTATAAGGTTAACTGTCTCTGTACACTCGTCTTGTCTCTCCAAACACAGAGATAACAGGCCCTGGATTCCCATTGTTAGCTGTAGAAACATAAATCTCATTTATTATGCATCAACCACTATGTTTTGAGAACTCAATGGATTGTCTTGCCAAGGAAATTCCAATGCAAACCTACTACAATCTAGGGTTTGGAAAAAGAATAAAACATATTTAACCCATTTACACACAATCTCTATTTTTCACATCCTCAAATAAACAGACTTAGACAATAATGTGGAAAATGTTATAAGCAATTACTTCATTTCCCACTATTTCTCCTATCCTAAAGATAAAAGATTTTCAAAATTTAGATTACTCTTAAATGTTGCTGTCTGGTATTGATTTAATACCTCCCTTTCATCTGAAGATACTGCAGTGTATACGAGATATATCATGTCAAATGAGACTGTCTCCGATGGGGGAACATGATCACTGATCAGTCAGTATTCGAAGTAGATGCACCTAAGATACAAACTGTATTGCCTAATCTCAAATAACATGCATACTTATGTTATCATGCATGTCTGAATGACCTCTTAATAAACCTCAGTGAGCTTTGATGATGTAATTTTTAATGGGATATTTGCATCCAGCATCCCTTTCTGGTTCCGCTAGAACTACCTTTACCATAAAGCACACATAACTAAAACCCAGAGATACAAAATTGACCCCTAAGGTAAACATTTCAAAAAATTTTGGAGCTTTTAATTAGATTAAGCTTAAAATTAAAAAACTCAGAGCTGGACTTTACATCAAACAAATATAGGAAGATAGTTGTTTTAAGCAATGTGCCTTGATGGTCGAGTGGTATAGGAGCTTGACTCGTGATCTGAAGGTCACGGGTTCGAGCCCCAGCGTCACCGGGGTGTGTTCACGGGCAAGACACTTAATAGCCAGCCCCAGTCTACCCAGCTATAAAAGTGGGTAGCAGTGGGATTCAGCCACTGCCTCTCTTTAAGGGACGTGAAAACATCTGGATTGTGAGTGTATCACCTGCCGGTAATACCCGAAAGGGGAGTTAGGCAGTATAAATAGATAGATAGCAAAGATTGATGATGAAAGTGAAAGGACAATTCTGCTTCTATTTTGTTATCAGGGACACTCTTTTTTGTAAGATGCAGGATAACTGTAGTAGGAATCCAAAATTTCTCACGGCCTACAAGGCAGCTTACATTTCTTGTAGAAATTATGGATAGAACTGGATAAAATTTTGTTAAAAGATAAATCAAATATCCATCACATTCCATTTGATCTGATAAAAATCATTTTTGATTTGTACTGAACTCCAGCTTCCTTACATTCAGGACAAATGAGCTAAAGAGGGATAAAAATTCATGCATTTTTCATAAATAATAAAAATGATTTAGGAATGAAAATATACAATAATGTTGGTATCATTTCTTTGATTTCTTTCCCAACATAAGCAATGTACTACTATAGATATACAATGAAAAAACTTAGTTTTATTCAGATGGTGTTTACAACTTAGACAAATTAAACCAAAGTTTCAAATTTTTATTATCGACTCTCGCCCCTTACTTGGGCACAAGTCAAAAATTACATGAATATCATAACCGAACAGTGCCTCAAAGGCTTTCTTCCTTAGAGACCCAGACCTCATCAGCAAGTAGGAATGATACAAATGATGTACCCATACTTAGAATAAATGACCATATTTTGAAAGGCTAGTATAAAGAAAAAGAAAGTCATACTGTTGACTTCTAAGTGTAGAACAATTACTGAAAGAAAACTTAGGGTCGTAACATTCTGGGTACGAAGCCGAAATTAATAAATGGGAATACTTCAACAAAGATAAATTGTGGTTTATTTACACAATGCAATTTTTGGGGAAGAAACATGAACTTGGACTTATTAAAGTACTTATTTTCAAACAAAATATTGTCAAATACAAATAAGTAGGAGGAAAAACGGTGTTGTGTATGAATTTTTACTTCATAAATTATACCCGATATCCGGTTTAGATACAACAACACGTCAACAAAACAAAACCGGCATCTGTGGCCACAAATCAGGACATATGTACGTTAATTTCAAGCTTAATTTTTATTTCTTTTTACTAATTAAAAAAACAATACTACATAGATATATAGCTTAGACTAAGATTAATTTGTAACCTGACTGTAATGGAAATAGACTTTGCGCACTTGGTGATCGGCCCAACGGCAACTCGACCGATCGCATAACTCGGCACGGTCAACTCGGCCCAATTATATGTTATATAGTAATTTGTGTAAAGTTTCATTTTGGACTTTTTTTGTTAAAGGGAAAGGACTTTTATTTTATTTTATTCTTATAAATTTTAACCATCATCATCAGTTGTTATAAAATCTATCTAGATCATTGAAGATTAAAATGTTCATTGATACACACAACCAATTAGATCGATGCAATTCTAAAAAATGTAAACGTTTTTAGATTACAAAAATAAATTAATAACGATAAATAAGTTTTACAATATTAATTGTACAATAGTTTCAAATATATTACGCAATATACTTGCATTACTTTATACTATATAATGGGGCCCAGTTGACCGGGCCGAGTTAGACGTGCCGAGTTATTCAATTGGCCGAGTTGACTGGTAACCACCCACTTGGGCCCCTTTTTTTATTAGTGTCTAATGTAACTGCGATATCGTAGCCCTCCTTCTGATAATCTGAGGCATAAGGAGGCTTACGATATCGCAGCTAGTGTCTAATGTCTGTCGATCACTTAGAAAAATGATCTACTAAGGTTTTGAAAGCAAGGATCAATGTGCCCATGCTCTAGAAAGTGGAATTATTATTGATAGATCTCACCCAGTGTTAGCACAATTAGCTTGGTTGGTAGAGCACTTGACTTCAAATCTAAAGGACAGACATGGGTTCTAGCCCTAAGCTGACAATATCAACTGTCAACCTAAATTTCTTTTGGATGAGATTTTAAATCAAGACCGTGTGATGTAGCTATCCATTGAGCATGTTTAAGAACCAGGCCAAGCTCTCCCCCCCAAAATAAAACAATCAGGAAAACATTGGGGAAAATGAAGAAATTGCTTGCAACAAACACTTCTTTATTTATCACAATGTTTTCTATCAGGAAAGTTGATAAAATCTACAATTTCACAAACTTTAAATTGTCCTCTGCAATTCCATTTAATTTGGACCAGTCCAAAGTTTTGTTGTCTGGTAATGAGTTAAACATTGACTTTTATTTTGAACTAATGACATGTTCCCTGTAAAAATATTGAGGTTATAATTAAACATAGTAATGGATAGCTATGGATCAGAGGTCCACTTTAGAAAAGAATTAAAACATTTCTTTAATATGGCAGAGCTGAAGAGGGTTCATAGGACTCACACCAGACAATCTGACAGTCTTGCATGGCTTGAAAATTCTACTGGTACACTTGTCATGCACAATCTTTTCCTTCTTTGTTTATATATTTAGTACAAGTGGAATTTGAAATATTTGAATATAGAAATTAATGCTACTAGACTTTACTTTCTCATTTGCAGGACAATTTAACATTTTAGGAATTTTCAAGCCCTTTCTTGGCTACTTATTTGTGAGTCGTCTAAACTGCATCTGTCAACCCAATACCAAACAACAAAATTTTAGACTGTTTCAAGTTGAAAGAAGTTGAAGACTACATTATTCATTTGATAGAATTTAGAAAATCGTTTTTTTGCTTTTAGATATAAAAAATTGTTGATAATGGAGAAATTTTTTTGTTCTTAAATTCCAACAATCTTTATTAAAGCTATTTGCCTAAAAGCAGTATTGTGTGGGAATAGGTTAAAACTCTAGAGTACCCGTAACACAGGGTTTTGAGTAAATAACTGATTCCAATTTGGTCACTATTATCTATAGCTCTGGGCAACATTTTTTAACTTTTATATATTTCAGACTGCCTATGGAGAGATTTTATTAAAAGATGTAGTTGTGCTACTTAATTAATGCCCTTTGAGAAAAGCAAAGATAAAGAGAGTTTTGGAAACAGTATTTTACAAGTGTTCTACAAAATGACAACAAGAAATTCTAAAAGACGTGGCATGTCCAATAGAGGAGAAAATCTGGACGTTGAGAATCATGTTGTGCAACAAACAGTTGATATTAAAGACAGTAAGTTACATCAACCAGATGGGTTGGAAGGGGACTATGGAAATATATTATTGCTGACATTTCTTTATGTTCTACAAGGCATCCCACTTGGTCTCGGAGGAAGTATTCCCATGTTGTTACAGAGTCGTAAAGTCAGCTATAAGGAACAAGCAATGTTTAGTTTTATATATTGGCCATTTAGTATAAAACTACTGTGGGCTCCACTGGTAGACTCTTTATACCTGACTACATTTGGACGGAGAAAGACTTGGATGGTTCCTACCCAATATTTAATTGGTGTGTTTATGCTGGTGCTGTCAACACAGATTGATTCCCTGCTTGGTTCTGAAGCTGATGATACAGGGAATGTCAATATTTTCACGCTAACAGCTGTGTTCTTTTGTCTCAATTTTTTAGCAGCCACTCAAGATATTGCTGTAGATGGATGGGCCCTCACAATGTTGTCAAGGTAAGCTGCTTGGATTGTAATTCTGAATCTGATGGAGCTCAGGTTAACCCATTCCCACTCAGTGACGCTTTTCGACGTCCCCAAGGAAAAAAGCTCTGGAAAACATTGTGAAAAATGAAGAAATTGCTTGTAACAAGCAATTTCTTCATTATCCGCGATGTTTTCTATCCATAAAGATGAAACAAATCAAAATTCAACCAACTTTAAATTGTTGTCTGCAACTTCTTTCAATTTGGGACAGTCTAAAATTTTGCCTTCTGGTAATTGGTTAAGGTTTGAAATTGAGGAGTCATTGACTTCTTGACCATGAAATTCTAGGGGTCAGAATTAATTTTGAATGGGTCAAAATAACCTTAACCCTTTCCTGTATAATCACTGGTTTTTACGTCCCTGTGTTTTTATACTTAGGAAAACATTGTGGAAAAAGAAGAAATTGCTTGAAACAAGCAATTTCTCCTTTTTCCACAATATTTTCTATTCTACTGAATGCTTATTTTTAAAATAAATCCAACTTTGAATTGTCGTCTGCAAAACCTTTTAATTTGGACCAGTCTAAAATTTCAAAAAACAGGAAAGGGTTAAGTGAATTATGGGTAGAAATGTGAAGGTTTAAAGTGCCAACTGACCTTTTCTTGAAGAGATATGAAGCAAGCCATTAATGTGTTCAATTTCCAATAGCATGTAAGATACATGATTGAAATATTGAGGAAGATATCTCTGTTTTGACCCTTAGATAATTTCTCTCAAGGGCGTAAAAATGATCCCCTTGCAAGAATTTTCTTAAGGTTAAAATAGGATATTTTCAGATTTTTGAGGGTTAAAACCCTGGTTTAGGAGTCAAACAAGAGCCCTTGTCCATAATTGAATGAGGTTGGAGACTCACTGTAGACAAGAATTCAACTTTAGTAAAAAAAATGTCCAGGAACAACAAGGCTAGTCTGCTGAATACTTGACTTTGAACTGTGACCTTTACCTCAGAGCTGTTTCAAATGGCACATGTACTCATGATGGAGAACAAATGTGCTAAGTTATTGTGAAATCCATTCAAAAATGAAGGCTATCGATATATGCTATTGATGAGCTCAACTTGAATATTTGACCTTGGGCGGTGACTCTGACCTCAAACCTTTCCAAAAAATTGTTTCAAATGGCACATTTCCTCATGACAGAGAACATTTGTGTGAGGTAAATGTAGGCAGCATTAGGAGATTATGCTCTGGACTTGGGATGGACCAACACACTAAAGCACTTACTGGCCCTACTGATATACAACTTCATTCTCGGGATGAAAACCGTAGATCTCTGTGGCCTGCTCAGGGGAAAAAAGAGGAGCCATTTCAAAATTTTTGGGATCATGTTTTCTTAAGGTAATATATTAACCAAATTATGGTCACCGTAAAAAGCTTAAAAAGAACTTGTATTTTAGGAGACAATTTTTTTAATAGCTGCGACGGATCAGGCTTAATATTTTGTGCCAAAATGGCATTTTGTGATCTCCAAGAATGTTGTGTTATGGTGTTCTTGCAGCAATTATTCATTACTTTAGTAAGGGCATTATTCTATTGTAAACCTGTCATGTAAAGTCTCTCAACTATTCCAAATGACTGGGATTCTTTTAGACCCAGTTAAGATTAGTATTCGTCTTTAACTTAAATGGTTTGGCTGCTAGTTGACAGAATTTGGTCGCCTAAATTGTCTGACGACGGTATTCCAGTATCATCTCAATCCTTGAGCTTTTTATTACTCCCCAAAATGCCTAAAATAGTCTGCTTTGGTTTAACAGACATTGGCGCAACTGTAAACAAGGTAATGAACAATTTACCAATATGTGATGGATAAATTTTTACTAGGCTGTACTAGGTAAGTGAATTTTGGCGTTTTAAACAGAACAAATTGATAATAGAATAAATTTTTCCCCAGAAAATTTGCACGCCGGGTTTGCCCTGTCATTGAAATTTCTGTGCTCCTTTCGTACATTTGTAAAAAATATGCGCTAATGGTGCAAGGGGGCACTCTAGAATGAACCCTTGATATACTTATATGGAGTTGTCCCAAATACTTCACTTTAAGTCCCTGGAATAGACTTGGTAGTTCCAGTTTAATTTTGCTATGAAGAGTGTATAAGAGTTGAGACTAAATTCTTGTGGTTTAACAATAATCAAAAAATTCTTTACTATTTTACACAGACATTAATTTCTTTTTTGATTCTCTTAATATATGAAATTATTGTGATGTTTTGTATTAATATGGCCACACTTAAGCTGTCTTCCCACTGAGGAAAGCAATTTCATCATGTCCTGTTTTCCTACTTTATTCTTCAATTATGTCAAGCCTGCATGCTTTAGTGAGAAATAGTTGTCACAATTTCACATCAATGTAAGTGTGTTTGTGCATAAGTATGTGCATGTGTGTGTTGGTCCCACATTTTGTCCGGAGTATAACTTCAAAATTTATGGATGAATTTGAGAATAACTTTGCATATTTGTATTTATTGATGACTGCTTGTGTCATTTGAAACATTTGTTGTGATATCTCCAAGGTCAAGGTCACAGTTGAAGGTCAAACAACAAAATTTACCTTGTCGGGAGCATAACTTATACATTTTTGTTCTTTTGGATGAGTGCATATGTCATGCGAAACATTATGATATCGTCAAGGTCACAGTTGAAGATCAAACAATAATATTTACCTTGTCCACAGCATAACTACCATAGATATGGATAAATTTGAAAATAACTTGTTAAATTTGTACTTCTTGAGTGCTATTGTCATGCGAAAATGTTTGTTGTGATACACATAAGATCAAGGTCACAGATAAAGGTGAAACATCATAAGTTACCTTGTCTGTAGCCTAACTTCTACATTTATGGATGGATTTGTAAATAATGTGGCACAGTTGTTCAAATTGATGATTGCTAGTGTAATATGATATGTGCAACGTCAAAGTCACTGTTGAAGGTGATACGGCTTTGTCCATAGCTTAACTTCTACATTAATGGATGGATTTGAAAATAACTCGGCACAGTTTCACTACTTGGTGAGTGCTAGTGTCATGCAAAACATTTGTGTCCAAAGTCAAGGTAACAGTATAAAAATAATTCTGCGAACCACATTCTCTGTACAAATCAGTGGGCTCCATATGTTGTGCCTGGACAACCTATTTCTCAGTTCAACAAAATTAGCAAAGGTATCCTTTTTAATGAATTACTGTTTCTAGTTCTTTAGCTTTAAAAGATAAGGATAACGACAACATCAGGGAACAAAAATATTGTGATAAAAGAGGATTTTCTTTTTATAAACTGTACATTATTTTTAATCAAATAGCCATTAGAATTCAGTACGATTCTTTTTCATTTTGTAAGTCAATTTTGAAAGTTTTAAATATCCTTTTTTCATAAACCCGTATTAATCTAAGTAGCCTACGTGCTTCGAAGTGAAATCATTGATTGCAAAATATTTCATGGGTGGTAGATGTGTATTTGACATATCTACAGGATAAATCTCATAATGTTTGACTGTTTAGCTTTTGATTTTCACCTGACTACTCATATGACCCCTTTTTATCCAATAACCAAGGAAATAGTTTGACTAGAAGGGACTCTACAGATATACAAAGTTGTTTGCAAAAGTTGCTAATTTTATTATATCCATGATTCAGCGCAAAACAGTTGTAACTGCCTATAAAGATATAGGCAGTTATAACTGTTTTGCGCTGAACCATCAATATAAGCAAAGAAATTGTTTGGCTAAAAGCATTTCGTTTTTATTTAGTTCTAAAGAATGTAATTATGATAAGAGATTGACTATTTTATAAGGATTATAAACGCAAAAGGGGAGGGAAATTTTGTCAAAACTTTTTTTCACATTATATGTCTATTAACATTTTGATAAATATTTTGTTTCTACTTTTTGTATTGACAAATTCAAAGTGATTGCTAGAGTCTTGAAATCTTTAACAGTTTGATTATCTAACACTTCTTTCAATTCTTTTTGCAAATAATTGATATATATTTTTTGCTTTTCTTTGTCTAATTTCTATGTCACAATCTACAACAAAAAGAAAACTACTTGAATTAATAATGAATCAAAAGCTTGATGAAGCATTATGTTACTGGACAACAAAAACCTTGTAGATATGGATTATAATGAGATGTAGTTATGGGTTTCAGTTGCCAATCTATGATTTCATAAGGAAAGTTTACGGCAGTTCGATAAGTCACATTTGACATGGCAGCACCTGTTTGAGACATTATATAGACATATTAGTTATAATCATTTTATGATGCTTAACTCTTCCAGTTCAATTCCTGGTTTTAAAATCCCTTTAAATTCCTTATTGAGAAAGCATTGTAGAAAATGAAGAAACTACATCATGCACTTGTAACAAGCACTTTCTTCTTCTTCCACATTTTCTTACTGAATGGTTATTTTTCAAATTAAATCCACATCCAATTTAAGTCTTCAAAACCTTTGAATTTGGATAGGTCTAAATGTATTAACTTTCCAAATTCGATAAACTTTTCTTTTTCTAGAGCTTCTTCCATGTCATTCATGGCCTTTACCCATAATAACTGCAACTTAGAATGAACTCTTTTTAAAACTTTTAACCCTGTCCCGTACAATCCCTGCTTATTACGTCCACATGATTTTATACTTCAGAAAATGTTGTCACAAGCAATTTCTTCTTTTTCCACAATATTTTCTACCCTGTAGGATAGAAAAATGTTCAAACAAGTTCACTTTAAATTGTCAGCTGTGAACTCTTTCAAAATAAAAAAGTCTAAAATTTTACGAAACAGTAATGACAAGCTTTTCATCCATTTTTAACTCACTTCAGCTCAAAGTGCTTTGGGTGAGCAAATGTGATCCGTCATCGTCCAGCGTCCATCTTTCTGTCAAAAAAATCTTCTCCTACTAAGTTTTTTTTGTCTTTTTCAGTAGAAAAAATTGTAGGAAATGAAGAAATTGCTTGTTACAAGTAACATCTTCTTTTCCTCAATATTTCCCATTCCAACTCAAGCCCTCCTTTTTACGCCCCACAAGAAAAAAGCTTTGGAAAACATTGTGGACAATAAAGAAATTGCTTGTAACAAGCAATTTCTTCATTATCCACAATGTTTTCTATCCCAAAAGACAAAAAAAATTAAAATTCCATCAACTTGAAATTGTCGTCTGCAGCTTCTTTCAATTTGGACAAGTCTAAAATTTTCTTGTGTTGGAATGGGTTAAACATCTTTACTTGAGGGGTTTCAAAACCAGTCTTGAGTGGGAAGGGGTTAAGATATTTGAAAATTTAGCAAAAGTTCTTTAAGTTGGCCATATGAAATTTTATTGTTGACTTATAGATAAACAAGTGAGAAACACCCATGTATATTGATCTTTGATACCGTTTGTGTTACAATCCTCATATTTAGTTTGAAGCTAAGTCTCATTGAAATATCTGCTTTTAATTGAGTCTATGTTATATTACAATTTCTAGTCATGTTATATTACAATTTCTAGTCAATTTCAACTATACTCAGATATCTAAGTAAAATTTTCAAAAACCTCTTGGTGGGGTAGGGTAGTATATTGTGTTTCACAAACATTCATTGACTTGATTTGTTTTTCAGACGTAATGTAGGCTGGGCCAGTACATGTAACACTGTTGGACAAACAACAGGATATTTCCTTGGCAATGTTTTATTTATGGCGCTGGAATCTGCCGATTTTTGCAACAAATATCTCCGATCTGAACCCACTACAGAGGGTATTGTTACACTAGCAAGTAAGTACATGTATTTGAACAAAATAAGCAGCAATTGACTGATAGCGATTGGGGCTATCAATAAATGAATTTGGACTAGTCTAAAATTTTGCTGTGTGGGAATGGGTTAATAGCCATAAATCTTGCTAAACAATATTGTTTGATATTGGACTGTCAATCGCGAGGTCCCAGGTTTGATCCCCGATGGCGGCTTTCATCCTTACAGACTATTTGTCTCCCACCGATGGGTCAATAATCGTAGACCTATGTGGGATAGCAGCTGGAGGCTAGGAAGGGATGTAATGGTAGTGCTGGTGTGAGAAATACCAAGATTCCATTGTTAGGTGCTCCAGCCACCGTGATATAACTGAAAGATAGCTGAAGGCCTCCTAAAACCCCATTCAAACAAACAAAACATCCTACAAGTATCAAATGTTCTGGATATGTAATTAACCCTTGTCATGCTTAATAAAATCCTTTTTCAGAAATGTATAAAAATTAAAGGGCTCAAAGCACTGGTGGTACCTCTTGTTCAGTTGTCAATACTTCTTTTGAAAATAAATTTCATAAACAATTGTGGTTTCAAAAGGACATACAGGAGGTGTAGGCTAAGATCAGACTGCACTAATGTGCAGTCTTATCTTTGTCTACACCTTCTGCTAAAACGGGAATAATCCAGGTTCAGCATGACAAGGCTTGAAATTCCTTCAGACAACTCGATTTCTTCCAATATTGCCTGTTCATAATTCCTTTCAAATGATTTACTCTATTTGTTAACCCATTCCCACAAAGTAACCCTTTTACATGCCCCTCAATATAAAAGCTTTGGAAAACATTGCAGAAAATTAAATTATCCACAATGTCTTTATTTTCCCCAAAAGGCAATGATTTTAAAGATTTCATGAACTTCAAATTGTTGTCTGCAACTTCTTTGAATTTGGTTTGGTCTAGAATTTTATCATGTGGTTATGGGTTAAAAATTTATCAACCCTATTCATTTCAAAACATCAAGCATATTCAACATATTCTTTAGTTTAACAATAGATTGGTAATTTTTTTACTCTGCCAAAAAGTGGATGGATATTGGTGTCATCCTCTCCACCTGTCAAGCCATCCTGACAGCTGTCTGTTCATCTGTATTTTGTTAACACTTTTCCCACATTTATGGTAAAATTTGAATGAAATTTTCACAGAATGTTGTCACCTGACCTTGTGGAAAAGTGGATCTAATGAAAAGTTTCTTCTAAACACATCTTCTCCATTTCTGGACAGATTTGCACAATATTTTTTACAGAATGTTCCTAGTCACCTAACCAACTTTACATTGTACTTGTGTATATTTCAGGTTTTCTCTATTTCTGGGGTGTTGTATTTTTTGTGACCACGACTCTAGTCTGGATCTTCAAACCAGAAAAGATGGACCCTGAAGTGGACCCAGAACAAGGGATAGTTGACACATATAAACAACTCTACAAAGTGATTTGTCTACCATCTGTACTGTCATATAGTCTTATTTTGTTGACCGCCAAGGTAAACTTGTTAGCAAGAGAATCAATCACAATGATCCAATATTCAAGATGATATTGATTATTAACCCTTGTCATGCTGAACCCTGAATATTCTGGTTTGGGCAGGAGGTGTACACTAAGATCAGACTGCACTTATGTGCAGGCTGATCTAAGTCTACACCTCCTGCTTTTACTTTTCCTGCCAGAGTTGTTTATGAAGTTGATTTCTAAAAGAAAAAATGATTTTTGAACAAGTTCTATCAGTGCTTTCAGCCCTTTGAATTGACAGTATTTCAGCAAAATAATTTATTCAGCATGACAAGGGTTAATGGTTGTATGCATGTAGGGAATATGTCTACTTTATTATGAGGACAGAATTCAACATAAACCCATTCCAACAGTGACCCTCTTTGATGCCCCTCGAGAAAAACAATTTGGGAAACATAATTTAAAGTGACAAAATTGCTTGCAACAAGAAAATTTTTCATTTACCACATTTTTTTCTAACTATTGTGATCAGTCATCATCTGGTGTCCGTCTGTTCACAATTACAAAAAAATCTGCTCCTCCTAAACTAACAATGTAATTTCAACCAAACTTCACAGGAATGATCCTTAGGTCATGCTCTTTCAAAATACTTCAAAGAATTGAAAACCATGAGGAACTCTGGTTGCCATTGCAACGGAGTGAAAAAAAATAAAAAATCTTCTCCTCCCAAGCCGTAAGGCCTAGAGCTTTTATATTTGGTACAAATCATCATCTAATGACCCTCTACCAAAAAACTTTTAAGAATTACTGTATTCTGAAAATTAGCCCTTTTCTGTGTGATTCCTGATTCTACATAGAAATAAAGAAGGAAAACTTTAAAAATCTTCTTCTCCCAAACTATAAGCCTTAGATCTTTAATATTTGGTTCAAATCATCATCTAATGACCCTATACCAAAATACTTAAAGTTACCGTATTCTGAAAATTAGCCCTTATCTATGGGATTCCTGATTTTACATAAAAAATAAGGAAGGAATTCTTTATTTCTATCTTCTTCTCCCAAACTATAAGCCCTAGATCTTTAATATTTGGTAAAAATCGTCATCTATTGACCCTGTACCAAAATACTTCATAGAATTACCATATTCTGAAAATTAGCCCTTTTCTGTGTGACCCCTGATTTTATAGGGAAATAAAGAAGGAAATGTTTAAAAATCTTCTTCTCCCTAACCATAAAGCCAAGAGCTGTGATATTTGGTACAAATCATCATCTATTGACCCTCTACCAAAATACTTCAAAGAATTAATGTATTCTGAAAATTAGCTCTTTTCTGTGTGATCCCTGATTTTACATAGAAATATAGAAGGAAAACATTAAAATTCTAACAATACAGCCTAGAGCTTTGATATTTGGTATTAATGATCATCTATTGACCATCTAATGAAATACTTCATAGCATTGCTGTACTCTGAAAATTAGCCCTTTTCTGTGTGATCCCTAATTTTACATAGAAATAAAGAAGGAAGTCTTTAAAAATCTTCTTCTCCAAAACCCCAAGGCTAAGGGCTTTAATATTTGATGTTTAATAATACCTATTGACCCTCTACCAAAATACTTCATAGAATAACTGTATTCTGGAAAAATGTGCAATCCCAGAAAGAAATAAAGAAGGATATCATAGAAAATGTTCTCCTTCTAAACCATTATGCCTAGAGCTTTGATATTTGGTATATATTAATGCCTCTTGACCCTCTACTTAAGTACTTCAAAGAATAACCGTATTCTTGAAATTAGCTCAATATGGTTGGATCTTCACTATACCTAGGATTAAAGGAGAAAATCTTTAAAAAATCTTCTTTTCCAAAATGGTGCAGGGCTTTGATATTTTGTATATTATATCATAAAGCCTAGAGCCATCATAATCAGGGGAGAGATATAGGACCATCATGGTCCTCTTGTTTGAAGTGCTGACCAATCATGGTTGCATTGCAACATCTAAAAACGGCAAATATCTGATGTAGAACCAAATTATGATACTTGAATCTTCTACTTTTGAAAACACTGGCTCATATTCTAAAGAAACTAACAGTAAACTCTAAACTGATGGGAAACGCTGATATGATTAACATTAACCACCCTGAAGAACTAAGTGAAACAAGGATGTAAAAATCCAACAAAACATTCAGTGATATGCCCCAAGAATTATTCATACTTATTGTGTCTGGCTTGTATTTGGAGTCCCTTGTATTTTTTTGCACCAATCTCACAATGGATTGCCCTTTGTATATTTCTTACTTTGTACTTCAGGTAGCCTTTGCAGCCACTGAATCTATGACTCACCTGAAATTGATTGAGGCAGGAATGGAGAAGACAACTCTTGCACTGTTTGCTGTGCCCATGGTTCCCATTCAAATTATTTTACCTCTTTTCATTAGTCGATATACAGCAGGGCCACGCCCACTTCAAATCTGGTTGAAATCTATTCCATTTAGGTATGTGAGAGGTTACCAACCAGTTTTTGAAACAAAAATTCTATTGTTAATCCATTCCCATACAAGCCCTCCTTCTTACGCCCCTCAAGAAAAAGGCTTTGGAAAACATTGTGGAAAATGAAGATATTTCTTGTATCAAGCAATTTCTTCATTATCCACAATGTTTTCTATCCAAAAAGACAAAGAAAATTTAAATTCCACCAACTTGAAAATATCATCTGCAGCTTCTTTCAGTTTGGACTAGTTTTAAATTTTGTTAAGTTGGAATGGGTCATACTAGCAAAAGTTTCTGGACAGGCATTAACCCATTACCAAATGACAAAATTTTACAGTATGAAATTTAGAAATTCTTTGTGTTTTGGGGTTGATTACATCATGGGTAATGAAGAAATTGCTTGACATAAGTAATGTATTCATTTATCAACAATATCTTTAAATATTTTTTTTTGGGGGGGGGGGGTAAAAGAGGGGCATAATGTGGTTATAAGTTATATAGTGGCAGTCTACTTTTACTTATATAGATTTGATTTGAAAATTTTTCTTTTGGAAAATGTATTCATGCTGTCTATCAAATATTTGCAAGTCTGTAGTTTATTGTTTCCTTCTTGAAAAAGGGGAGTTTGGACTTGAAAAACCTGGTTTTAGGCCAATTCTATCCCTTGTTGTAACTGCCTTAAAAATGAAATTGTTAATGCCTCTGGATCTGTTAGCATTGAGCAAATGTTTTTCACATGTTGATGTAGAGTGATTTATGCCCCCTCATCTTTGAGGTTGAGGTTATGTTGTTATAACTATGTCCATCTCTCTACAAGGAGTAAACTTAACGTTAAAACTGTATTATTAGCCATCAGTTGGTTGTAAGCATGAAGGTCATCCATCAAGGTCAAGGTCACTTATCCAGGTCAACTTAATGCAAATACTTATTATGTGGCAGTTACTTAACCCTTTCCTATTTTTCAAAATTTTAGACCTGTCCAAATTTAAAGGTTTTGAAGACAAACATTTAAATCGGGTTTAATTTGAAAAATAACCTATTAGTAGGGGAGATTTTTTTTTGATATACCTCTCTATACTTGCTTTTTTTCATGATAATGTCTTTATGTTTTTTTGCAGAATCCTTGTTGGATTTTTGTATGCTTTGTTGGTGTATCTATCTAATCATGTACAAGAAAGCCCCGGTGTGTTCCCTTCCTATTTCTATCTCATTATACTTGTCAGCTATGCAGTACATCAGGTGAGTTCACTTTTTTGCTGAACCATTTTTGTTGGCACAGGTTCTGCTCCAGCCAATATATTTTTTATGCTATTGTGCACAAATAACTTAACCCTTGTCATGCTGTATAAATTACCTTACTGAATTGTTGTAAAATCAAATGGCTGAAAGCACTGGAACTCGTTGTTCAAAAATCAATATTTCTTTAGGAAATCAGTTTCATCAACAACTCTGGCAGTAAAAATCAAGCAGGAGGTGTAGACTAAGATCAGACTGCACTTATGTGCAGGCTGATCTTGGTCTATATCTCCTGCGAAAGCCGGAATATTCCGGGTTCAGCATGACAAGGGTTAAATGTCATCTTTAATGCTTCAAAGCTATTTGCGAATTGATCTTTATAGTTAGTAAGATTCCACATTTTAGTACATGTATGCAACATCTGGGGAAATAATGTTCTGATTCAAGGATTAACATATTTAAAAATATTTCAAATGTTGAAGTCATGAATTATTTTCATTTGAAAGTCACAGAACAGCTTTTTAGTCATTATAAAGATGGAAATTACTTCTCTCCCAATAAAAATAAACTAATATAGATGTTTGAGATCATTAGATAACTAGATTAAGTTATAAATGTTTGCTTTTCTGAGATTAACAATTTGTAGTTTGTTAGAATTGTTACAACATTGCAATATTGTCTTTTATTATTGTTTAGAATGATCACATTATGTTTTGTAATTTTCAGCATAAAATGATTAAAAAAAAACCCTCTAACATTTTATTACAGGTGTTTGTGTATAGTATGTTTGTATCTCAGATGGCATTCCATGCTAAAATAAGTGATCCTGCTATTGGTGGTACATATATGACACTGTTAAATACAGTGGCTAATTTAGGTAAGTGAAATATTACATATGTTGTATTTATAAATGGTATAATCTCAGATAGCATTCCATGCTAAAATAAGTGATTCTGCTATTTGTGTTACATATATGAAACTGTTAAATACAGTGGCCAATTTAGGTAAGTGAAGTTCAGTTAAACTTCTGTGGCTCGAACAGGTCGGGGATTGGCAAATTTGTTCGAGATTTTGGAAGTTCAACTGATCTGAAGATCAGATAAGGTACTATCATATGTCCGAGATAGTAAGTGTCCATAAATACGTTCACATGCTTGCTTAGCAAGTTTGGAACTTTGTAGAATCCAACATATGTGTAAATGTTTTCAAACCTCAATGTTGGAATTTACCAACGTTTTTAAGAAATCATAAAAAATTGTTCAAAATTAATTGCACTAAACAAGCATATTGCTTTGTTTTCAATGTTCATTCTATAAATTGTGGTTATGTACAAGGCCTCAGTTGCAAAATTCCGTTCTTTAACATAAAGGATTAAAAGTACAACACCCAATTTGTTAACAGGTTATTTCATCTTAACTGAAAAATGCAGAATACATTTCAAGCGCAATGAGTGCCATAAAGCTTCTTTCAAGAATATCGGCAGCTGTAGATAGTTGCAGTTATCGGCGTAAATTAACTCAAGATTTTGTTGTTAGATTCTGAAGGTGTTTGGGAATTGGTACTTAAATTCTCAAAAAGATAACTTTCTCAGATATTTTTTGTAGATGATTGTGCAAACAATCAATTACCAGGTATAACAATTGTAATTTGTAGTTCGGGACTTTGGAAAGAGTTCGAAAGTTCGACCTTGGTGGTGTACAAGTTTTCCGATGTCGAACACTATGAATCATGAATACTTTTTGCTGGGACCAAGTTTCTTATTCAAAATTTCCGTTGTGTTCGAGAGTTCCTGTGTTCGAGTAAATGAAGTTTGACTGTGTTACATATATTGTATTTATAAATGGTATACATAGTATAGCTTAACCCATTCCCACACAATCCTGCTTCCCAATCTTTGGAAAACATAGTGGCAAATGAAAAGATTGCTTGTAACAAGCAATTTATTTATCATTCACAATGTTTTCAACTCAAAAGGTCGAAGATTTTAAAAAATTCATCAATTCAAAATTGTCCTCTCCAACTTCTGTGAATTTTGACCAGTTTATAATTTTGTTGTATAGGAATGGGTTAAATCAATACAAGACAAAACAAATTTTGATAGGTCATAATTGAATGAATGATGTTGCAGATGACAACTTCAAGTTGATTGAATTCTAAAAATCTCTGTCTTTTTCATGAGGATAATGAAAAAATTGCTTGAAACAAGCAAATTCTTTACTTCTCACATCTTTCAAAGCCTTTTTTAAGGTTTGCGTAATAATTGTGTTGGATTAGGTTAATGCTTGTCAAATATTGAGATTTGTAGTTGGATTAATATTAACCCTTTTCTGTACAAACCCGGGATTTTACGTTGATGTGATTTTATACTTTAGAAAACTTTTTGAAAAAAGAAGAAATTGCTTGTATCAAGCTTTTTATCCTTCTTCCACAATATTCCACAATATTTTCTACCACATAAGATGGTTTCATTTCAAATTATATCCGAGTTTTGTTGTTATCTGCAACCTCTTTCAATTCTAGACCCGTCTAAAATTTAAAACATTGGGAAAAGGTTAAGATCACTTGATAGGATCACTCATGAACCAGTGACATTATCAAGTGATGATTCAGTATTTTTTCAATTATTGCTACTGAATATTATCACAGTGAGACAAATGATATATAATGGAATTCATGAAGAAATTATGCACTTTTAGAGATTTTGCGCAATTGAGCTCAACAACCTCTATAGCCAAAATAAAACCATTGCCAATAAAACCCTGTATACAGTGGGTAGAATGCAAGATCTGTTTGTATAATATTACAATTACCTAAATGTAACATGCGTGTGTGTGTTTTTTTTTCATAAAAAATGAATAGAATATTTTTTGTTCATTGAGGTATGAACCTAAAAATGAATCAAACTGTATATATATGCAAAGCGGATTCATCCATTTGTGTGATTGATTTTTTGGTTCATACCTTAATGAAAACAAAAATACTATCTTCATATTGTATCATTTAACCCATTCCCACTCAGTGATGCCTTTAGACGCCCCCAAAGAAAAAAGCTTTGGAAAACAATGTGGAAAATGAAGAAATTGCTTGTAACAAGCAATTTCATCATTTTCCACAATGTTTTCTACCTAAATAGTTGAAAAACCAAAAATTTCATTCACTTCAAATTGTCGTCTGCAACTTCTTTCAATTTAGGCCAGTCTAAAATTTTGCCGTCTGGTATTGAGTTAATGCCATCAAGCAAAATAAACCAAATATTTTATTTTCTTTTAGTAAAATTTTATGGATCTACTTTTTGCATACAAATAGCTGTGTGCTCAAAATTGCTAATAGAAGTATAAAAAAGTCAGCCAATCAAAATGTTTAAAACTGGATAGACAAAACTAAAATCAAATGATATATCATTTACAGGAGGTAACTGGCCAGGTACTGTAGCCTTATGGTTTGTAGATGGTATAACCTGGAAACACTGTGAGGGAGCCACGGATCAGTCGTGTTATACAGCTCATGCTGCACATGTAAGCATTTATCCAGCAGTTGTTATATCTCCCTCATTATTTTATTAGCTTATGTTAACACAAAGTGCTCTAAATTAGATAATGTGATTGATCAGTCTCAACTGTCTGTTAGTCTGTCTGTTCTCATAAACTAACCACGGAATTTCAATGAAACTTCAAAGACATTATCATTCAGTCAAAAACTTCAAAGACTTGGAATCTATGAGGAACTCTAGTTGTCATGTCAACAAAAAGAAAAACTTAGAAAAGGTTTTCCTCCCAACCTGCTATGCCTACAGCTTTGATAACTGACATGTTGTAGCGTCTAATGACTCTCTACCAAAATTTTTAAATTATTGCTCTACAATGAAAATAAGTCCCATGTTGTGGCATACTAGACTTTACAAAGAAATAAAGAAGGAAATCTATAACTATCTACTCTTTAAAAATCTACTCCTAAAAAACTAAATGGCCTAGAGATTGTAAATTTTGCATGCAGAATCACCGTGTGGTACTCTACATAAATAATTGACTAATCATAGCTATTAATTGAATAATTCGTGGACCAATAAAATCATTTATTTAGACTGGAAGTTAATTTGTACTCTGACATTTGCCGCCATTTATTTGAAGCATTTTTGTAGGTCTGGTGACTACATTTTATTGAAGCTGTAGTTACAACCATTGGGTCACCAAATCAATCATTCTACATTTAGCTACTTACTACTGGCCATACATGATACAAAATAACACCGTTACTTCCTGTGGGAGTCAATGGGTGGGGCCAACAGAGTAAGTTGCTGGGACCAGGGATTTGTCAATTAAAATCAACATCAAAAGATTCCATTTTTTTCACGCATAATCACCACAACTCTACCCAAATTCTAAAATCATAACTCTGAGATCAACATGAGCCCAATGTTGTTGGTTCCCAGATTTCTGAGAGAGATGAAAGAAGGAAAATTAGAAGTCTTTTCCTACCCAACTAAATGGCCTAGAGCTTTCAAAATTTGCATGCTGAATCACCTAATGGTATTTCATCAAAATACTAAAAGTTTTTTCTCTTAGATGATAATGATTCTGGATTTTACAACCAAATAAAGAAGGAAATCTTTAAAAATCTTCTGTTCCATATGATAAGTCCTTTTAGCCTGTAAGTTTTACATGTAGAACTCATGTAGAACTACAATATTTTCCAAAGCTTTTTTTCTTGAAGTATTTTTTGGGGGGAATGGGTTACAAATACAAATACAATACAAATACAAACATTTTAATTGCAATTGAATGTGCTATTTGCACACAAAGCAATATACAAGTTACAAACAATACAAACATCAACATGGTTACACACCTTATTTCATGTTTCTTTGGGATCAACACAAGCCCTATGCTGCGGGTATCTGGACTTGACAAAGAGATGAATATTAAAAAATCTATTCTCAAAAACAGAAAGGCATTAATCTTCAAACAAACATGCATTGTTGCCTTACAGTACTCGACTACTTGACTAAAAAACATGGGATTAAAATTAGCGTTTGTTCTTGGGTTCTTGGATTTTACATACCGTGTAAGAAAATCTTTAAAAATCTTGAATTTCTTCCAAACCATTTATCATTTTAGCACTTTCAAATTTTATACAAAGCATTACCTTATGGTACTGTACCAAAAGCCTGCAAACTATCATAGTAAATCTGATTTTCTTTCTTGATAAGGGCAATTATTGCCAAAATATTGAAAATTTGAGTAATTATGTAAAGTATCACAATAAAACCAAGAGCTACCATGATTAGCTCCAATAGCAATTGGCCAGTAGGCTATTGTCATAGTGTTTGGTCAGTAATGAGCTTATGCTTCTCTTCAAACATTTTATCCTTGGAAATTTCCGTCTTGATTTTATACCACATTTCATAGGAAAGATCTTTCGGTGATATCTTCAAAAACTTTAATTGGATAACAGAGATAACTTTTCTTGGCAGAACAGGATATCAAATAGGGTAATATGTGCACTTATATGTATTCAATAGTAATAAATTAAATAGATTAAACCTTTCTAACATAATGATGCTTTTCAATGCTCCTCAAGAAAACAAATGGGAAAACATTGTGTAAAATGAAGAAATTGCTTGAAACAAGCAATTTCTACATTTTAAACAATGTTTTCTACCCAGAAAGCTGTGAGTATCTAAGATTTCATAAACTTTAAATTGTCATCTGCAATTTTCTTTCAATTCGGACCAGTCTAAAATTGTGTTGTCTAGTAATTGGTTAATCACATGTATTATTTAATTATTTCAGGATTGTAAAGAGGCAGGGGGCAGCTGTATAACAACTATAGAAGGATATTATATAGAGAGTGTTATATGTGCACTTATAGGAATTATATGGTACCAGTGGAGAAAACATAAAGTGAAGCAGCTTGACTGTCTAGAATCAAAAGCTTGGAAAGTGTCTTAACTTATACCTAGATAACAAGTTGTAGACTGATAAAAATTGAAATAGGTTGGAGATGACAATAGAATACTTTTCATGTAGGATAGAAAACATTGTGAGAAAAGTAGAAATTGCTTTTTACTAGCAATTTCCTCTTCCATCACAATACTTCAATCCATGTTATTCAGGGTGTAAAAACAAATTGTCTTGAATATTCAAGACAGCTATATAGAGAAACAAGAGAATGCCAAGCACTACTATTTTTTTCTTTTTTACACAATATTTTCTACCTGTTCTAATACAAATTTTTAGCTCACCTGAGCACATCGTGCTCATGGTGAGCTTTTGTGATCATTGAATGTCTGTTGTCCTTCATCTGTAATGGGGCGTCAACAAATGAAGTGATAACACTATAGAGACCACAGTTTTGACTCAATCTTCATGCAACTTGGTCAAAATAATTGTTAGGTCATAAGGATCAACCCTATTGATTATGTGAAGGTTCTATTGGAAAACATGGGAAAAGCAGCCTTTATGACAAAAAGGGACCACAATTTGGCTCAATCTTTATGAAACTTGGCCAAAATAATTGTTAGGTCTTAAGGATGAACCCTTTTAATTATGGTTAGTTTCTATTGGAAAACACGGGAAACCGGGCCTTAATAACAATTTCTATGTTTACGCTCTAGAGGCCACAGTTTAGGATCAATCTTCATGAAACTAGATATAATTATTTGGCTCCAGTTGCAATTATTAACAGCAGATGTTTCAGGTGAGCAATTTAGGACCATCATGGTCCTCTTGTTTTATTTGACCACATATTGCTTAGGCTTGGAAATATTGTTCAATTTTTTATTTCTATCTTAAACCATTAAAAAGAAGAAAACATGTTTAATTCTGCTTTATGATCCAGTCACCATTTATCAGAGTTCCTCCTGTTCAAAGGAGCCATTAAAGGACATCCCAGGACAATTTATTATTTGATCCATTACCAAATGACAAAATTTTAGACTGTTCCGAATTGAAAGAAGTTGCAGACATCTATTTGTAACAGATAGAATTCTAAAAAATATCTTTGTCTTTTAGGGGAAAAATATTGTGGATAATGAAGAAATTGCTTGTAACATTTTCTTCATTTTTCACTGTTTCCTAGAGCTGTGTTCTACCAGATGTCAAAAAGTAGGATAGTTTGAGAAAAGGATAAATGACTTGCCTAAGAGGTCAACATCCTTTATCCTGCCAACAGGATCCCAAAATTGATCAAAACTTGCGAATTAGATCCACTTCTAGAATGAATTTTATCAAATGAATTTATGAATAGAATTAACTATGTTATCATTTGAAATTCATTTCAGCCTTTTATTGGTTTTGAGGACCCATTTTTAACAATCCTTTATTGAAAGTAAACAAAGGTTCTTCATAATTAGAAGTTTTACTAATAGAATTATTAACCCATTCCCACACAAGAAAATTTTAGACTGGTCCAAATTGAAAGAAGCTGCAGACGACAATATACGTTTGATGGAATTTTAAATTTGCCAGTATTTTGGGGTAGAAAACATTGTGGATAATGAAGAAATTGCTTGATACAAGCAATTTCTTCATTTTCCACAATGTTTTCCAAAGCTTTTTTCTTGAGGGGCGTAAAAAGGAGGGCTTGAGTTGGAATGGGTTAAAACTAAATCCTTTGTTTGTGTATCTTTTTAGAATTGTCTCAAGGCAATGATGTATGTATGAACCAATCCCACTTATTACATGTCACAAAAAAGTGCAATAAGCGACCATTTGCTTTGATCGTTCCATGAGTGGTCAATTAATACAAGTTTTACTCTATTTAGAACTATCTCATAAAGTATCATCCCTATTCAATCCATTGCTAAAAGGCAAAACTTTAGACTGGTCCAAATCGAAAGAAGTTTCAGACAAAAGTTTTGTAGTTGAAGAAATTTTACAATTCTTTTTAAATTTTTGATAGAAAACATTGATAATTTTATGCAAATTTTTCCAAAGCTTTTTTCTTGAAGGGCGTAAAAAAAAATTGGTATTTTTTGGAATGGATTAATTATATGAGAATGTGTAAACCCATATTAGATGGCAAAATTTTGGACTGGTCCAAATTTTTGAAGTTGCAGCCAACTTTATCAAAGCATGTGTAGATTGAAGAATTAGCGCCAAAATTTACAAGCATTTCCTCCTTTTCTCACAAAGTTTTTCTTTCTTCAGTGCCTCAAAGTACAGGATTGTGTGGGAAAAGGTCAAAGGATGAGAAAAACTGCTTGAGGCATTACTCTCAGATTCTTTGAACCTATTACTAGAGGACAACACTTTAGGTTGGTCCAAATTCAAAGAAGTTGCAATGGTGTAATGTTTAATTGATGAAATTTCAAAAATCTATGTCTTTGGGGTAGAAAAATGTGCAGATAACGTTTTCCAAAACTTTTTTCTTAGAGGTAGTCCAAAAATAGGATTGTGTTGGAAGGATTACTTCCTTCTTGATAATCATAAGCCCATGTTGGATGAGCAGCCAGAGGCACAGGAAGAATGTAGTGGTAGTACTAGTGTGAGAATTACCAGGAATCCATGGTTAGGTGCTCCAGTCTCCCCACTTTGACTGAAATACTGTTACAAATGGTGTTAAATCCCATTTGAACAAACAAATTCAGTGGGTTCCTTGCAGGGTGTCACTAGGGTCCGCTCGAAGTACAAAGTTCAACACAGAAAAGCATATAAACACTAACTTACATTTGCTACTGCTTTCCTATTCTTAACACATTTGGCCATATTAACAAAAAGAGCAAAAGTTGTGATTACATATTTGAAAGTTCAAGTCTGACACTTTCTTTTTTCCTATTGATTCACTTATGAAAATGTCTTATGAAGAAAAAGAGACAACTTAATTATTCCAGATAAGATTCAGAAGATTTAATGAGCCAAAATGCAGCCTGGAGAAACATTTTGCGGATCAAATCAGAATACTTTCATATGGTTCAGATTCAGACCCAAGCCCTGGTTTGGGCCTCCAGCTTTTCAAACCATTGCCAGACAGCCAAATTTTAGACTGGCCCAAATTGAAAGAAGTAGCAGACAACAATTTAAAGTTTATGAAATTTTGGATTTTGTCAACTTTCTGGGTAGAAAACATTGTGGAAAATGAAGAAATTGATTGTAACAAGCAATTTCTTCATTTTCCACAATGTTTTCCAAAGTTTTTTTTCCCTTGAGGGAGTCTAAAAGCGTCACTGAGTGGGAATAGCTAAGAGGGCACTCTAAGCATTGGGTAACGAAAGCAGTCAGTGCTTGTAACAAACAATTTCTTCATTATCCACAATCATAAATATTTTCTAAAAAAAAAAGAAAAAAAAAAAAACCCAAAACAAAGAAATTAAAAATTTTATCAACCAAAATTGTAGTCTGCAATTTCTTTGAATTTAGACCAGTCAAAAATCTTGTTGTCTGGTAATGGGTTAGTCACTGCAGATACTAGGCAATTTTATTCCTTTATACAGATTGTATTTATTTATAAGAAATAATGCTTTTGTTAACTAAAATCAAAATAAAACTGAAGAGAAAGAAATAGATGTTTTTGGCATTCATAAAGAATTTTTTATGCCCCTACCATGACATTTTTTACTCCGTCAATGTGTGTGCTTTGGTAGTTTAGTGAGTGTGACATACTTATTCAATGTAAAAGGTCTATATCTGTTCGTTATCATGGTTCATTTCTCAAAAAATTTAGACACTTGTATAACTGACTCAGAGAAAGTGTGTTCCTCTTGATTCAGATTGATTGATTGATTGAATGGGTTTTGACATCACTTTTAACAGTATTTCAGTCATATCATAAGAGGCTGGAGCACCTAGCAATGGATTCCTGGTATTTCTCACACCAGTACTACCATTAAATCCTTTCCTTGACTCCAGCTGCTATCCCAATTAGGTTTACGATTATCTATTGGTGAGAGACAAATGTTGGAAAGGATATGTGCCGCTGCCGGGGATAAAACCCATGACATGCCATTATTGAAGATTAGGAGTCTGATGTGCTACCGACTGTGCTATGATGGCGGCTTGGCTTGATTCAGGCCATTACTTAATCTAACCATTACCCTACAATAAAATTTTAGACTAGTCCCATTTGAAAGGAGTTACAGTTTTACAAATTTTGTGTTTTTGGGTAGAAAATACGTAGAAAATGAAAAGGTGACAGTCAAAGGTCAAAATTTATGTATTGCCTATATCTCTTTATCATATGGTCCATCTCTGATTAAATTTTACACACTAGTACAACAGGATGAGAATAATGTGTGAAGCATGATTCAGGTGTCTAAACTAAAGGTCAAGATGGCAGTCAAATGTCAAAATATAACTTTGCCTATATCTCATAATTTATTTTTCAAAACTCATAAAATTTTACACATCAGTACAGTAGAATGAGAGTAACTTCAAAGCATGACTCAAGTTTCTATACTAAAGGTAAAGTTTACTGCCAAAGGTCCAATGGTGACCTATATCCATACAAGAATGTTTTTCAAGGCAACTGCAAGGGGACAAGTAAATAACGAGTTAAATCTTGGAATGGTTGCAAAATAAACCTCAAAGATAATTGATTGTATATTGGAAAATTACCGTCATGTTTATATTGAAGGTTAGGAAATATTGTGGTTGATTAGGTTCCAGCATTATGTTCATTACAACAACATTTTCTGAAAATTCATCTCTTCATCTTTTTGCAGACAAGTTTATTTCATTTCCGGATAAGTAGAAAAATCATGTATGGGGACAAGTGGAGAAAACCTCTATCTTCACACCTCTGCTATATCTGCTGACCCAATGGTCTGAGTCTCTTGATATTTCATAAACTTGTACACCTCGATGAGAGTAAGTAAACTGCCCTGGATTCAGTCACCTACTCTAAATATCAAGGTCAAAGCAAATGGTCAAAGTTAAAATTTTGACCATGCATTTTTCTCTTACCCATGGTCTAATTATCATATTTTAAACACTTAAACATCTTAACCATTGTCATGCTGAACATGGTATACTCCTGTTTTGGCAGGAGGTATAGACAAGGATAAGCCTGCTCATAATATGTGCAGTCTGATCTTAGTCTACACAACCAGTCTACACAACCTGACTGTCCTTTTTAAAAATAGAGTTGCTTATAGAATTAAAAGAAAAGTTGACCAACAACTATTGATTTGAGTACTTTTAGCCCTTTGATTTGAATGCAATTATTTGACAAAGGATTTTATTCAGCATGTTTCATCTGAAATGTTTTTATCCTACATGGGTCAATTCTAGCATCAATATCCAGCAGCTGCAGTTGAACATTGGCAAGGTGCTCTTGTTGTTTTATCTTCCGCTCTATGAATTCTACAGATTGACATTATTAGATATCTCGCTGAAACTGCCATGTGGAAGGTTAGTAGCTATCTGTCAGATGCACGCAGGGATGCATGACAGACACAATGCCACAATAGCAGGCTTGCTGAAGGTCATTGGAGCTGAAAATGAATGGACATCACAAAAAATGATATCCTTAACCGAAAATGTTTGACAGGGGATAATAAACTGGCTACAATTTAAAGAAATTACAGAAATTTCAAAATAATCTAAAACAAGAGGCCTAAGAGGGCCTGTGTAGCTCCACAGCTGAAATATGTTCACTGATTCAATGTAATTCATTTTCAGTGATGTTCTTTATCCATTAAGACAACCTATTTCACAATTTCATTAGCTAGAAATTGCCATCTGCAACATCAAGCAATTTCAAAATTGTTATTTTAAACTTTTGATTTGTATTGATAGGTTAAATAAACTCTAACCCATTTCTTCTTTGAACCAAATTTTCTTTAATGTCTTGAAATCAACTACTCTGTACATGTAATACTAACAAGTCTTGTGTCCTACTCAAATCTGGGTATAAAAGAATAAATCCATTTACATGATACTTTCACCAAATAGTAAGTTGTCTCTCTTATATTGTATATCAAACATAATTCAACAACTACATGTATTTGCCATATATGGAAAATAAGCCCCTCCCATAATAGTCTTTGTTTATTTCATTTTCCACAATGTTTTCTATTGAGTTTCTCAAGTTTCATCAACTTGAATCATCTTCTGCAGTATTTTTCAAAAAGGACCCGCCTAAATTTTTTGTCTGACAATGGGCTAACCAATTCCCCCAAAATCCTGCTTTTTATGCCCCCCCCCCCCAAAAAAAAGGAAAGGTTTGTTGAAAATGTTACAAGCAATTTTTTCATTTTCTACATTGGTTTCTACCCAAAGGGACAAAAAAATTTAAAATTCCTTCATGTTGAAATTGCTGTCTTCAACTTAATTCAATTTCAAACAGTCCAAAATTGTGTGGTAATGGGTTAAAAACTTTTTTTTCTTATCATCAACCAACTGTGCAAGTCATCAACATCCAGTCTTTTTTTCCCACTAAGATGTAAGATATATGGGAGATCATTTATTTATAAGACTATTGTACTAATAAAATTGTGTTGTCTCCCTTCCACCTTTAATTAAATAAAATGTAACAACTACACATTTATGCTATGCATGGGAAAAAAGCCTCACCCATAAAAGCCAAATCTTTTTTACAAATTCAAATAATTTTTATGGAATTAGGTAGGCCAAGAGGCAAGGAAAATAAAAATGAAAGTAAATGAACAGTTTTGACAGAAAATGATTTTCAAAGAATTTCTACTTTGGATGCCATAGCAACCAGTTTGATTTGTTTGAATGGGATTAACACCACTTTTAACAGTATTTCTGTCATTTAGTGTCTTTAGCCATGGATTCCTGGTATTTCTCACACCAGTACTACCACTATATCCTTTCTGAGCCTCCAGCCACTCATCCCACTAAGGTTTACGATTATCCACCCATTGGTGGGAGACAATTGTTGGAAAGGATATATGCCATGACCAAGGATCGAACCCTAGACATCATGAATGAGAGTCTGACACACTACCAAATTTTGACCTGGCCACGTAACAACTAGAGTTCTCTATGGAACATTATTGTTTGAAGAAATCTAAAAGAAGATCATCTAGGGAACAATCCCAGGAAGTTTCCTTGAGATCTGACCAACGGTTCTAAAGAGAAGTTTTTTTAAGACAAGGTTGAAGCAATGATGGATGGAAACACATGCACTAACACGAAACAAACACCATGGCAATAGCCTTCAGTCTGTGCAGCTTAAAAAAAAATTACTTCTAAAGGAACAAGTATTCTGAAGTATTGCAAAGCAATACCAAGTCCCTTACCAGCTTAAAATATGTGAATGACGCAGAAAACTGGTCAGAGAAGTTTCTTAAGTTCAGTATCATTCTGTATCTTTGCCAAAAAGGAATAGACAGGAGAACAAAATTAGGCGGGAAAACTGGAAATTTTTAAGTTAACCATTTCCCACACAGTGACGCTTTTTGACGCCCCTTGAGACAAAAATTTGGGAAAACATTGTGTAGAACCAAGAAATCGCTTGTAACAAGCAATTTCTTCATTTTAAACAATGTTTTCTACCAAAACAGTTGAAAAATATAAAAAAATCCTCAATTTGGATTGTTGTCTGCAATTCTTTTCATTTTAGACAAGTCTAAAATTTTGCCGTGGGGTAAAATGGTTAAGCATCTGTGTCTTTGACAAAAGTCATTGGGCTGGAAGAAAACTCAATTTTGATCTATAACTCATTATTGCATATGCACCTTCCAAAAATCAGGTAAATATCTGGAAATAAATTTTTTAAGTCCACCATCTTCATATAAAATCTTCTGACCGGACTTGGTACGCAACTCTTTATTGCAGACACATACACCAAAAACATCTGCCAGCGTTTGGAAAAAGTCTGGAAAATAGATTTACAGAAAGAACAGGCAGAAAGACAGAGTTGCAGACATATTAAGTCCTCTTTGGCTTTTCCGGTAGGGGACTAATACAGCAATTCCAGAACAAGACAAACTGATTATTACCAAAAATTCATCTTGTTTTAACAATGTTTTCCATAGCTAGATACATTTCTTTCAGGCCTAGTTAAATGATGATCAAAGAAAAAATAAAGTTAAATATTCTTTGGTAATTTTTTAATAATATAAATGAACAAAGGTTATATTATGTAAATATCACAGAAATATATAAATGCAAGGAACATAGGCATAGGAATAGTAATCCTTAACAAGTTTGATATAAAAAGTTCCATTATACAAACAACAAAAAGAATTCATGCATTTTGTGACAGGACAAATTTGGAAAGAAAAAATGCTGTCATTGTAAATGATCAATAAAATTTGAGAACATTTTTTGTCTGGTTAAAATTATAACAGATCACAGATAAGCATTGTAATTTCAACCATTTACCTTTTGATCCCTAAATTTTACTTGCTGAAAAAATAAATTTTGAGCAAACACTATGTGAAAAGGAGAAATAATTCTAAGCAAATTTTCTGCTTTTTCTAATACTGTTTTCTCTATTTAGCCTCCATGTTTTCAATTTTAAAGGCTTTATGTATGTAGTCTGCCACTTCCTTCAAATTGGACTTGTCTAAAATTTCATTGTCTGGAAATGGATTAATTCAAAACAACTGTTAGAGTAGATTACATGGTGATAAAAGAAGAAATCTACAGTAACTTATTTTCTTTAAATTTATTCTCACAATTTTTTTAAGAGCTGTCAGAGACAGATTATGCTCCCCGTCAAAGCAATTTCTTCATTTCCTACAATTTTTTCAACTAAGAAAGACAAAGATTTTTAAAATTTCATTCACTTAAATTTTCTTTGAATTTGGACCAGTCTGATATTTTTGTTGTCTGGTATTGGATTAATGGATTAACCTAATACCAATCAATTAAGCCTCTTTCATAATTTAAAAGAAAATTAAGTTTAACCCTTTCCTGTACAAACCCGAGATTTTACGTTGTTGCAATTTCATACTTGAGAAAACATTGTGGAAAAAAAAGAAATTGCTTGTAACAAGCAATTTCTCCTTTTTCCACAATATTTACTACCACATTGGATGGTTTCATTTCAAATTGCATCCAATTGTTATTGTTGTCTACAAATTCTTTTGATTTAGACCAGTCTAAAAATTCAAGAAATGGGAAAGGGTTAATAAAATTTGATATTTTTTTACAATGAATTTTACATAGATATGACTTACAAAATTAACTATAGGGCTATAGTTAACCCACTACCACACAGCAAAGTTTTAGACTGGCCCAAATTGAAAGAAGTTGCAGACGACAATTCAAAGTTTATGAAATTTTGGATTTTGTCAACTTTCTGGGTAGAAAACATTTGTGGAAAATGAAGAAATTGCTTGTAACAAGCAATTTCTTCATTTTCCACCTTGTTTTCCATAGCTTTTTTACTTGAGGCCTCTAAAGGCGTCACTGAGTGCAAATGGAATAATACCATTGTTAGGATAGTTTTTCACTTAACCCTTTCCCGTGTTTGAAATTTTAGACTGGTCAAAACTGAAAGGGGTTACAGATGACAATGAAAACTTGATGCAATTTGAAATGAAACTGTCCTATGTTGTAAGAAGAATTGACAGAAAAGGAGAAATTAATTGTTACAAGTAATTTCTTCTTTTTCAACAATGTTTTCTCAAGTATAAATTCACAGGGACTTAAAATCCCAGGTTTGTACAGGAAAGGGTTAAAAGAAATACAATTTTGTTTTTTGATAACTCTGATCAAAGGATATTCAATGAACAATAAGAAAATAAATTATAGTAATAATGAGGTTCAATATGAGCTGTTCAATTCATTTTTTATGTATGAAAGTTATAAATTATCATAAAAATAAGTTATAGACTTGTTCAATGACATTTCAATATCTTGACCAGAGGTCTAGATAAGAGAGAGTAACCCTTATTTCTCAATGTAACCCTATGATACAAGCAATTTCTCTATTATCCACAACGTTTTGTACCCAAAAAGACAAAGATTTTAAGAATTTCACCAACTCAAAATTGTCGTCTGCAACATCTTTGAATTTGGACTAGTCTAAAATTTTGTCGTGTGGGAATAGGTTAAGAAGTTAAAATATGTATAGACTATAGAGGGATTATTAAGTCTAAAAATAAGCTGTTTTTCATACATAACAAGGCACAACTTGAATGGTTATCACATAATATCAATCTTTTGAAAAATGACTTAACACTAACAGATATTTTTACAGTTTTACTTACTGTTGTAAATACATATAAATAAAAGTGTGAATAGATTATAGTCCCTTGACACATAACATTTTAGATGTATTATAATTGCAATACTTCAAAATAGAGTATTTTCATTGGCCCAAATCATATCACGTGATCAAATCAATTGCACTTTATACCTCGATAAAAGACAGATCTATTTTCGACAAAAATAGAAACAAAACAAGGTCAGGGATTTCCGATATTGGGAATTCACTTCCAAGAAATACCCAACTTGTTTTGTTACTATTTATAGTCATCACCCTTTGAATTTCGATTTCCTCGAATTCCTTTATACTTCCATGGATTTTCAATAAATAGATAAACAAATAGTGTCCTTATAACAATTATAATGTTCGTTTTAAACATGAAGATTTCGATAACTCACCTTTATTAGCCGTAAATCCGAGATGTCGAATCGGCTTCACCACACCAGCATGCATCGTGTCCATGTGGTAGGTTTATGTTTCTTGTCTATTACAAAGCATCTATTCATAATTCTAACTGATATCGACCCAGATATCATAATTTATAGAGTTTAAAGTTAGTATTTGCTCATAATAATTCCAAATAAATCCAACTAATGTTCGAATTTCCATTTCAAAAAACCCAAGCGACAAAATAAAATGTCCGCCATTACAATTGACTCGAGCGATAAACTTTGTCAATGTATCCATACGCCTGTCAAAGAAAAAGTAACTCCGACCACAGTTCGTTTATTTGTTTTTATTTTCATCTCTCTATCCGTTTCGGATTTGAAAATAGACGTATTGCAATTATATGGGCTGAGTGTATTTTTCACTGCGTTTATTGGAGTATAAAGTTCAATTGCCTTAGCACATGGCTTAAACATAACGCCCTACGGGCGTTATTTGCCATGTGCTAAGGCAATTGCACTTTATACTCCAATAAACGCAGTGAAAAATACACTCATCCCTATAATGTTTGCAGTCCAATTATATAAAAAAAATGTTTCACCCAAATGAGATGACAAGTTTTTAGACTGGTAAAGATTGAAAGAAGTTGCAGACAACAAATCTTAGTAGATAAAATTTAAAATTCTTTATGTTTTGGGGTAGAAAACATTATGGAAAATGAAGAAACTGCTTTTCTAAAGCCTTTTAACTTGAGGGGCGTCAAAAAGCACCATCGTGTGGAAATGGGTTAAATAATACATTTTTCAATAATACTACTATATAAAATACATGCAAATTCTCATAAATATACGCAAAAATTCAAAGACTATTGAAGGACATGCACAGCTTCAACGCTCTACATTTCTTGATACAGAGAAAGATTTTTATAGTTTCACAATAAAGCCCCATGTATAAAAGCTCTTTTTCACCATATAGCCCCATCTATATAAGCTTTGTTTTATGATAACCAGTTACATTTTTGAAAGATTCAAAGAGAATCATTCTTGTGAGATTTGACAACACCATGAAAATTAGTTCTGTCCAAAAAAACACAAAACATGTTTTTGATCAAATTTTCTTGAAGGAATCTGATAAAGGGATGGCATATTATCATTCCTGAGGGTTGACAAAATCTAAAATTTCATGAACTTTAGATTGTCATCTGCAACTCCTTTCAATTTAGACCAGTCTTAATTCTTGCTGTCTGATAATGGGTTAATCCAGTCCAAGTCACCCCTCAACCCCCCTCACCCCCCCCCCCCCAAAAAAAAAAAAAAATTTAACCTAAACTTAAAATATAACACACCCACTATTGCTAAGAGTACAAATACTGAACTCCAAAAAAGTTAAAATATTTATTCTTGAGTTTATTGTTGATAACAAAAGGACAGTATTTAAAATCAATTTATCTGCAATTTCCTTTCAAATATGGGCTTTTCTGTTTCAATTACCCACCTCTTAAGGACAGACATGTTTCAACACTTAAATTCAGTCAATGATATAGGCAGGTATTCTATAGACTAAAGATAATACATTTTAACCCATTAACTAAAGTACCACACAGTGACGCCTTTGGACGCCTCCCAAGAAAGCATTTGGGAAAACATTGAGCAAAATGAAGATATTGCTTGTAACAAGCGATTTCTTCATTTTCCAAAATGTTTTCTACCAATAAAGTTGAAAAAATCTAAAATTTCATAACATTTGAATTTTCGTCTGCAACCCTTTGAATCTGGACCAGTCTAAAATGTTGTCGTCTGGTAATGGGTTAGCCAAAGTACCACAAGATCAAATTTTAGGCTGTTCCAAATTGAAAACTGCTGCAAATAACAATTTCGAGTTGAAATATATTTACTGTTTAGGGTAGAAACATTGTTGATATTGAAGAAATTACTTGTTACAAGCAATTTCTTCTATGTGAACACTGTTTTTTTTCAGATCCACATTTATTAAAGGCGCATAAAGAGGTTTGATTGTGTGGGATGTAATTTTGAAACACAACCTCTGGTTCACCTCTACCGGATCCATTCTCATTATTACAATTTCTGTGTAACTCATTCCCACACAGTGAGACTTTTGGACATCAGGAAAAATAATGGGGAAAACATTGTGTTAAATAAAGAAATTCCTTGTTACAATTTCTTTATTTTACACAATGTTTTCTATCTAGAAAGTTTAAAAAGAAAAAAAAATCATAGACTTTAAATTTTCGTCTGCAACTCCTTTCAATTTGGACCAGTTTTAGATTTTGCTGTTTGGTAATGGGTCAAAGAAGATCCCTTTAGGTCTCTTTGCAAGACATATTTGAACAAGAGGGCCAAGATGGCTTTACATTGTTCGCATGAATTTACTCTCTCAAGCAAACTCATCAATGTTAGTCAGTCAATAAGGCCCCTTTCCCTTAATAACTGGTCAAAATGGTCAATAAAAAAAATGTTGAAAGGTCAATGATAGATGTCTGGCTATGCCTATTGTACTCTGAAAAGGTATTTTGGTCTACATTTTAAAGAATTGTTTCTGAGGTAATGGTCTGTGACATATAAGGAAAGCTGGTGTCCTAAACATTGTGACAAAAGCTTGAATAAGCTGTACTGGCAACCTTTAACCCATTACCAGATGACAAAATTTTAGATTGGTCAACTATTCACCCATTCCCACACAATGACGCTTTTAAATGCCACTCTATATGAAAGCTTTAAACAACATTGTGGAAAATGAAGAAATTGCTTGTTACAAGCCATTTCTTCATTATCCATGATGTTTTCTACCTATGAAGACAAAGATTTTAAAGATTTCACTAACTTAAAATTGTCAGCTGCAACTTCTTTGACTTTGGACTGGTCTAAAATATTATCGTGCGGGAATGGGTTAAAGATGTTGCAGATAACATTTCTTATCTGATGAAATTCTAATATATATTTCTTCATCTATTTAGAAAGAAAACATTGTGGAAAATGAAGAAATTGCTTGTAACAATGTTCTACAAAACTTTTTTCTTGTTGGGGTCTAAAGCATAATTGTGTTGGAATGGGTTAAAGGGAGGTATGTTTTTATGCCACAAAGATTTAAATCATTTTTATTCTTTCTCAAATTTTATTTGAATACAATATTCTGAAAAGTAGTTTTGTGAAAATAAGAGAAAAATGTTTTCTTCAATTTCTTTCAAAATGGACCAGTCCAAAATTTTGTTGTGTGGTAAAGGATTAAATAACATTGTCTTTCTGTGTAGGTTTTCCCAAGCTACTTTCTTGAAGTTTCTTCACCCTTTCCCACTCAGCCAAATTTTAGACTGGCCGAAATGGAAAGAAGTTGCAGACGACAATTTAAAGTTTATGAAATTTGGGAATTTTTAAAATTTTGGGTAGAAAGCAATGTGGAAAAGGAAGAAATTGCTTGGAACAAGCAATTTCTTCATTTTCCACATTGTTTTCAAAAGCTTTTTTCCTGGGGGGTGTTTAAAAGTGTCGCTGAGTGGGAATGGGTTAATAGGCAGAACTGTGAGGGAATGGCTTAACAATTTTATTACAAATTAAGCTTTCGAAGATCAAATAAGATTGAATTAAATGGCATGCCATTGTGGGCTGACAATAAACTGACATAAATGGGGACAGAATAATTAAAATTCTCTTTGAGCATCCATACTAATCAATGTATTGATATCCTTGAACTTTTACACTCAATTAATTTGGATAATCCACATGGTCTGTAGAGAATAACTATACAATTCAGACATATTGTTACTGGTAAGAAGGCAATTAAATTCAAGTCTTAACCCTTTACTGTTTTACAAAATTCTAGACTGGTCCAAATTCAAAGGTTTGCAGATGATTGGTTGATTTTTTTTGAAAAATAATCTTTCAGTGAGGCAGAAAAAATTGTTGAAAAAGTAGAAATTGCTGGTTACAAGCAATTCTACTCTTTCCACATTTTTTTCCTCTAAGTATAAAACACAGCAATGTTTTCTAGACCAAAAGACAAAGTAATTTCATTAAGATTCTCATCTGCAACTGTTTGAATTTGGAGCAGTATAGAATGCTGTCATCTAGTAATGGGGCTAACTTAATCCAGTACCACACAATCCCCCTTTTTTAAGCCCCTCAAAAAAGGCTTTGGAAAACATGATGAAATTGCTTTTAAAAATGTTTTCTTCCTTGTAAGACAAAAACTGTTTAAATTTCAAAGTCTCCTAATTGCAATTAGTAACCTCCTTGATTTTAGACCATTCCAACTTGTTAATTGCCTTGATATGGGTTATTAATGTTGTCTTGATTAGACAAAGCCACTTAAATATATCGTCCTTGCTGATCTAAAACCTGGTAACTACAGCTTGGTTCAAGCTGTAGTTACAAAGTTTTAGAACGACAACAACGATATATTGTTTGCTAGACAGTGACAAAAATAAGGGTAGAAGCAGTTTAGAAAGCCAGTATCATGAGGAATTATAAGAAGAAATTTCTTGTTATTAGCAAGATTAAATTAGGAAGATTAATTATTTACCACACCATTTCCACTTTTAACATTCCAAGGAATTATATCGAGAAAATCATTGTGAAATAAAAGGAGAAATTGTTTGTTAAAAGTAATTCCTCCTTTACTCCTGATGATTTTTACTCTTTGTTACACTTAATTTCATACTCAAATTAGATTTGAATTGCCATTAGCAACTTCTTTCAATTCAATTCAATTCAGTCTTAAATGTGTTGTCTGGAATATTTTAAGCAAGCTATTATCCAAAGTACAAAAAGGATAGAAAATATCTAGGCTTTAAATCTTAGCAAAAGAACTGTTAGTTGCACCTCAAAGTCGTCAAGGAATTTATTTATTTTTCAAATGAACGAATTGGAAACCAAATTTAATCTTCTTTTCCCACAGCACTTGCTACATTTTATTTCTTAGAAAAAGGGAAAAAAAACCCAGCAAACAGCCAATGTTTACATTTTTATAGAATAAATTATGCCATTACTTCATCGTTAATTTTGCTTAACCCATTACCACATGGCAAAATTTTAGACCTGCCCAAATTGAATGAAGTTGCAGACGTCAATTTCAAGTTGATGAAATTTTGAAAATCTTTGTATTTTTGGCAAAAAAACATTGTGGATAATGAAGAAATTGCTTGAAACAAGCAATTTCTTCATTTTTCACAATGTTTTCCAAAGCATTTTTCTTGAGGGGCATTTAAAAGCATCATTGTGTTGGAATGGGTTAAAGACATTTCAACTTTACACAATAATTTGAAGAACAAAAAAGCTCCACACTTAGAAAGCTGTTATTTAAGAGAAACATGCAAACAAACATCATATTTACGGTGTAGACTTTGATATCCTTTCATTGTTCACAAGGGAACTCTACAAATAAAATAACAAGAATAAAACAGTAAGGTATCATGCAAAATTGATGCATTGTCGCTGTCAATAAAACAAATTTGCCATAGTCACAAAAATAAGCAGCTACATTAAGGTTCCTTTTTCTGTGACACATTTAAGAATGGTAAAAACCTCACAATATGTACAAGGTCCGGTTACTAGGGCATTAATGCAAACGTGTCAAGAAATGAAGGTTGAGTTGCTTTAACAACTAATTTTGAATTAAGCCCCTTTTTCTGTGATGCAGCTTAATCCATTACAACAGAAAATTTTAGACCATATGGAATTCAAAGAAGTTGCAGATGACAATTTTAAGTTGATGAAATCTTCAAATTCTTTGTCTTTTGGGGTAAAAAACATTGTGGAGAATGAAGTAACTGCTTGTGACAAGCAATTTCTTCATTCTCCACAATGTTTTCCGAAGCTTTTTACTGAGGGGCGTTTAAAAGCGTCATGGTGTGTGAATGTGTTAAAACAGCAAAACCCCGACAATATTTGCAAGGTCAGGTGACTAGGTACATCCAATGAATATTTCATTCAAATTTTTTCATAAATGTAAGAGGAGACAAGATATAGACATATGTACAGACAGACAGAGTGACAGATTGTCAGAAAGGATGGACAGACAAATGATATGATACCAATATAATGACCACCTTTGGCAGCATATAAAAGTCAATTTACTATTAGTTTACTAATATATGCTAGAAGTGAACTCTGACCTCAAATATTTATATCAAGCAATTTTGTTTGTGCGGAGCCTTGAATGTTGTAACTAATTCAAGCTGAAGATACAATCTTAACCCTTGTCATGCTGAACCTAGAATATTCCGGTTTTGGCAAGAGGTATAGACAAAGATCAGCCTACACATAAGTGCAGTCTGATCTTGGTCTATACCTCCTGCTTGTCCCCTTTCAGCCAGACTTGTTTAATAATCAATTTTCCAAAGAAATATTGACCCTCATTATGACCTTCTAGTGCTGTCAGTCCTTTGATTTGAAAGCAGTTATGTAAATAGTTTCTAATTCAGCATGACAAGGGTTAATGACACTTCAGTCACAATGCTTACATTGTCAACCAACAACTTACTTGTTGTTTCATGTTCCTAACCATATAAAATTTCGCACATTAAAGCCAACTGATACCTTAGCCTGTTTGCTATCACAGAGGTCAGTGGGCATGGCTGATTGGTCAATTGATAAAAAAGCTTCAACATTTTCTATACCATTTAACCCATTCCCACTAAAAGATGTTTTTGGACGCCCTTCAAGATAAACAATTGGAAAAACCTTGTGGAAAATGAAGAAATAGCTTGTATCAAGCAATTTCTTCATTACCTACAATGTTTTCTATCCCAAAAAAAGTAAAAAAAAAAAAAAGAAAATAAAAAGATAAAATTCCATCAACTTGAAATTGTGGTTTGCAGCTTCTTCGATTTGGACTGTTCTTATATTCCACTGTGTGGGAATTAATTAAATTTTTACACTTAAAATTTTACAGGACTTGGAAAATTCAAAACCTTCCAATGATAATTCATTTTCAGTACAAAATATAACTCTTCAACTTGATTTTCTGCAATGAGATAAGGCTACAAATTAGAGGACCAAAGAGGAGATATAACCCATTACCAAACAAATCTTAAACTGGTCTAAATTGAAAGATGTTGAGGAAGACAATTTTAAAGAGGTGAAATATAAAGATTCTTTTCTGTATTGGACAAAAAATATTGTGGACAATATAGAGTTTTTTTTTATGTAACAGGCACTTTCTTCATTGTCTACAATAGTCAACATTGTCAGCACTTTATCTTTCTTCATGCTACATTAAGTGACATAATCACACATCCATATTGATGTAACAGGCAATTTCTTCATTGTCTACAATAGTTTTGTAAGTATTCTCTCGAGAAGCATAAAACAGCAGGATTGTGTGGCAATGGGATAATCTGATCACATTAGTTGTTAATTCAAACTCCAGTTATCTTCAGCACTTTATCTTTCTTCATGCTACATTAAGTGACATATTCACACACCCATATTTACTATAACAGTAAGTTCAACTTGGATATTAACCCATTCCCACATGATAAAATCTTAGACCACTCTAAATTCATAGAAGTTGCAGACGACAATTTAAAGTTGATAAAATCTTCAAAATCTTTGTCATTTAAGAAGTGAATTATTGTGGATAATGAAGAAATTGCTTGTAACAAGCAATTTCTTCATTCTCCATAATGTTTTCCAAAGCTTTCATATTGAGGACGGTTTAAATGCGTCATTGTGTGGGAATGGGTTAACAACCCTTGTCAAGCTGATCCTGGAATAGTCCTGCTTTGGCAGGAGGCAGAAACAAAGATCAGCCTGGACATATATCTACACCATAGTCTACACCACCTGCTTGTCATTTTCAAATCAGATTTTTCCATAAGATCAATTTCTTAACTAAATATTGACCCTAAGAACCAGACCTTAAGTGCCATCAGCCCTTTGATTTTAATATGTTTTTGATCAAGGATTTAACTCAGCATGACAAGGGTAATAGGATTATTTGAAAAAAGCATTGTCTTTTTTGAGTGGAAAATATCATGAATAATGAAGAAATTACTTGTTGCAAGCAACTTTTTCATTGTTCACAATATTTTCCAAAACAATATTCTTAAAGGGGACAGAAAAAAGCAGGGTTGTGTGGGAATGGGTTGAATGACAATGTCAAAACAGGTCAAAACTCTTACCACAAGCATTGTTCAATGGAAATATTTGGTTTAGGCTTTAGGAATGTATTGAAGGCCAAAAAAGGACTACCGATATAATTTGTAAAAAATTGGGTTGATTATAGATGATTTTATTGGAGATATCTATTAGTAAATGACAAATTCATGGCAAGAGTCCAGAAAAGAGTATACCTAGATTACTGATAAAAGTAATTATAAAAGGTGAATAGCCTTAACCCATTTTCGACAACAAAATTTTAGACTGGTCCTATATGAAAGATGTGGACAACGATTTTTAGTTTTTGATTTTTTCTTTTTGTCTTTTGAGGTTAAAAACATTGTGGATAATGAAGAAATTGCTTGCAACAAGCAATTTCTTCATTGTCCAAAATGTTTTCCAAAGCTTTTTTGTTGAGGGGCATCAAATAGTGTCACTGTGTGGGAATTGGTTAATACAGATAGAACTGAGATCTACACAAGAGCTGTCAGTGGACAGCAATACTTGACTATTCTCAGTGCTACATAATAAAAGCAATTGAATGTCAACATTAGGCATAATTCCACATCATCAATATCAGAATAATGAGTAAAAATAAAATCATGGCTCTAAACATGTGTCTAAAAGCTCCAACCATAAACCTAGTAGTAATAAATAAAAAATCTTGCACTTCAATTTCTTAATAGAAAAAGTTAACTCATGTCATGCTGAATAAAATCCTTTTCAAAACAACATGAAAATCAAAGGAATGAGTTGCGGATCTACATTAGATATATGCACAAACCTGACTTAATGGGGACAGGCAGAGTAGGTTGTGAAGTCAAAGATCAGTCTGCACTTTGTGCAAGCTGATTTTTTACTATACCCCCTGCCAAAACAGGAATATTCTGGGTTCAGCATGACAAGGATTAAAACTCTACTAGAATGTACATCAGAGTAATGAGAATTCGCTAAGGGGTCGATATTATGATCACAGAGGTATGCGCATTGTTTCGCTGCAATGGCAATAGTAGGAACAGAAATTGGACAGTTGTACGTAATACATTAACCAATAATTTCTAAGTGAAAAAAGGTCAAAATTTTACTAAAATGAATGTCAGAATAATTAATCTTTTCTTAGGGGATGATATGATGTTCACAAGAACATGTGCAAAGTTTCAGAGTAATAGCATTAGTAGGTACAGATATAACAGAGATATGGCATCGGAAGAAACGGAAGTATGAGACTTGCATACGAAACTTTAAACAAATGTCTAAGTCAAATATTGGGTCATCATTCCAGTTGAATGAATGACAGAGTGACAAATCTTTGCCTAGGGAATTACATGATGGCCACAAAAGCATGTACAAAGTTTCAGAGTAATAGCATTAGTAGGTACAGATATAACAGAGATATGGCAGTTGCATTTAAAAGTTTAACCAATAACTTCTAAGTCATAATTCCACTAACATGAAGGCCTGTTTCATGAATCTTTGCATAAGAGATTATATGATGGTCATAAGAGCATGTGCTACGCTTCAGAACAATAGCATCAGTAGAAACAGAGATTTGCAACATGTAACACTTTAACCTATTCCCATACACTGACGCTTTTTGACACCCTGAGGAAAAACAATTTGCAAAACATTGTGAAAAATGAAGAAATTGCTTGAATCAAGCAATTTCTTCATTTTCCACAATGCTTTCTACCCAGAAAGGTGAAAATATTTAAAATTTCGTTGATTTAAAATTGTTGTCTGCAACTCCTTTCAATTTGGATCAGTCTAAAACTTTATCGTCTGGTAAAGGGTTAACCAAATGTCTTACTTGAAAATGGGGTCATTATAATCATCTCAATGAGACAATTCTACAGAGCTCCATTAACATAGGTTTTAGTCCTGTAAAAGTTTATGTCAAACAGTCAAACCAGTCCTTCATATATGTCACCAAACAAAAAAGTGTATTAACCCATTTCCAAAGTAGTTGCAGGCGATATTCTTCAGTTGATGAAATTTTTAAAATCTTTGTCTTTATGGGAACAAAGCATTGTGGATATTTAAGAAAATGCTTTAAGCAATTTCTCCATTTGCAACAATGACTTCAAAAGCTTTCATTTTCAGAGGGCTTCAAAAACATAACTGTGTTGGAATGGTATAAGCGACCATTCTCTTAAATGACCACTTTTTTGTTGTCCCTCGAGTTGTCTCTTTTTGCAAGTTTAATTGTAGTCAAATACTCTGTGCATATCTTATATTTCATTTCATCCCTTCAGCATTATTGTTGAAAGAGTTATCCATCATTTTGCATATAAAAAGAATAAAATGTCAATTCAAAATACACAGAGAAATAATTAAGTTTTTTACAAAAAAAATGCTGTGTCAGTTATTCTGGTCTACAGATTAGTAAATATATAAAAAATGCATGCAAAAAAAAAAATTATGATAAAAACAACAACATAAGCCCCTACCAACAGCCAATTTTCAGAAATATGACAATGGTAGATGACCTTGACCTTAAAAACAAGAGCAATGTCAAACCACAAGGAATACACATTGAAATTTAAAAGTCTATCTTTTATATGTAAAGAATATGGTTAACCCATTCCCAAACGGTGAAGCTTTTTGATGCCTCTCAAGAAAAACAATTGGAAAAACATTGTGTAAAATGAAGAAATTGCTTGTAACTAGCCATTTCTTCATTTTACACAATTTTTTCTACTAGAAAGTTAAATAAATCTTATATGTCATAACCTTTAAGTTATCATCCACAACTCCTTGCATTTTGGACAGGTCTGAATTTTTGATGAGCGGTAATGGGTTAATTAGACGAGAAGAAAACTCCATGCCCCTTATTCATCAGTAGGGGGCATGGAGAAAGCTGAAAAAAAGTGTCACCTAAAAAAAAACTGTACACTTAAACAACAATGTAAACCAAAAATTTGGAAAGAAATCACACCCAAAATAAGTCTAGATCTATCATAACTGAATTTTATTTCACAGCATAATAAATAAACATGCCATTTTGGATATAATTTTTTTTCTGAATCAGTTTTACACCCTTATATGCAGTCAAATAAAATGAATTATGAAAATAAGTTAGAACTAGAACTTAACATAGGAAGTGACTTAACGCACTCCCACACTATGACGCCTTTTGAGGCCCCTCAAGAAAAAAAATATGGAAAACATAGTGTAAAATGAAGAAATTGCTTGTTACAGGCAATTTCTTCTTTTTACACAATGTTTTCTACCCAGAAAGTTGAAAAAATCCAAAATTTCATGATCTTTTAATTGTCCTCTGCAACTTCTTTCAATTTGGACCAGTCTTTGCCATGTGGTAATGGGTTAATATTCCCCTCTAGAGCCTTGCGTACGAAAGAATGTCCAAGTTCAAGGGGAGATAATTCTTCTGACAGGAGGAGTTCAGACTTGAAAAACATGTTGTTAAACTTGAATATGATCAATTATGTATGTATAAAGATTTACTATTTTTAAAGCAAAACTGTAGGGATAGTTTCCAACACAAAATAACTTGCAGAGAGCCTTGTTTATCAACAAAGTAAACTAAATTTGTGTCAAAAAATTTAAATGAATTTTTGTACACAAATGGACGGACAGAGAGACACACAGCTGGTTAGACACGGAAATTCCAGTATACCCTTTGTAACCATTTGTAATGCAGAGGTAGAATAACTATGGATGTGATCTTTTTCCAATTTGATTTAACCCATTCCCACTCAACCGAATTTTAGACTAGTCCAAATTGAAAGAAGCTGCAGACGACAATTTTCCTTGATGAATCTCAAATTTTGTCTCTTGAGGTTGAATACATTGTTGATAATGAGGACATTGCTTTTAAAAAGTAATTTCTTCATTCCCACAATGTTTTCAAAGTATTTTTCGTTGGAGAAGTCAAAAAGCGTTATTGTGAGGGAATAGGTTCATGTGGCGGGTCTATCAATCCAGATCTACTATTTTTCTATCACAATTCAACTCAATATGAAAGGCTGTTCAAGGTTCATTTATTTACATTTGAATACCACATAAGAGGAAGTTATTTCTCATTATTGCAGGTTATTTGAGAATGTGTAAAAAGAAAATTTACATTATGTTTCATGCAAACCTTGTTAATCAAATGGAATATAGTCAATTTATACACAAAAAACTTTTTACAAGGAGGTAGATGAACTAAATTATAAAAGGTTCAACTAGCAGACTGTCTGGTCCAGAGAGAAGTGACAGTAAGTGACAGATTAAGACAAGAGCAGGGCATATACACCCAACAGGGGCTTGTAAGTGACATAACAGTGATTTCAGCCCTTTCCTGTTTTATTAAATTTTAGACCTGTCCAAATTCAAAGGTTTTGCCGACGAAAATAAAAAGTAGATTTAATTTGAAATATGACCATTCAGTAGGGTAGAAAATATTGTGGAAAAAGGAGAAATTGCGTGTTGCAAGCAATTTCTTCTTTTTCTACAATGTTTTCTCAATTTTTAGATTACATGGACATAAAAACCAGGGATTGAACAGGAAAGGGTTAAGCCCTTTCCTGTACAAACCAGGAATTTTATGTTGCTGTGATTTTATACCTAAGAAAACATCCTGGAAAAAGAAGTTGCTTGTAATAAGCAATTTCTTCTTTTATCACAATATTTTCTACAACATGGGATGGTTTCATTTCAAATTTTCCATGTATCAGATATCAATGTTTTCTTCATGTCCCAGATTTTGATTATTTTTATTCCTTCTCATATATTGTTTGGATACAATATTCTGATAAGTAGTTTTGTGAAAATCACAGATTGTTTATCAAAATAAGCTAGGGTATTTTCTTAATAGCCTAAGTAGGCTGTTAATCTATTTTTAGATTTACCCGATAGTTGCAATGAATATTGGGACACTCACAAGGTGCATTTAACGATTGAAATAACAGCTATAGTTTGAAATCGCCAAAACCAACGTCAATGTGACATCACAAAGAGTTATATCTGCCTGCCGATATTTGATTTGATAAAGATCAGTTCAAAACTGTTTTAAGAGTTTATATAAATATGGACACTTACTATAGTCTTGTGCTAACCGCTAAATGAGAGATAATTCAGGACATTGGATGTTTGAATTGTTTCTATTGTATTAGGGTCATATGCAAACGAGGTCATGCAGTGTTGACAACCGGATACAGTGAATTCTGAAAATAACATGTGATTTCAATGAACCTTTTCAAGATAACAACAAAAATCCACCTTTTACTTGTCAGATTACCATGAAGACGATGTCTGGTTAACATTTGAGCATATTTTGAGGAATTGAGAATTTTTTGAGTTTCAGAAACATTGGTACCCTCCTTTAAGAGAAGATAACATAATGAAAAATGAAGAGATTGCATTCTTCATTTTCCATACTGTTTTCCCCATCCTTAAATTGAGGGTTGTAAAAAGTCCGTAATCAGTGGTAAAGGGTTAAAAAGCTCAAATTTCTGAGGAATATTTTTGTGTATCGTGTGCAGTAATGGACCTATCACTACGATCAGTCGGTAAAGATTCGTCACAACTAGTATCGTCCTCCATATATACCTGCATAGGAATCATGTACTTCGTCGGAGAAACCCGCTCCGGCAACTGGTAAAATGACTCCGCTCCACCTTCAATATCAATGGAGGTGGATGATATCACAGAAGAATGACTAAACAGCTGTGAGTTTTCGGAGAGTTCAGTGATACTTATATCATCATCAAGTTCTATAACATGAGCACCTGAGTTACTGAATGATAACCTATCCATATCTATCACAACTGAACCATCACTGTTATCCAAACTTTCACTTGACATTTTAGAACTCACCACTTTAATATCACTAAGTTTTGTAGAGGATTTTTCTTTTGATCCGTTAGAAGTTTTGTGTGTTAGTTTATCATCTGAAAATTCACATTCATTTGATACTGATTGTTTTTTAATTGGCTCAGATTTCAGTTTACTTCCTATCTCAGACTTAGTTCCACCCTCCCTCATTTTTCTAAGCTTCTTAGTTCTTGGCCTTGCAACAGGAAGACTGTGTATAGTGTTCTCTTTATTTTCACTATTTGATTTATCTACACTTTTGTTGTTTTCTACACTTATTGCTATATCATCTAATCCACTGTTTGACCTAGCCACTTCATGATCAACAGGCTCTATTACACAAATTGCCCTTGCTGACCCAGTATCACCTAATAATTGCTCTTTTTCTACAGAAGACTCGACTTTCTTTTCAGTTTTTGAATCTTCAGGATTTTGCATTTCTCTATTTTTCCCAATCCCAGTAGCAGATTTCACATCAAAGTCAAGCACATGACTGACATTATGCTCAATTTTTTCACAACTATCAACTACAATTTTAGGAAGCCCTTGCTTTGAACTACTATTAACATTAACACGTGTTTCAGGAGTATTTACAGGTTTTGTCTTGTCTCTGATAATGTCTGTGTTCACAACAATAATTTCAGGCACTAATGGTATAGCTCTACCTGGAATAGCTGGGCTACTTCTCTTCTTCAATTTCTTTCTTGCTTTTTCTTTTGGTTTAACACCATTGTCTGATGGTTTATTACTAGAGTTTGTTTGATGAATACCTAAATTAGTTTCCATTGGCAACACCACTGGGGCTGCACCCTGTGTCCATGGGGATGATTCTATTTCTGTATCGGCACTAACAATGTCAGTTGGTACATCATAATAGTCCCAAGTTGGTGTTTCAGGTCTTGATGATTCATTCTCATCTGGTTTGATTGGAATGCCAACCTGACTCTTGGTTCCAATTTCAGTTGTTATGGAAACAGGTTCCTCTTCATCAAGATCAGTAATCTCTATTCCATTCTCCACTTTTGTAACTGCTCGTGTTTTCTTGGTTAGTTTCTCTTTCACACTTTCCAAAACCCTATCTGTACTATCTTCATCTACAGAACATAACACATTCTTTGATAACCATGAATGCCTCACACCAGATTTATCAGAGTCTGGACTCTCAAGGTCTCCCAGCATTGACATGTGAAATTCGCTAGAATATCCACTCTCATCTAAAGTAGCATCATCAAGATTTAATTTAGGCACATTTGGAATGCTTCCAATCATATTCTTTATATCTACCTCAACTGAAGGAGAATATTTGACTTGTTTTAGATCTGGGTTGCTGGCTGCTTTTTCTGAATTATCATCCCTGATAGATTCTGGTATGTTGACTTTAACATTAGGAGTACTGTAGAATACTTTGTTACTGGTAACATCAAGTTCTGATGCACAGTAAACTTTCATGTTAGACGGAATGGTGTGATTCATACACGGAATCAAGGATATCTTCTCACGGACAACTTTCTTCACAGCTTTCTTTAATGACATTGTCAACATACCAATCAAAAAGGATCTATGGGAATATCTTTGTGTAATACACACTTCAATCTCTAAATTTCTCTCCCTAACCATGTCGGAGTCCACTTTGTTATATTCCAAGGCACGTTTAAATTTGAATGAAGAGGGCATGAAAACATGCTGAATGCTGGATTTGTCTTTCCACTTTACATGTGCTTCTGACGTATCAACTCGGATATCCTCTGTCTTTCTTTTTGTTTCTTTTTTTTTATCAGGCAACAGGAAGCTCTTGACATAGATTGAATGGATTCCAGATGTGTGAGCTGCAATAGAAGATTTTAAACTACATCAAATTACTTTCACCCATTCCAACTCAGTGACGCTCTTAGACGCCCCAAGAAAAAAAGCTTTAGAAAATACTGTGGAAAATGAGCAACTTTTTCATTATGCACAATGTTTTCTACCCAGAGGTGAAAACAAGAGCACCGCCTACAGATGTCTACACTTAGCTGTTGGGTGCTGGATAGTGGACAAAATGCATCTAGAGTTATCCCCCTTGAGCTTTTGATAGTGAACAAGTGTGCCAAGTTTCAAGTGAATGCCTTAAGTAGAACCAGAGATATCACAAAATGTCAAAGTTTTCGCAGGACAACAACAACACCACCAAGTCTATAGGAATACCTCAGGTTTTCTCTGATTTAAATTGTCGTCAGCAACTTCTTTCAATTTGGACTAGTCTAAAATTTTGCAATCTGGTTATGGGTTAAATCATTAACTGTCAGTCCCTTATTATGATGCCTATGAAAAATACTTTGAAGAAAAAACATTACAGGAAACGGATGAATTGCTCAAGTAGAACTCAAGATAAAGGGTCTGATTTAGTTTTCAAAACATAAAAAAAGATCTTTCAGACAATTTTTAGTTGGTGAAATTTCAAATAAATATCTTTAGTTTTTCGAGTAGAAAAACTTGTGGACTTTGAAGAAATTGCTTGCAACTAGCAATTTCTTCACGGTCCATAATGTTTTCCCCAGCTGTTTTCTTGAAGGGAGTATAAAAATGGGATTTTAACCCTTGTCGTGCTGACTAAAATCCTTATTGAGAATTATATCAAAATCAATCAACTAGAAGCACTGTAAGGCTTTAATTGTGGGTCAACATTTCTTTTGACAGTTGATTTTATAAACAACTCTCGCTTGATAGGGACAAAGAGGTGGTGTATACAAAGATCAGACTGCACAAATGTGAAGGCTGATCTTTGAATATACCTCGTCTCAAAACAGGAATATTTAGGGTTCAGCATGACAAGGGTGAAAGACTGATCAGCCTGAACATATGCAGAGTTTGATCAAGGTCTGCATCAGCTTTCAAGACAGGTACTGATACCTAGCAAATATTCAACAAGTAGTGAGTGACTACCCAGGCTGCTAAGCACTTGATGTACACGTGACATTGTTTGAAGTGTCAGGCAAAGAGTCATATACAAGCTAAATTGTAGGTTTAGAATGAGCAGAGCTACAGATAAGCAATCTTTAATGCTTTACAGTGAATTCCTAGGTTGATCATATCTTGGTAATTTCAGTATGAACATTGAAATTATCATAATGATAAACTTGCTGTTGGGTAGAATGTGCCCCATTTTTGTTCATTTTCTACCCCTAAGCATCTTATGAACTATAGACAATGAGCACATCATCAGGTAACCATTTAAATGTTGTGAAAAGTAATACGATTTTAGAAATTTAGTCTGAAGATATTTAACTAGTCTCCCAAATTCAATTTAACCCTTGACATAATTTCAGATTGGTCCAAATTGAAAGAAGTTGAAGACCACAAGTTTTAGTTGATGAAATTTTACAAAAATGTGTATCTTTGAGTAGTAAACATTGAAAATAATGATGATATTGCTTGTAACAAGTAATCTCTTCTTTTTTCATAATGTTATCCAAAGCCTTTATTTAAAGGGGCGTCATATAGTGTCATTGTGTGGGTTAACCCAATGTACGTTATTACTTTCAACATGGTTTGATTTGAAATTAACAATGAGCTTTGCACTTTCTTTATCTGAAGCTCTGAGATGAAATTCACTCTCTGATATCTTGAGTTCTGAATACCTGAATGAGACTTACGTGGAGGCAAGAGAATGTCCGTTAGCTGCCATATTCTGACTTTCAGTGTCTGTTTCGATGTATGATACTCTACCGACATGTGCAGGTATCCAATGACTGAAATACCACAATAGAATCTATATAATGAAATCAAACCAATAAGACAAAAAACTTGAAAACATACAGAAAATGATCTATTGAATGGGGATTTTCGCCATAGGAAAGTTCACACATCTTCATTGGGCATGCAAAATGTAGTAATTACAGCTTGAATAAAGCTGTAGTTACGACATTTTGCACTCCTTATGTTGATATGCATGTGATGCTTGGACACAAAATGCCCTGTCCATGGACATACCCACATGACTATGGGCGTAGAAGAAACTCAAACCAGCAACCCTTTACTTCTCTCGGATTACATATCCGTGACTTGAACCCATTCCCACAAAATAGAATTTTAGACCAGTCAAAATTCAAAGAAGTTGCAGAGGACAATTAAATCTTGATGCAATCTTTAGAATCTTTGTCTATTTGGTCAATTTCTTTATTTTTCACAAGATTTTTTAAAGCTTTTATATTGAGAGGTGTTTAAAGGCGTCACTGTGCGGGAATGGGTTAACCAATGCCAGATGGTGAGTTTGTAAAATACGAAAATCCCAACCAATTTCTAAAATACTGTTTTGATAGCCGACCCTGAAATTTCAGCTGACCCTGTCATCATAGTATTTACAGCAAAACTTTATTAAGTGACCAGTCAAGCCACAGCCATGAAGTTGTTTCTTAAGAAATTGTTGTTTAACACATTATTTTGGATCAACTTGCTTGCATACATAAATCATTGCAGACTTCTCACTCAGTCCTATCTTAGTAAAACTCACTAGAATTGTCTCACTGAGACGATTGTACTGAATTCAAATTACATAGTATTTAGTAACGACATTTTTTTAGCAAATCTTTCATCTTCTAAAAAGCTTATGTTCTTTGGAAAGGGAATTTTGATTATGGTTGCTGAATAAAACTGGTCCCTTAATAGAGGTGGTAACTTTAGCAAGGTGGACTTCATATCATTAACCCTTTCCTGATTTTCAAAATTTTAGACCTGTCCAAATTCAAAGGTTTTGCAGACGACAATTTGAAGTCAAATTTATTGGAAAAATAATCATTCAGTAGGGTAGAAAATATTGTGGAAAAAGAAGAAATTGCTTGTTACAAGCATTTTCTTCTTTTTTCACATTATTTTCTCAGGTACAAAAACAAAGGGATGTAAAAACCAGGGATTGAACAGGAAAGGGTTAATAAACATGTAACTTGTGATTGAGTTGAGTTCATTCTTTGGAAAGAAAGAAGAACAGATAGAAGGCTAACTCATCTTTTTTTAAACATGCTGAAACATTAGTAAAACAACTTTTATTTCTAAGCATTTCAAGCAATTGATGGATCGCTGGTCCCCTCTAGCAAGCTCTGGTTTCTTTTGATTCTTTGATTAACAGCTGAGATTGGTCAATTGAGTGCATAAATGAATGCATAAGAACTGAATGCTGAATGAGTAAGTAACTGTATATATAAATGAAACACTTTGGAAATGAAAACTGTATGAAGAAATCTTACTTGGCTGTTTATCTTGTATCGAGGATATAGACGATCTACGGCTTGTTGTGTCCGAGTCAACACATGAATATATGGAATGCTGATCTGGTGATTTGTCTAAGTGGAAGGCAGGATCTTTATCCTGTGTGCCTATCTGATTGTCTGTGGGAAACATGAGGTCAAGCATTTCTGTACAGAAATAATAAAATTAATAAATCATATCCATTATCAAATTACAAGACAACAAAATTTTAAAGTATGGTAATCCATAGTGAAAGGATATGCATACATCAATTTAAGATGGAATTTTAACCAAGAGCACCACATGCAGATGCCAATACTTGGCTGTTCAAGCACTTGATAGTAGGTTATATTTCTGAGTTGAAAAAGGGGCATAACTCATTAAAAAATATATGTAGAGTTATCCCTCTTTACGTATAGATTACTCTTGATGGTGGACATATATGCCAAGTTTCAAGAGTGTTCAGTAAAACCAGAGATATTACAAAATGACAGCATTTTCAGATGACGACACTGATGAGGATCCAGAGCACCTGGCTATGCACTACCTCGAGTTTTCTCCTCCTCTATCTGTAACTTCGGACTTTAATCATTTCATAATCCACCACATATCTCATATATTGTGACAGTAATTACCTGGTATTAGTATTTCTTTTTTAACCTAATTTTCATTGGTTTAAACCCAACATGCAGTTTGCTGGCCTTGCCCACAAAGTTTCTACAGGAAGCCTGTCTTAGATATTAAATGGTGTTATTTTGAAAAATTTATTGACAGTAACATGTAAAAAAAAAAAGAAAGGTTGGTTGGCTATCTGAACGTCACTGCATTTAGGGTGCTAAACCATCAAAAATGTTTCACTTAAATGTCAACCAATGTCCGAATGCAATGTTCATTTCTAGTCTAAGTGTATGATTTGATTGGGCTATGAATTTATCAATTGACAGCCATGATCTATGAATGCTCATTTGGAAATCCTTTAGCCTTCAACTGATTATGAAAAAACATGTTGATTAAGAATAGTTAATTTAACCCATTCCCACACAGAAACACTTTTGGACAAACAATTGAGAAAAAATTGTGTCTGATTTAAACAAGCAATTTTTTCATTTTACACGATGTTTGCTACCCAGAAAATTGTAATTCAATTTACATAACCTTAAAATTGTTGTCTGCAACTCCCTCAAATTAGGACCAGTCTAAAATTTTGTTGTTTGGTAATGGGTTGATCAATGTTTTCAATTTGAATTCAGCTCGAACTTTATTCCATTTTCCTGATGGTTATCAAGAGTACCGTACCTTTACCCATTACCAGACAGCAAAATTTTAAACTGGCCCAAATTGAAAGAAGTTGCAGAAGACAATTTAAAGTTTATGAAATTTTGGATTTTTTTCAACATTTTGGGTAGAAAATAATGTGGAAAATGAAGAAATTGCTTGTAACAAGCAATTTCTTCATTTTCCACAATATTTTCCAAAGCTATTTTTCTTGGGGGCATCTAAAAGCGTCACTGAGTGGGAATGGGTTAAAGGTGTGTGTGTGTATATGTGGAGGCAAAAGGGGAGTTATAAAATTGTGTAAGCTGCAAAACTTTCCACTTACTGAGTTTCTCTAACATTTTTCTACTAGCTGGTGTACTGAGGTCCAAACAGTCTCTACCTGTATCATCTTTGATGTCATAACGCCCACCACAATCGATAAGAAGCTTTAAACATTCAATGTGACCTTTCTCTGTAGCATAGTGCATAGGTGTTCTGCCTTGCATGTAGTCCAACTTATTTGGATCTCCTATAAAAACGTGGTTACAAAATTGAAATAAAATGCCCAGAGGGACATGTCACATAAATGTTTCCTGACAATTTCCAACAAAATTTTATGACCAATCATCTCAGTCCAATAAAAACAATTGATTGACCAATTAAATCATCCTTTTTGACCCAAAGTGAACGATCCGACAGATGTCGAGTTTTTCTGCTGTAATTACTATGTTTAACCCATTACCACACAGAAAATTTTTAGACTGGTCCAAATTGAAAGAGTTGCAGATGACAAACTACAATTTATAGTTAAAGAAATCTCAGATTCTTTCATTTTTCTGGGTGGAAAATATTGTGAAAAATGAAGAAATTGCTTTTTAAAAGCAATTTCTTCATTTTTCACAATGTTTTACCAATCATTTTTCTTGAGGGGCATCAAAAAGCATCACTGTGTGGAAATGGGTTAAAATACAAAATTTGATTTTTGTTAGTTTTCTCTGACCATAAATTCTGCCAGCTAATGTTTATAGATATCTAATAAAATAGCCTTGTTTGAGGTCTTTGGGTGTGGTCTGCGATTGGTTAATTTAATAATTAAGTGTATAGTACAGAAACTGATTGATTGATTGAATGGGGTTTAACACCACTTTTAACAGTACAATGTATTCAAGTCATATCATGACGGACGGAGCACGTAACCATAGATTCCTTATATTTCTCCACTTCATCCTTTCCAAGCCTCCAGCTGCTCATCCAAATAGGTTTATGATTATACAGCCATTGGTTGGAGACTAGCTGTGATATCATGCCCTCTTTTTGATAATCTCGCCAGCAGATTATCAGAAAGAGGGCTACGATATTGCAGCTAGTTGGAGACAAGTAAAGACATTGATCAACTTAGACACCACACAGGGCATTTTGAATATTGGCTTATCATAGAAAGAAACTTTGAGTCAATAGCTTTACATACAGAGTACCTGGTAAAGAATCGGGTCAGACTGTGTAGATACACAGGCTTATATGAGTATCTACTTAGTGCACATGGATAATTGTTAGATTTCTTGCAAAGATAATAATTTATTTATGCTTTCCTTCACCAGTTACCTGATCATAATCATTTGTTTTGTGATGCTGAAAAGATATTGCCCAATCTTTCTTAGGACCAGCATTTCATCCTATTCCAATAATATTTTACCCTCTTTTTCATATAGATATTAGTGATTCAGTCACAAATTTATGGTCATCTCATTTGTGAAAGTTTGGCATCTACATGAAAGTTACCAAAATGTAGAAAACAAAGTAAGAGGCTTAGCGATGACAAAAAAATGCAATACTTTAACTCTTTCCTGTTCAACGCCTGGTTTTTAACTCCCTGTATTTTTGAGAAAATATTGTGGAAAAAGAAGAAATTGCTTGTTACAAGCAATTCCTTCTTTTTCCACAATATTTTTACCATACTGAATGATTATATTTCATATAAATCAACTTTAAATTGTTATCTACAAAACCTTTGAATTTGGACAGGTCTAAAATTTTGAAAAACAGGAAAAGGTCAAATCACATGATCAAGGGTGTGGAATATCCATGCCAATTTATTCCAAATAGGCTGTTCTACTTACAGACAAGTACATTTTACAAGGTCACTTGTCCAGAGTCAAGTAAACACCAGAGGCAAATCTTGGAATGGTACAAAACAGATCTCAGAGATTACTCATGATAATGTTTGTTTTGAAGGTAAAGATAATGTGGTTTGTGAAAATCATGCTTGGTTCCTGAATTTTCTTAATTAATGTTTTCTCAAAATTTATCTCTTCACTTTTTTGTGGACAAGTTCATCTTTAGTCTGGATAAGCAGAGAAAATCTTATTTCCACACCATTGATGATATACAATAATAATGTACATGGTTTTGTCTCTAAAAAGTTTTGTCACATATTTTTCCTTGGATACTTGAAGTAATTTGTTAAAATTAATGTTGTTGGTGGTCTTCCAAAACCTCATAACTTCAGCTTAATCAAGCTGTTGTTACTAGGTTTTGGTTTTCCAATGAAAAAGAATTTCCAAGGATCATAAACAAACCTTTTTTCTGTATGAGAAGTTTGAGGATCTCTCTGTCTCCATTATCTGCAGCCTCGTGCATGGGATTCCACTGAAACAACCCAATGAGGTTGGGGTCATAGCCCTGTTTGAGAGCCTCCTTGACCTCACAGACACTCCCATTTCTCACAGCTTCGTGAAGCTTGGTATCAAAAGTCCCTTCTGGACTCCCCATTGTTGTTAGTTAGGACATCTCTAACAACATTCTGGAAAATAAAAGTTGAAAACAATAAACATGAGGCCCAAGTGGGCCTGTATCACTCTACTGGCACTTTCCATCAAACAATTGTTATGAAAAAGATTGACACTTATTGTGATAGCCTTTAAAATTGAGTAGTCATAGACTCCAATTATGAAATATAAGGGTTAAAAACAACAAACAAGGGCGAATCATGAGAAGAAATCTAAAGGTTTAGCCCTCTTCCTTTTTTTTGAAATTTTAGACTTGTTGAAATTGAAAAAGGCTGTACACAACTACAAAAACTGAATGCAATTTGAAATAAAACTGTCCCATGTGGTTGAAAATATTGAGGGAAAGAAGAAATTGCTTGTCACAAGCAATTTCTTCTTTTTCCACAACATTTTCTGCAGTATTAAATCACAGTGACATGAAATTCTGAGTTTGTACAAGAAAGGGCTAGGTGCCAAGTGACCATTCCTGTTAAGATATGATGTAAGAAATTATTTGACCAATTTGAGATACAACATTGAAAAATTGTTGGATAAAACACTACTTTGATTGTTAGAAATTTCTCTAAAGGGGGCTAAAACAACACCCTTGTGATAAATTTCTACTGGTCTAAACAGGATTTTTTCAGATTTTATAGGGTCACAGGGTTCTGCCCAGGATGCTCTTGTGCCATTGGCACTAAAAAATAACAGATGGCACAGAAAAAATCAAATGGGAGGCCCAAAAGGTGGACCATTTAATATGATTAGACCCATTCCCACACAATGAAAAATTTTGACAACCCCCAAGAAAAACAATTAGGAAAACATCGTGGAAAATTTGTCTGCAACTTCTTTCAATTTGGAACAGTCTAAAATTTGTAAACCAGAAAAATAAAGAAAAGTACAGTTTCATATTCATAGAAAGTCAAATATAACTGGTTGCAATTTGACCAAAAATTTAAACCATAATCTCAAACTTGGACCAATTGAGAATTCAGTTTGCCGTAGCAATTTGACGAAAGGGATAAATGTCCACCAATCAAGGGGAAAATATCCCCCCTGTTAAGTTTGGAAGGGACTTTATCTGCCTTGTCAGAATGACCAAGGGGGTAGTGTCCACCCTATTAAATTTAGGAAGGGGATAATGTCCGCCTTGTCAAAAACATTGAAAAGGTTTTTCTCCGGAGGGGATATTTTGTGTGGTTACTGTCCCTACACCCTTATTAAATACAACTATGATCCTGTTAAATTGTTCTAATGAGCAATACTCATAAAAGCAATACTTTGAGTTTCATGAAAGAAGACTATTTCAATAATTCTTACATAATCCTGCTTGTTTTGCGCACCTCAAGAAAACATTGTTGAAAATGAATAATGCTTGTAAAAAGTAATGGTACAATGACTTCAACATGAAAAGAGTTTTGGTCTTAATAATAGTTACAGAAATATTATACTTGCTGTGAGTTCAGGCTGGTGCAAAGTAGGTCCTGGTGAATTGTTTGTTTAGAACAGGAAATAACACTTAAAACTAAATAAATAAATATTTTAAAAAAATGAAAGATGAATTTTAGCCAAAGCGCTAAACTTGTACTTTGTTCAGTTACTTGATAACTAATTCATCCAATGTAAACAATTACCCCACCCACATATTAATACAGTGTAAAGTTTTAAATCATTAAGATAGTTTAGTAGACCAAACTATTAAATGAAATTGATAAAATAATTAAATACAAACAGTTAAACTTTTGTCGGAAGATATCCTCTATAAATTTCCAATGACAATACAGTCCGTGCAATACGTATAACCATTAACACGAATTGCTCTTGTTGCCAAAGACGCCATTTTCAAAAAGAGTGGTTCGAGTGAGACTACACTGTTACCATGGGTTCAAATCCTTGCCATGCTGCTGGTCATTTCGGCTATTCATTGGACAAGATATTTCAGTGCTTTAGCAGAATACTAGTTTAGAGGCAGGAAACACATACACAAAAGTGGACTTTGAATTGATATATCTGGCAGATTGTTTAAAATGGAATTTTAACTTATACAAACGAACAATTTTGAAGAACACAAATGAAATTATTTAACTACCATTATACATTTTTTCTCTGCAGTTTCTTATGCAAATGTGGCCTCTGAAACTCTAATCATCTTATAAAAAAATCCCAAGAACTCTAAAAACCTTAATATCTATTAAAAACACAGTCTTTAATCGCTTAAGACGTCATGACTTGTTTCGTTTCTTTTCACGGAACATATAATTATGCAGTATAGAGCCTGTTTTCGGTGTCATCAAAAGTGATTATTTTGATATTGTTCGTATCATTTTAGTCGTCTGCTTACTGCTGCTGTAGAGAGATTTTTCTTGTGTTTGAAAAGGAAGATGTACATAGAAAAAAATGTTTGTATGATGTTTAATACTTCTTTGACTGTTTTCAGTTATCTCACAACGAAATTCCCTTAATGATGGCATCCCGGGTATCACAACTTCTAGGCAGACTCTGAAATGTATTGCCCAAGGACATACCAACATGACCAGCTGCATGGCCGGGATTTCAAAACTGCTACCTTGACTACTCTCAGAGCTCCTTTGCTACGTGTGATCTGGACATAGGATATTGTACTGGCTAGATTAGTATACAGATATGTAGTAAAACAATTTAAAGATTGATTTAAAATTTAGATTTGAATTATTGTGTGAAATCCAAATCTTTTCTTGGGTGAGGTTGCTTATTGTAAGAGCTTGTTCTTTCGGTCGTTTTGAGACTTTGCATTCTTTCATATCATTAACATTTAACCACGTTTTTAAAATTGATAAAGCACTTAGATAACCGTTTCAATATAAACAAAATCTTCTATTTAAAATTTTCACACTGAACTGATAGCCCGCTGTATCATTATATCCCTGACCCTTTCTTTTGGTGTCGGGTCAAAAAGGCCCAGTGTCAGAAAGGCCCGGTCCAAAAAGGCCCAGTCCAAAAAGGCCTACTTTTAAAACTGACCAAAAAGGCCCAGTCCAAAAAGGCCCAGACCAGAAAGGCCCACTATTAAATTTGACCAAAAAGGCTCACTAACCTATCTTAAACATTTGAAATTATTTTGACTCTGAAAATATGTATTTTGTTTAATTTTAAACTGACTTAAAATTGATCAGTGTAAAATGAAACACTTTTCAGTAGCAATTAGAGAATGACACTTTTATGCTTGTTACCTGTATTGAAAGGTGTTGGCATAGAGAACGAATTATAATAAGTATATTGATCAAGTATGCTTTCTTCTGAAATACAGTTTCTTCTTTTCTCAAATGTTTTTCTTCCATCATAGCAATGTTTCTGGAAACCAAGGTGTTAAAAATTGCTGATTATTTTTATGCTGTACAGTATATATCATCGTTGTCTAATGATGGTTCATTTGAGCAAGTCCGTGAAATATCATGCTCATGAGTTATAGGAGAAGATGATGAAATAAAAATACTTTTTAATTTATATATATTACTTCGAACAGTTGAGTTAAATACGTGTATAACTGACTTGCTATTCTCTTATGTGTATATGTGGGCCTTTTTGGACTGGGCCTTTCTGGTCAGTTTTGAAAGTGGGCCTTTTTGGACTGGGCCTTTTTGACACTGGGCCTTTTTGTACATTGGGCCTTTTTGTCACTGGGCCTTTTTGTCACTGGGCCTTTTTGACCCTAATTCTTTCTTTTCCTAGTATTGCCCTCCGCCTTCGGAGCACACCCTTGCGGGATAGGATTTCGCTATTGCTCATGGTGGCTTGTTGTTGGTGGTGGTTGTATTAAGCAGTCACGCCTGTCTAATGCAATGCACTAAATAGAATCATCTGTTTCACAGATAAAAAATCAATTTATCATAGAACACGATAAAATAACACAACAATACAAAGTCTTATATACATTATTTAAGCATGTTGCATTTGTACACATTCTTTAGCAATTCGGTAAAATATAGCAGTATATTGACGAGTACATATAGAAGTACAGCATATAAGAATAATTTTAGAATTATCTGTTATATTTCAATTGAATAAAATACAATAATACAAGTGCATGTCGTATTGCGATGTAATACAAGAGTCCCTATCGGATTGAAAGAAGTCTTTTACGTCTATTCTTTTCCCAAACAAGGCCTGGTTTTTGACGTCTTTAAGATTAAGCTTTGGACAATATTAGGAGAAAAGAAGAAAATGCTGATAATTAACATTTTCTCCCTTTTCTTATTTTTTTTTTTCTGTACTTTAACGTTCATCGTTTATTTATTCAAAAATATTCGTAAGCAGCAGATATAAAATTGGCCTAGTCTATTTCTTTGCCGTTTGCGAAAAGGTTAACCAAATTTGGACGTATAAAGGTAGACAAGATTGAGAAGGCAATAAAGGTGAAAATAAAGGGCAATAACTCAAAAAGTGGGCGTGGTGGAGTAAAAGTTCATGACATGAACGTGAACATGACACTTCTCAACAATGTGATCTATAAGTGTATATAGTTTTTATGGTTCAGGAAATAAGTACTGGACAAAAATGTAAAGGAAAAAACAACAATGAATAATAACACAAAAATGGGCGTGGTAGAGTAACAACTATTGTTCAAGACAATTTTCAAAATTTTGATCTAAATTTGTATTTAGTTTGAAGTTGCTATCACTTATTGTTAAGGATATATGGTCGAGACAAAATTGTATCATAAAGACATGGTGGAGTATCGGTTCTTGTACATTACACATCTCACAATTGTGATCTATAAGTGTATTAAGTTTGAACTTGCGAGCAATTATGGTTAATAAAATATGTTCTGGACAAAAAAATCTGGTAAAAACAACAAAGGGTGATATCTCAAAAATGGGCGTGGCAGAGTAACGGGCTTTGTACATGACACTTCTCAACATTTTGATCTATAAGTGTATCTATTTTGAAGTTGCTAGCACTTGTGGTTAAGATGGTTGGAACTAAAATATAACAATTAAAACAACAAATGGCAATAACACACACACATACAAAAAAAAAAAAATATAATAAAATAAAAGACATGGCAGAGTATTGGTTCTTGTACATAGTACTTCCCTACATTGTGATCTATAAGTGGTCACAGTTTGAAGTTGCTATCACTTATGTTCAGGAAATATGTTCTGGACAAAAATGTAAAGGTAAAAACAACAAAGGACAATAACTCGAAAAATGGGCGTGTCAGAGTTACCGTTCATATTCATGGGTGGAAACCTTGATTGACTTCTTGCTTCTTTCGAAGAGGGCTTCAGTACTATCGTTTCCATCTTACTCTAATAAATCTTTGTACACCCTTTCACTGGTCTCCAGACAGCCGAATTAGCCAAAGTGTGATAGATTTTGTCTCGTGAATAGGATACTGTTGTTGACAACATCAAATGTTTTTTTGGCTATCTTGTCACGGTGGTAAGAAGTAGGGGTTAATAGATCTCATTGTATTCAGGGTCGCTTCTGTTACAAGTAGCGACGCCATGTATGGCCAGGTATTAGAAGGAAATCCAAATCGAAGGTTTGATTGGTCTTCGTTGATACAATCGTGCCTCATTAACAATATTTTTTCCAAATATCTACCCGAAGATTGCTGCGACTGTGACACCAAGATAACTTTCGACCAGCTTTCGTCCTTTTTTTACAAAACGGGTGATGTATCCTATTTGAATAAAATTTCACACTCTTCAAAGATAATGTAAAAAGATTGGTGGTGCTTTTGTTAGCGAGTAGGTGCCAAATTCGATGTGCTCTGCAGAGATCCCATATTCATCTGTAGCCTTATTATTGTGTAGACTTATCTTGTATCCTGTATTATGGTTTGTTTGATTTGACTCTCTTGGAAATGTTGAATTTTTTCATGCTCCAAATCATCTTACGATTCTATCAGCTTACATCCTTTCTCAAAGTTGTTCAAGAAGGAATCATTGAAGTTATTATTTGAATCTGAAACAGTTAAGTCTTCATAGAATCGCGCGAAAACTGTTTTAGTTCTATATTCGCACCATTTGAGTCTTTGACATCAAGGTTCAAAGTCTGGATTGTACTAGCTTTACTGTCTCCTTTATTTCTTTTGATGGGCTTGAAGAAATAGAGGTATTGTTGTGGATTATGTTTTCGTCCGTCATATGTTTTCACACCAATTCATGTTTAAGTTATTTTGTGAGGAAAGGTTGTTGTACAATAAATTTTTTCGTTGTCTAAAATTAGTTTAGAAACAAAGCCATGGCAATAAGTCTTTCAAACATGTTCAAGGTTGATTCAGACGAAAGAGGAATTATTTGAGTGTGAGCTGCTACATTTTTATGTGTTTTGCTAAGTCTATTTTTCGACCTTTGTATATTTCCAATTAAAATAAATATAGAAGAATCTTATAAAATCTAGCTATGTTGATTGGTGATTTGACATCAAATGTTGATGTCACTTGGCTGTCAAATGGTTTTCTCTTGTATAAATAGTTTCTTTTTCCGAATGAAGATTAGATGTTTCTAATATTTTACCAGTCCTTACAGTATTTATAATAAATGAAATACAGCACATATTTCACTTTTAAGTCTATAGATTCTTTGCAGGCTATATGAAATGAATATATAAGTACATTCTCAACAAACCTTGTGTAAAAGGTTGGGGGAGTTTTTTTTTTTTTTTTTTTTCTCAAAATTAATTGCCTTTTTGTTTATGAAGGTAAGGGTTAGCACGGAATTACAGGTTCAACACTGAATATCGTTGTACCATTTGCAAGTTGGTTATTATATAATTATTTTGAAACAGTTACTTAAGAAATATACATATGAAGTAAGGTAAACCATTGTAGTTTGAAAAAGACTGGTTTCTATATTCAAATCTTGTTTTCATATCCGTAAATGGCCCTATTATAAAATAGGACGAAAACATATGACGCTGTTTTACTTACCCCAAAAATTTTGACCAGAATCGTAAACAAGAAAAGAATATTCATATAACAATGCATTAAAGCTTAGAAGGAAGAAAAAACTAAAGAGAATATACTTTGATATTATATGCAGGAATTCTTTAATACTATAGATCTTAGTAACCGCAAAACTGAAAACTGGTTATTAGGACGAAAACCCATACCACGAGGATATTTTGGGTTTTCAATAGCCATTGACTGTAGTCCCAGACTATTTCAACACGAACTCAACCACTTTTTCACGTGCTAAAATCTCGCGAGAAGTAGGATTATGGGAAATCAATGGCTGCCTTGTGCAGGATTGCTACAACTTTGCATTGAAATTAATGCCGCTGATAGCATTTACCCCTCTTACAAAATTATTCCTTTTTGAAATCGGAGCTTTGATGCTACATCTGCATCCATGATCAAGTACATTGTTATGGGATTACGTGGTTTCTTTGTACTGGCCGCAAGAATATGGAGTTTTATGTGCTACTGTTTCAAACGTCAAATTCGATCGGTAAGAATGTAAATAATTCAAAAAGGCAATGTCCTACTGACTATGCTTTGTTATACAACCTTACATCCTTATCTCTACAGTAATTAACATTCTATCATATCTTTTTTCCCATGAGTAACGATATATTAATGAGACTGGCAGTGGCATACTAAAGTAAACATCGAAACAGAAAGTAAGTAAGGAGGTCAAAAAGGTGAAGGTTGTTGACTCTGAAAGTAAAACAAGGTTTATATTCAACCCAGCAGGACTTTGTATATTTCAATTGTAGAAAAATCCATTCTCTAGCAGGTGCGAACTATGAGAAATGTGGCAGTAATTTTGCCTACTTTGTTCCAGACAGTATAGGCTGCCTCGATGGCCGAGTGGTATAGGGGCTTGACTCGTTTGAGCCCCAACATCACCGGGGTGTGTTCACAGGCAAGACACTTGATAGCCAGCCCCAGTCTACCCAGCTGTAAAAGTGGGTAGCAGTGGGATTCAGCCACTGCCTCTCTTTCAGGGACGTGAAAATATCTGGATTGTGAGTGTGTCACCTGCCAGTAATACCGAAAGGGGAGTTAGGCAGTATAAATAGATAGATAGAGATAGATAGATAGACATTGACTTAACTGTCCAACAGTCATTCAATCCAAGCCAGTTTCTATTTCTAAGACATGTTCAGAGTGAAATATAACAATGACTCGAACCACTTGTTTTTATTACCATGCACATAAACCGACTATAGAATCGAACACATTCAGCTGAATGTAGAATGTATTGGGTTGCTGATTTATTATCCCCCGCTGTTTCGGCAACGGGGATGTAGTAATGATCTCCGTCCGTCATTCCGTCTTCCGTCACTAAACTTGTTTGGAGCATATCTCTGAAAGTATAATTGCTATCAACATGAAACTTCATAGGTCGATAGATCTCATTTAGGAGAAGTGCAGTGCACAAGAACCACAACTCTTGCTTGCATGATTTTGGAGTTATTGCCCTCTGTTGTTTCAAAGACATAAAGTTTGTCCTGAGCATATCTCTGAAAGTATAATAGCTATTAAATTGAAACTTCATAGGTGTTTAGCAGGGCTCCCGCTGCCGATCGCCAATGGGGCCAAATGCGACAAAATAAAAATTCTGGCCCCAAAATCGGCGAATTGGCGATTTTACTGGCGACAACTTTCAAAATAAGGCAAAGGGATGTTGAGTCCATTTAAACGATTTCTGACGCGCAACTTTATCATTCACACATCCACTAATTTTTCTGGGAGACACGCGACCATCAATATCCATTGCTTATCCGTGTCAATCAAGACAGATTAGTTACGCATCGCTGACCTAATTGATTCTAACATCATTCGAGTTATTGGGATTTTCCGAAGCCCGCCGGGAACCATCATGTAAACCAAGATGGCGGAAATTCACATCGCTTGGGCTAAAAAATTGACGATATTTATTCCTCGATCACTTATTGAGATTCATTAGAGTGCCGAATAAAAACCAAAGACAACATTTAGCTTATCTATTGATGATTTTAGTATCAAAGTCAAGTGAATTTCCGAGAAATGAGAAATATCGGACATTAGTAATCAAAGTACTGCGGACATTAGTAATCAAAGTACTGTGGGTTACCAAAAATTTGACCTGTCGTTCAGCATAGCTCTATGTGTTCTTGGAATTTTATTATCAAATGACAATCCTCTCATTTTTTACCTATTAACCCTTTCCCAATTTATTCAATATAATATATAATAGATAACAGGTTATTTGTTTTCAATGAAGTAGTTTTCTTTCATTTACTTATTCATACTGGCTCCACTTTTGTCCCCAATTGGCACCAAGTGGCCCCAAATTTTTGCAATTGGCGATTTCATTGGCGCAAGAATAAAATTTCCCAGGGGGAGCCCTGGTTTAGATCTCGTTGAGGAGAAGTGCAGTGCTTAAGAACCACAACTCTTGCTTGTTATTACCCTTTGTTGTTTTAAAGACATAGAGTTTGTCCTGAGCATATCTCTGAAAGTATAATAGCTATTATCGAACTCATTGAGAAGAAATGCAGTGCACAAGAAGCCAATATCTAACTGGCTTCAGTTTACTATCAAGCTTTTAAGGCTTTTAAGGGATGGCCATGTCCAACATGGCTCTTGTTGATATTGTTGTTTTTAGCTCACCTGAGCACGAAGTGCTCTGGGGGAGCTATTGTGATCGGTCATCGTCCGTCTGTCCGTCCGTCTGTTCACAATTACAAAAAAATCTTCTCCTCCTAAACCAACCAGGGAATTTCAACAAAACTTCACAGAAATGATCCTTAGGTCATGCTCTTTCAAAATACTTCAAAGAATTGAAATCCATGAAGAACTCTGGTTGCCATGGCAACGGAGTGAAAAAACTTAAAAAATCTTCTCCTCCCGAGCAGTAAGGCTTAGAGCTTTGATATTTAGTACAAATCATTATCTATTGACCCTCTACCAAAATACTTCAAACATTTACCGTATTCTGAAAATTGGCCCTTTTCTGGGCGATCCCTGATTTTACATAGAAATAAAGAAGGAAATCTTTAAAAATCTTCTTCTCCCAAACCATAAGGCCTAGAGCTTTGATATTTCGTACAAATCATCATCTAATGGTCCTCTACCAAAATACTTCAAAGAATTACCGTATTCTGAAATTTAGCCCTCTTCTGGGCAATCCCTGATTTTACATAGAAATAAAGAAGGAAATCTTCTTCTCCCAAACCATAAGGCCTAGAGCTTTGATATTTCGTACGAATCATCATCTAATGACCCTCTACCAAAATACTTCAAAAAAATTACCGTATTCTGAAATTTAGCCCTCTTCTGGGCAATCCCTGATTTTACATTGAAATAAAGAAGGAAATCTTTAAAAATCTTCTTTTCCCCAACCATAAGGCCTAGAGCTTTGATATTTCATACAAATCATCATCTATTGACCCTCTACCAAAATACTTCAAAGAATTATCATATTATGAAAGTTAGCCCCCTTCTGGGCAATCCCTGATTTTCATAGAATAAAAGTAGGAAATCTAAAAAATCTTCTTCTCCCAAATCATTAGGCCTAGAAACTGATATTTGGTACAAATCATCATCTATTGACCCTCTACCAAAATACTTCAAAGAATTATCATAGTCGAAAATTAGCCCTTTTCTGGGCGATCCCTGATTTTTCATAGAATAAAAGAAAGAAAACTTTAAAATCTTCTTGTCCCAAACCATAAAGCCGAGAGCTTTGATATTTGGTACATATCATCAGCCATTGACCCTATACCAAATTTCTTAAAAAAATTATCCCTTTTCTGTGCAATCCCTAATTTTAGTTAGGAATAAATAATGATATCTTTGAAAACCTTCTTCTCCTAAACCATTAGGCCTAGAGCTTTTATACTTGGTATGTATTGATGTTTGTACTTCAAAGCATTACCATATTCAGGAAATTAGTGCTATATGGTAGGATCATCAATATACCTAGGATTAAAAGAGAAATCCTTAAACATCTTCTCCAAAATAATTAGACAGAGGGCTTTGCTATTTTGTATATCATAAAGCCATGAACCATCATACTCAGGGTAGCGATTTAGGACCATCATGGTCCTCTTGTTTTTTTATCAATTTTATGCCCCATGTCATCATTAAGATTGATGTACTGATTTCTCTCTGTGAGGAGTAAACATTGTGCAAAAACTTAATATTTCGCTGTTATTAAAACACCATTCAAGATATATTGCCCATATTTGGGACATAGGTTTCTCACATTGGTAGGCATCACTTTGTTGTGATGTTGAGTCATCCATCAGTGTTAAGGTCACTTATCAAGGTCATAATTTCAATTAAAGATTGAATTGGGGGGCATGGTGTTTCAAAAACACATCTTGATTCTAAATGTCATCTTTGGCTTCTAACAGTTTTTAAGATCTTGAAGTCTTAAATTTTGAAGTGTGGTGACATGTTTGTTACTAGAGGAGAAAAATGTAGCGGTCTGACAAGAAATTGAACCCTGGATCCTTCGCTACAGAGAGAATGTTCAAGCCATTGCAGTGTTTCTGCCAGGTTCAATTTTTTGAGGGCCATTTGTGACTCCCTGTCCTCATTTCTGAGGGACATTTAGAATTTTAGAGGGTTTATTTTGTAAATGATTTTAAAACATTTTTTCTGAAAGAGTTACATTGAGATTTATCTAGGGACAGGATGATCAAATTACTTGGAATAAAAGAAATAAATTTGTTTTGTACAGTTGAGCTCAAAGATCATTTAATGCCATCAAATACCTCATACAAAATTTGTATTTCAAAGTCAATTTAGGTTGTGTCACAAACGATGCACTTGGTGAATTTAGTTGTGTCGCTCATGATTTATTTGCATCAAAAACGCAGAAAAAGCTCTCTAGCAGAAACACTGCAATTGAGCTATTAGGCCCTGTTCCTACCTGGTGTCGTTTTAAATCTTTTTATTGAATAGATGATACCACTACATTGTCCAATTTGTCCTGAATGTCAGTTACAAACCACCCAGTTATAGAGCATATGATAACAGCGGGTTATTTGTGTTGGGCGCCAATGTTATCATAGGAAAAAAATGTAGCAGCTTTACTGGGATCGAACCCAGGACCCCTCGCTTACATGGCAAGTGCACTACCAATTAAGCAACCAGGCCACATTCAGACTCGGTGTAGGTTCAAATCTATTTATGGAATAGATAATCACACTACATACTACATGTTAAATAAACTTATATACTTTTTTGATTTACAGGTTATTCAACATCAGACAGTGAAATATGAAGTCATACCTTTATCACCTCTTTCAAAGCACAGACTTAGTAAGTAGAAAACTTTTCTTGAGTATTGGATGCAAGGTTTTCTACTAACACCATTAGACTTGAGAAAGGATTGTTAGTATAATCATTATTTGTTTAGCAATTCTAGAAAAATGTTTCTGGGATTAGAGAGTGTTTCAGGCACTACCCCTCTTGTACCGAATCTCCCCCCCCCCCAAAAAAAAAAAAACAACAAAAAAACCCACTAACAATCAAACCAGCAAAGCCCCACAAATTTTTCCACTTTCATATGTGTATGTGATAGTTTTAACTTTTAACTTAAAATTACCAACACTACTTATCCAAAGTTTTGTTTTTAATTTAATCGAATAGAGGTCAAATTTATTTCTTTTTTCTTTCAACGAGTGTCCTTGATACATTCCTATATTGATGGAAAAACACATTTGAAGTCACAAAAATGCCTGTCGATTCTTCTGTAAGGGACGTCAGGGTAGCAACATTAATCAAAGAGGCTGATAAGTCTGATTCGATTGAGATTTCTAGAATTACACAATTTTCCTAAGTAATAATATTATACAGAGATCTGTGTAAAAACTTAGTAACTTTTGTCAATTCTTATTGCCAGAGACTAACAATATTAAGCAGTCATTATGTAGTATTTCCTAGAATAGAGCAGTTACATGCATCCTGTGGATTTCTACTGATTACAGTCAAATACCTTTACTTTGAATGTCCCTTAGCTGAAGCTCTCCCTATGTCAAAGTTATTTTTAAGTCCCAATCTTATTACTCTTTATTTCTATGTATTTGAACCTCCATACCTTGTTATCTTTACCTCGTAAAATACCCTTGCTTCAAAACAATTTCTAAATCCTATAACAATTGTTCGAATGTATTCATACCTCTATAAGACAAACCTCAATCATAGAGGTTGAAATTAGTAATCAACTAAGTTTTCACACATTTCAATGTGGCAATAAGGTTAATTAACAAGTGTGTCACAGTATTGGATATTGATTGTTAACTTGATTTTATTTAACCATTTTCTGTTCAATACCTGGTTTTTACTACCCTACTGAATGGTTATTTTTCAAATTAAATCAACTTTAAATTTTCCTCTGCAAAACCTTTGAATTCAGACAGGCTTAATAGTTTGCTTTTTTAAGTGGATCTTGCCAAAGATCAAGTTATTTCTTGATTACAAATGAAAATGTTGGAAGAAATGCAGTCAGTATACATTGGTATTTTACAATGACAACACAACACAGTACTTGTTTGGTGAAGGAACTGGTCAACCGGGTTGAAGCCAGCAATTTTGACCTACATGACGCGCTATAGGAAGGACCCGGTAACCAATCCAGGTGTATTTTGAGTTGTATGAGTTAGGACCACAATGGAAATAAGAGTCTTTCGACCCTTTATCGTGTTATCCTCGAGGAAAAAAAAAAAAAAAACCTACGCAATCAACACATAGTATGTAGCAATAATGGCAGTGGAAACGAAAAAAGTCTAAACAAAGTCTTTACAGTGAATTTTTCACATTAGTCCCCTGAACTTCAAGGTTAAGGTAAAACTATATCTAAATCAATTAATTAATTTCTGAAAACTTTGATATATACCCAGCATGAAATGCTGCAAGATATTTATGTATAATGTATTATTTCATTTTTTCCTACTAATTCAAAACTGGTATTCAAATGTGTGTTTGTTCTAAATTATGCTCAGCATTGAGAGTATATACATTTAAATTCAATACACTTGAAAATGAATACATGAAGACAAAAGTTAAATCCAAAAGACAGGAGTCTGAGAATGTAATCCAGGGACTCTACCGTATTTTTCAGAGAAACTACATAGCTATTACTCTTGTAAGGCTGGTATTGGGTTCTAAAATATTTTCTCATCTATCCACAGGTATGCTCAGAAGGAAGACGCTAGTTTTGGATTTAGATGAAACATTAATTCATTCACACCATGATGGAGTTATACGACAAACAGTCAAACCAGGAACACCCCCAGATTTTGTTTTGAAAGTATGTGAAATTACTTGTCACTTTTCTTTGGCTTATTTGTATGTATTTTCTTATATTTGTTTGGTATCACCCAAGTTTTTGAAAAAAGTATTCTTTAGAGATTTCTTTTGGTAAAGATTAAGGTCAAAGCCTAAAATCAGTCTTAAAACTCTTATCTTGATAAATTCTTTGAATCATTCAGAGCTTCAGATAGACGGCGTTATATTTAGTTAAGATTTAAATATTTCAATAATAATGCTATTAACCATATGTTGATGAGTACCCACAACATAAGGTTTTATCGAGAAGTAAGGATTTTAGAATGATGTTACCCTTCTTATCTTGATGTTGCTCCACAATTTTGAGTATCACTAATCAGCCTGATTGACATGTAAAGGAAGATGGACGTATTTCCTCAAAGTGGGAAATAATCGTTCAAGGTAAAAGTTCAACATTTTTGTCTAGAACAATCATATATCTTTATTCACTGTGCATTTTAACCCATTCCAACTCAATCCCTCCTTTTTACGCCCCTTGAGAAAAAAGCTTTGGAAAACATTGTGGAAAATGAAGAAATTGCTTGTTTCAAGCAATTTCTTCATTATCCACAATGTTTTCTATCCAAAAAGACGAAAAGATTAAAAATTCTATCAACTTGAAATTGTCGTCTGCAGCTTCTTTCAATTTGGACCAGTCTAAAATTTTGTTGTGTGGGAATGGGTTAAAAGAATTCCATATCCATGTACTTGTTTTCATTGTCAGTCCAAGCTGAAAAGAAGGTAATCTTGTTGCTCAAAATTTAATTTTTTCCTGTTCAATCCCTGGTTTTTACATCCCTATGATTGTATACTTGAGAAAATATTGTGGGAAAAAAGAAGAAAATTGCTTGTAACAAGCAATTTCTTCTTTTCCAACAATGTCTTCTACCCTGCCTTCAGATTGCACTTACTTTTAATTGTCGTCTGAATTTACTTTCAAACTGGACAAGTCTAAAATTTTGAAAAACAGGAAAGAGGTAAGGGTCACATTTCAAGACCAAAGTTGAAATTGGAACTTAATTGAGGTGCATGCACTTTTGCGGGAACAAAATCATTAAGAAACTATAATGTCAATTTTATTAACTTAATTTAATTAATTTTTATAAAATGAGACCAAGTAAGATTTTGCTGATCAACTCTGTCTTCCTGAATATCTTTAGCTTTAACATGTTATAGCCTACAGTAGCTTCCATCATATAATTACAACTCACTATTATGAGAACTGCTATTCTTTAATTCCTTTTAATTTCATTAGATTCCACAGAGCCAAGATCTAAATGAATAATATGATTGGTCAATAAATATTTTGATTGGCAGCTGTAAATCGTGTATGGCAATCATCCAGGTCGCACCTTTTTGAGCTAGTTGATTTGTTCGTCCGTGTGAACCTCAAGGTTTTTCTTTATGTTTCAGGTAATGATAGATCGACATCCAGTCAGATTTTTTGTACATAAAAGACCACATGTGGACTATTTCTTAGAAGTTGTGAGTAGATTTCTTACCTACACAGCAACTCTATTATAACGCTGTGATGGGGTCCAAGAAATGAAAAAGAAGAAGTGGAGTTATTATGCTATAAAGCTGTTACACCCCCCCCCCCCCCCCCTGGGAGAAATATCTAAGAGGCAAAGCATGTTGTTGTTTTTATCCCTCATTTTTTTCATGGTGTATTTAATGTACTACTGGAAAATATAAACCATATTTTTCGAACAATTGCCCTGGCGATTATTTGAATAGTGACCATCAGCAAAGTTGGGGGTGGGCAATTATTTGAGTTTTTTGGTACGGAGGTAGGCTATTAGAGAGGTGTGTGGTATGAAAGATGATCTGGGAATACAAAATAGTACGAAAATCGTAATGACATTTTATTTAGGATGTATTTATGATCTTTTAAATGCCAAAGGTTAATTTAGTTCTGCATTTCCATCAAATTTAACAGCCAAATGGTTGGGCAATAGAAATCCCGTAACACTGCCTCCTAGTCACAACCAATTTTTAGCTCAGCTGTTTTTGGAGAAAACTGAGGTATTTGGATAGCCTTGGTGTTGTCATTTTTGTTGTTGTCGTCGCCTTCGTGCGAAAACTTTGACATTTGTGTTATCTCTGGTTCAACTGAAGGCATTCACTGGCAACTTCGCACATATGCTCGATATTAAAAGAGAAACCTATACTATCAAGGGGAATAACTCTAGATGCATTTTGTGGGAATTATATCCCTTTTTCGACTTAAAATTTTTATCCACTATCAAGCTATGAACAGCCAAGCGTAAGCACACATAGGCAGTGCTCTTGTTAAATGTCTAATAAGCTGACCCTAGCAACATCGCGTACAATCATTATTTTTCTGTATGCGCAGGACAATAAAGATATACCTGTTAAAAGTTCAATCCATTCTTAAAGACCTGAAGAAGTTTGATGTAAAGCTAGGTTTGATAATGCAAGACTTGTTTCTCTGTCGCCTCAAACGATTGATGAAGCCCCGGTTTTTGTTTAAGTTGTAAATCATAATCATAATTGCAACAAAAATTTAGGCTGCGTCCATTACGTCAAACTAATTATGGTAGGATCGTGTTATAATCTTAACGCATGAGTAAGCGTGCCAGGTGTTCAACTTGACAATGTACAGACATGTCAGTCACCAAGGACATATCTCACATGGGAACTTTCCAGACTCTTTTCATTTCTTTCATCATTGAAAATAGCAATCCCATTTCAATTAAAGAAAATCACTATAATAAGTGTTTTGTTATGGATATCTTAATCAAATACTAAGAATTGTCAAGACCAGAAATAAGTTAATACTTGCAAATGATTTCATTGTTATTAGTAGTTCATGGTAGTTTTTAGCTGAAAAACGAAGACTCTTTGGATTCGGCCATTTAATTGGAAATAAACAAACTTTTTTATTTCAATTTAAAATAACATTCCATCCAAGAATTTCATGCCCGCAGACACGGAGAAAATGGGAGCCTCACAACAAATTTTAAAATCACTCCTATGTCACAATGATACGGAAACGGATTGTTTTAGGGTATTTTTTTAGACCAAGTGACAAACTCATTTTTCTATCCATTCACAGCCAGTCTTTAACTGATCTTGACAAATTGTAATAACTAAGTTAAATAATGTATCAAAAGTTAAGTCTATGCAATTCAAGTTGGATAATGGATAATCGTGGAGTCGCAGCAGCAATCTCTTCACGTTTTATAGGAATACATTGCTTACCTTATAGACTTAAATCAAATATTATTTCATTCATTCAAATACGCCAATTAATTATGACTTGATTTTCAATCATAGAAGGGGGTGGGTGTTTATTAGAATCACCTAATGTTACTGAAAATCCGTAAAAAAAGGTCACATTTTATGCAGTATTTAAGGGGATGGGCGTTTATTAGAATATGGGTGATTATTAGAATAAATACAGTACTTCATATCTTTATATGAAAAGGTCTGTTGGCACTTAAACTTTCAAATTTATTCTCTTAATTTTGCTATTTTTGTTGTTCTGACTTCTTCCAAATCAATTTTGACCCCTAGAATTCAAGGTCAAAGGGTCAATGACTCCTTGATTTTAAATGTTAGCACAATTCCTGTTAGTTGCTATATTTTTTCAGGTAAGTCAGTGGTACGAGTTGGTAGTTTTTACAGCAAGTATGGAAATATATGGGGCAGCAGTTGCAGATAAATTAGATAATAAAAGGGGAATTTTAAACAAGCGTTACTATAGGCAGGTAAGAAACTGGAATAAACATATTTGTTTTATAGAAAATATTGAATGATTGTTCATTTAAAATACAGAATTAATTAACCCTTTCCTTTTTTGCAAAAAATTAGACCTGTCTAAATTCAAAGGTTTTAAAGTGGGTTTAATTTGAAAAGTGACCATTCACAGGGTTCTCCCAAGAAATTTTTGAAGGCGTAGAGGCAAATGCGCTGCATAACAGTCTGTTAACATCTTAATATAAATATATAGAAAATAAAGGTTATTGAATGTGCTTTTAGCTTGTTTATTGACATTTTTTTTATTGAGAGTTATTCTAGAATAATATACTTCATCTTTTTTTCATTATTTTAACTTGATTTCTCTACTCTAAGGCTGATTTTGAAACCAATCAATTGTGATGTTACTCAACTTATTTAAGCTTTCCATCCCATTTAATAGAAATGCACTCAATTGTCCCATAAAAAGGATATGAAAAGGAAAGAAAATATAGAATATACTAAAAAGACACAAAATACAGTGAGTCAAATAAAATCAAGGCATCAACTTATGCATTAAGAAAAAGACCAGAAAGTCTAAAAAATGAGTAAAAAGGTGTCAACTGCTTGTCCATTGGATAGGAACAGTTTTTCATGATTGGCCATTTTAACAGGTCTCTGTCCAAAAATTATAACCTTGAGGAGTCTTTAAAAAGGTATGGAGATTTAATTGAACAAATACCCTTCTTCAGGTATGATCTGTATTTTGAAAAGTGTATAGGTTCCAGTGTAAAATACCTAGTTTCATCTTCAAATTTTGCCTCTTAAAAATCTCTATTGGATTCTGTGTATGAAATGTAAAAGTTTATTATTTGCCCATCCAGAAGCCTTAGACTGTCTGATACTAAAACTATTCTCATAACAGTACTTTCAGCTCTTTGATTTTAATCAATTAATAAAAAATAGATAGTATATCAGCAGTGTCTAATCTGAACCTTAATTCTCAAATTAAAGCATGAAGCTTGATCAAATTTATAAAATAAAGTGTCCCTACTCTTCTCTTCTTTAAGTGATTTCAGCACTTTGATTTTCGAAAGGTTTTTTTGTTTTCAAAATATAACAAAGTGCATTATCTTTTTTCTGATTCTAAATAAATATTGTAATATTGCTTTTGATGATAAATAGATACATGGTCCAAAGTATTCTTTTCTTGAAGTGCTTTCAGCACTTTGATTTTCACAGGAGTATTTTTCTCATTTTTATGAAAAAATGAGAGATAGAGATATCATTTCTTGAAAACCAAAATGATAATATTACTCATTGGTCAAATTCATAAAACAAATTTATTTAAAAAGATGGGTTGAACAAACAGGGTGCGAATGTGTGAGATAATACCCTCCATATTGGATAAAAAATGTACTTCATCCAAAAAATACTTGCATGTAATTACAAACAGGATTGAAAACAAAAGATAAGTATAACTAGAATGGCTTGCATCTGGCTATGATTTTGGCAAATTCTCATAAGGGAAAAAGATCGCTAAAAGTGCATGTATCAGACTTTTCAAAGATCAGCGCATGAAATAAAATGATTCAATTAAGCTTTCCATAAGAAAAATAAATTTGAGGCCATTATGGCATTAGTTCGATAGTTCTCACATCAAATTACATTATTTTCTACTTTAAATCAGCAAATTCCTGCAGAAGTGACGGTTTTCCGAACTGGGCCCCCATTTTGGATTCACTGTTTACATATTGGTACCCACCATCATTGGTGACTGAGAACGCGGAGCCAGTAGGAAATGCGAGAAAAAATCAATAATCACCAATATTAGTGCGCATCAACGGGTCTTATCAATAGGGATGTTACGTAATAAGTGGTATACAACACTATAGATAAAGAGCCTGTCGTGTTCATGCTTCTTTAGCCAATTTAATGTTTTGACCCTTTCGTAAGCTATATCGGTGACCACATTATAGCGTATTGGCAATCTGAAGGCGTATCCACAACCTCTCTTAATTTATGAAGGGGGCCGTACGCCATAAGGGCCTGGGGAGAACCCTGATTCAGTAAGGAAGAAAATATTGCGGATAAAGGAAAAATTGTCAATTTTCTAAAGTTTGAAATCATGAGGACACAAAAACCAGGGATTGTAAAGGAAAGGGTTAAACCAATCATGTGCAGTAGAACCTGTCGTATGCAGCATGCAAAGGGACAGATCAAAACGGGCCAAATAAGACAGTTGGCTGCTTAACACAGATCAGTTTGTTCTAAACCCTGTCGTAATAGAGTAGTTCTGAATCAAAGTATTTCCTGTTTTTATTAAGTTGTCTAAACTCGAACTCAGAAGCAACAACTGACCGGGATTAAGAAATTGAAACACATTGTCCTGTTCGTCTAGAGTAAACACTTGCGGGAAATTGTGGTCTGTGTACAGTAATTCATTGCAAGATAAAATGCAAACAACGTATGATAGAGACAGATGTTCCACTGAATTCATTTTCTTTGATGGTTTGCTGAAATATATATTTAAGATAATTCATCATGAGCATATATTTCCTGAATACCGGTATACAATGCCTATGAACTGTTTGACGAACGCAGAGTAGAAAGAATATAAGGATCAAGCCCTGTACCTATGCCCAAACAATTCCACTTTTTTAAGTCCCCTCCCCCCCAAAAAAAACAACAACAACAAAACCTAGAAAAAAAACCTTTGGAAAATATTGTGGAAAACTAAGATATAGGAATTTCTTCATAATCCACTTTGCCGTCATAGCGCAGTCAGTAGGGCATCAGACTCCTAATCTTAAAAAATGGGATGTCATGGGTTTGATCCCTGGTGGCAGCACAATGTCATATCCTTTCCGACATTTGTCTCTCACCAATGGGTGGATAATTGTAAACCTAAGTTGGATTGCAGCTGGAGGCTAGGGAAGGATGTAGTGGTAGTACTGGTTTGAGAAATACCAGGAATCCATTGTAAGGTGCTCCAGCCCTGTGATATGACTGAAATACTGTTAAAAGTGGCATTAAACCCATTTCAATCAATCAATCATTCTTCATAATCCATGATATTTCTACCTCAAAAGACAAAGATTATTAAGTTTTCATCCAATAAAAATTGCCGTCAGCAACTTCTTTGAATTTAAACAAGTCTAAAATTTTGCTGTTTGGTAAAACTTTGCAACTTGCTAACTGGAGACGTAATCAGACTTCATATAAAATCGATTAGATTTGATTAATTATTAGGCACTTGTTTTCTAGTTGCAATCAACCAAACACATGTTAAAAGAGTACGCCTTTGGCGTGTTCATGTTTATCTCATGTGTTGAAAAGTTTATGCCCAAGATTAGCCTGACACATTATTTATTTTTTTAGTCGGGTAGGATCGCATGTGCATTTAACCCTTTCCTGGACAAACCCGGGATTTTACGTCACTGTGATTTTATACTTGAGAAAACATTGTGGAAAAAGGAGAAATTGCTTGTAACAAGCAATTTATCCTTTTCCTCAATATTTTCTACAACACAGGATGGTCAGATTTCAAAATACATGCATTTTCATTGTCGTCTGAAACCTCTTTCAAATCGGACCAGTCTAAAATTTCATAAAACAGGAAAGGGTTAAAGGGATAAACATATTGTGCAAATTGGACAATTAAAGGTGACCTCTGGTCACAATCAACAGATTACAGTAATTTTAAGGACCAAATTGCCAGGGCTTACCTGGCATGGCTGTTATACCCAGATTGGTCGCTATTCTTCACAGTTTTGACTGTATAAACATATAAAAGGAGCCTCTGCCATGTTTTTGTAGATATTTTTTGGCTACGTTGACCAGTTATCCAAGAAATTGACACCTCTTTGGTGAATTTTAAAAAGTGTAAAACAATTGGAAAGAGAAATTTATTGTAAAATAGAAATTTGATTTTCCTTTAAGATGTTTTTGATGCTATAGTAGGATTTACTTCAATTTTAATTCATTTGAGATTTATTTACAATCCATACATAAGTTAACTTCCTGTTTTGATTCTTTCTGCAAAATCTTTTTTAATGGGGGGATGGGAACAAGAGGCAGGATTTATTGGGAATGGGTTATCTATAAGATATAATTCTTTTCTATTTTCAGCATTGTAATTATAATTTGGAAGCGGGTAGCTATTCTAAAGATCTTTCTGCTATAAACAGAGATCTCTCCAGTATATTTATTTTAGATAACTCGCCCGTTGCTTATAAGGCATATCCAGGTAAGTAGTACACATTGTTTTATCACATCGGATGACCAGACAACTAAATTATAGACTGGTCAAACAAAAAATGTTCCATACGTAATTATAGGACATAAATAGATTTTGTTATCTTTATGAGGTTAAGATTAGATTTTCTTACAAAAAATCAAGAGATCAATTATTTTTCTTACACACACAATAAGTTTACAGTTTTCCACTTATCATTGGAATGGGGTGTGATGAGTTTGATCCCTGGCAGCGGCACATTTGTCTCTCACCAATGGGTGGATAATTGTTAACCTAAATGGGTTAGCAGCTGAAGGCTAGGAAAGGATGTAATGGTGGTACTGGTGCAAGATATACCAGGAATCCATTGTTAGGTGCTCTAACCAAGGCGATATGACTGAAAAGTTTTTAAAAGAAGTGTTAAACCCCATTTTAACAGAACAAAGAAATACCACTATTAGAATATTTTTCACTTACATGTCAACATCATGATAGTTATGTGAGAAATGGAGGTTAATCCCATTACCAGATAACAAAATGTAAGACTGGTCCAAACTGAAAAAAGTTAGAGATAACAATTTCAAGTTGCCAAAATGCTAAAAGTCTTTGTATTTTTTTGGTATGAAATAATATGGGAACTAAAGAAATTTATTGTTACAAGCAACTTGTTCATTTTTCACTGTTTTCCCAAGTTGTTCTCTTGAGAGACTTTAAGAGAGGGAGGTTATGAGGGAATGAGCCAATACAATATTTCTGTTTATATTTCAGATAATGCCATCCCAATAACATCCTGGTTTAGTGATGCGACAGACACAGCATTGTTGTGTTTACTACCCATGCTTGACGCACTTCGATTCTGCAATGATGTGCGCTCTGTACTCAGTCGAAACCTCCACAAACCTTTAGACCCACAGAAAAATACAAAATTCATCCCATTCAAACCATAACTGTCCTAGTCCTTTTTGTATATCGCAGAGTTAAAGATAAGGATGGATGTTATATTAGTATTGTGATCTTGCATATCATATAATAAAAATCTTATCTTTAGCTCTAAATCATTTACATTTATAAGACCATTACTCATTCAAACTTACCATTGAAAACCAGAAAACAATCATTCGTTAAAGAATGGTGTTGTGTGGATAGATTTTGCCCAACTTTCCTCCATTTTGTTATATTTTGATTTTACCCGATGGACTGCTGGGCTCTGGGGTTGTAGAGTTTATTTGCATCTTTTCTAGAAATTAAATTCTTTATCAAAAACTGGTTATGGAGAATTCTTTTAAGAAAATAAAATTTGAAAAAAAAGCATTGATAAAACAATTATTTTATTTACTTAATTACCTGAAAATAAAGTTCCTGACTTAAAATCTCCGGAGTTAAATCTTAAAGAAATTTTATCATAAAGTACTATCAGCTTATTTTAAAAAAATGTTTTATTTCATTGAAAATTGAAATTACAATTGATCACTTGTTTGAAAAAAAAAAGTAACACACAAGTATTTAACCAATTACCAAACAAGAATATTTTAGACTGGTCCAGTTTTAAAGAATTGTAGATAGCAGTTTAAAGATTATGAAATTTAAAAAAACATTGTCTATCTTGGTAGAAAACATGGTGGAAATGATACAAGCAATTCCTACATTTTCCACAATGCTTTCATAGCTTTTTCCTTGAGGAGCATAAAAAAGTGGGACTTTGTTGGAATGGGTTAAGTGAATAAAGGATGACACTATTTTAAGTTGCTTTAAACTCTTGAACATAGAGCAGGGCTAAATTGTTTGCTGTTTGCAGTAATAGGTAGACATAAGTAGGTTTTTGCTAGTAACAGAGAATGAAGAGCAAGATTGTCTATGTGGCCTGTAATTGAAAAAGAGACCATTGTGGAATCCCTGAAAATATCATTATGTGTCGGGTGTAGTGTTTCAAATTTGAGTATTTAGTTAGGTGGAGTGAACTTTCTACTTTAACCCTGTGTAAAAGAAGGAATTTCAAGCAAATTTTTCTTATTCCACTATATTTTCTACCCGTCTGGTTATTGTATATTTTTATCAAATCAAATCCACTTTAAAATTTTTGTCTGCAAAACCTTTGAATTTGGACAGGTCTAAAATTTTGCTGGAAGAAAATATCGCAAAAATGGAAAGCTTTTAAACTGCTCAGCCTGTGCCATTTAAATAGGCTGACCAGCATAAATTCTTTTTACCCTGCCAAGATGGTCTCTTTTTCGAGTGAAAGGATACATAATAAAGACTTAGAAAGGCTGTACTAATTATTGTATTTAACCCATTACCATTCAGTGACACTTTTAGACGCCCTAAATGAAAAAAAGCTTTGGAAAACATCGTGTAAAATGAAGAAATTGCTTGTTACAAGCAATTTCTTCTATTGTCACAATGTTTTTTACTCGGAAATTTGAAAAGACCCAAAATTTCATGAACTTAAAATTGTCGTCTTCAACTTCTTTTAATTTAGGCTAGTCTAAAAATTTTGCCATATGGTGATGGGTTAACTGGGCTGTTGATTAAATTGTTGTTAATTTACTAGTGGAATAGCTAGAGTATGTGATAACAGATATCAGAACTAGTAACTTTCCTTTTTTCAGTGTCTTTTTTTTTATTCAAAGATTAAAGTGTTAAGCACTCACTCAGAGTTTTTCATCCCTTGTTTTTGCTAAATTAGACAATATTTTGATACATTTTTGACTGGGCTGTTTCTGTAAAAAACTGGAGGTATTATCAAGGCTTTTTATACTTTGTGACATCAAAGGTATTCCTTGAAGCTTTCACTTTAAAGTGGAAATATATGTTTAATATCAACTGATGTTAAATAACTCTTAATTTATCTTTGTAAGAGTTAACCCATTCCCACACAGTGACACTTTTGGATGCCCCTTAAGAAAAACAATGCAAAAACATTGCGTAAAACGAAGAAATTGCTAGTAACGTTGAAAAAATTTAAAATTTCATACACTTTAAATTGTCTTCTGCAACTCCATTCAATTTGGAGCAATTTAAAATTTTGCCGTCGGAAATGGGTAGAGCTTATTTCTTTCGCTTAGATTTAATATCCTCTATGAAGCATTCAACAGTTGAGTTTAAGACACCCACAGATTGTAGTCTAGTTTGCATTAGTAAATATTCTGTATATCTGCAAGTCCAATATTTTGCTTTCTAGAGGGGAGACTTAACCCATCCCACACAGAGACGCTTTTTGACCTTCCTCAAGATAAGCAATCGGGAAAACCTTGTGTAAAATGAAGGAATTGCTTTTAACAAACAATTTCTTCATTTACACAATGTTTGCTATCCAGCAACTTGGGAAAGTCTGCAATATGTCCAGGTTGGACCAGTCTTAAATCTTACTGTCTTGTAATAGGTCAAAAGCGAGTTTGCAAATTTCAGCATATCTGGCAATATGAAAACATTTTGAGAAAAGAAATTACTTGTAACAAACTATTTCTTCTTTTCCTTCAATATTTTTTAAGCTTTCTTATTCTCTTTCTTACTTATTTGGCTACAAAAACAAATTTGACTGCTCCTTCTTTCAATTTAGACTGGTCTAAAATTTATATTCTAGTAATTGGTAATTTTGCATTGGTCCATTTGCATCTTTGCAAAGGCCTAAATAATGTGCCAAGGCTCTATTACTTATGAATAATGTATCACAGCTGTGTCGGGTAATCCTGTTCATCATCTAAACGTGCTCATATTATGTAACATCATAAAGCCCAAGAAAAATTGAGATAAAGCATAACAGCAAAACTCAATACTGACTTGAAAGATAATAGTTTCTCAATTCTTTTTGCATTTGAAATCGCACTGCAAATTCATTCTTTTGATCACTTAGCTGACATAATCATGGTGTTGTTGCTGTTTATGACGGGATTTTGTAATGTTGCAGACATTTTGGTCAAAAATGCATTATAAAATAGTGAAATTATCACTTCTATTGTGTACTGATTTTTTGTGTACATGCAATGAATTTGCACAATTATTTTTGCACTAAAGCTTAAGTGGGCAGGATCAGCTGACAGCTCAGAAAAAAACATTGACGTTGTTTTCAAAAGATTTTTTCTTGTTGGTTGTAAAAAATCTTGATTGGAAATGGATTGATTATAGATGATTGTCTGAGTGGTGTGTCAAGGACTATTTCATGTAGATATGTAACGGTGATGGAGACTGATTGTTTTGTACAGAATGTAAATTCTTTTGAGAGTTGTTGAAGAAATATCTGTATCAGGGAATTTTATATGGTAGTGAGCCCATGTCTGTCATTTTAAACTATTTTACTTGTGCGCCAAGACTAAGATCAGCCTGTGCATCCACCCAGTCTGATCACAGTCCTTACAATTTAATTTGTAGATAGCTACTGATTCCATGTTTCTATAGACCATTGGTGGATATCTTAACCCATTCCCAGATGGCAAATTTTAGACTGGCCCAAATTGAAAGAAGTTGCAGACCACAATTTAAGTTTTTTCAACTTTCTGTGTAGAAAACATTGTAGAAAATTAAGAAATTGCTTGAAACAAGCAATTTCTCCATTTTCCACAATGTTTTTCAAAGCTTTTTTTCTTGGGGGTGTCTAAAAGCTTCACTAAGTGGGAATGGTTTAAATGTCCAGGCGCCTCAAGAAATTGTGAAATTGTTTGAAATTCAAAGAACAGGCTCGTAGTAACTATTGATATTGTCTTGAATAAATATCTTACCTGTTATGCAAAAAGGAACCATTAATGAAACCATTAACAGTCAAGCCTAGCACGTGAAACTGACCAAGTCAAAATCTTAGCTTTAAGTTGAAAATTCGTTTTAATCAAGTTATGCGATTGTAAAATTATTGTAGAAGCATTTTAACCCTTTCCTGTTTTAAAAGTGTTTAGACCTTTCCAAATTCAAAGGTTTTGCAGGGGATAATTTAAGTGGATTTACTTTGTAAAATAGCTATTTAGTAGGGTAGAAAATATTTTGGGAAAAGAAGAAATAGCTTGTTAAATCAATTATAAATCACTAAATGTAAAAAACAGGGATTGTATAGGAAGGAATTTAAACCCAACCTTTCATTGCCAGTGCTGGATTTGATATTTTCTTTTTCAATATTTGTTTTTTTGAAATTCTGAAATGGTCCTTTTTTAATGTGACATATATAAGCTGTAGTGTAAGCTGCAGATAAAGGAAAATGTTCTACCGGTAATTTATAGAGAATAATTGTTTGTTTCAGTAAGATCAATCTATCTTTTGTTGAGTGAATAGCAAAAGCTCTATTTTCATGTGTTACAAAGTCACGAGTCAAAGTATACTTTAGTTGTTCTAGAGAAATCTCTACCGAAAAATCTTGATAATCTACTTATAATCTAAGTAAAGTGTTAACAAAATATGAATTAATTTGCAAATTTTCTTATGTTAAATACTCATCAAAATGGTCAGAAAGGGGATACTTAACCCATTCCCATGCAAGTACGCTTTTTGATGCCCCAAAGAAAAAAATATATTTGGAAAACATTGTGGAAAATGAAGAAATTGCTTGTTACAAGCAATTTACTCATTATCCACAGTGCATTCTACCCAAAAAGTAAAAAAAAAAAATTCAAAATTTCATCAACTTAAATTTGTCTTAATATGGACTGCAACATCTTTGAATTTGGCCCAATCTTTAATTTTGTGGCTTGTTAATGGGTTAATAAGAAGTACCCACAACAAAGGGTTAAATGAGGACTCAAAAGATTGTGAAGTTTGTCACTTTCTGTTATCTTAAGTTTTTTGTGTAAAGCTATCAATACAGAGTTAACCCTAACCTGTTCAATCTCTCATTTTCTCTTCACTGAATCTTTTACTTGAGAAAACATTGTCGAAAAAGAAGAAATTGCTTGTACGAGCAAAATCATCTTTTTCCACAAAATTTTCTGCTGTACTGAATGATTACTTTTCATATAAAATCAACTTTAAATTATTGTCTGAAAAACCTTTATATTTTTTAGGACAGGTCTAAAATTTAGAAAAACAGGAAAGGGTTAATAAAATCACATGTGATACATTTCACCAGCAGTTGACAGCAATCTTTTGGTGTGATTCGAGCAGCTGGAGGCTCGCAGAGGATAGTGTTGCAATACTGGTGTGAGAAATACAAGAAACCCATGGCTGGATGCAGCCGTTGTGTTATTTGACTGAAGTATTGTTTAACCCTTTCCTGGTTTTTGAAATTTTAAACTGGTTCAAATTGAAAGAGGATGCAGACGACAATGAAAATTGGACACAATTCCAAATAAAACCACCCTATGTGGTAGAAAACATTGTGGGAAAAGGAGAAATTGCTTATTATAAGCAATTTCTCCTTTTTCAACATTGTTTTCTCAAATATATAAAATCACAGTGACGTAAAATCCCGGGTTTATCAAGGAAAGGGTTAAAGTGACATTATATTCAAACCAATCAATATTTTGATATTGTAATGTAGAGACTGTTTTCAACTTGAATGAGTCGATTACGTTGTCTAGATATGTTCAGTGGTTGCTATATGATAAAAGTCAAGCCCCAGCCATATAGTGGTGACAGGCTTATAGAGTTACCTCTATGTGTGAGTGTTTGTGTAGGTAGATGTGTGGGTGTGTCCAATTCACATCCGAGAATAACTGCTACATTTATGGATCGTTTTCAAAATAATGTGGAACAGTTGTTTACCTTGAAAAATATACCAGTATCATTTTTAAAGTTCTCTAATATACTCACAAGGTCAAGATTAAGGTCAAGGCTACAGATGAAGGTCATCTGACATAACTGACCATGTCTGGATTATATCTCCTACATTAATGGATGGATTTCAAAATAACCTGGCACAGTTGTTCACCTTTGAGAGTACTAGTCATACATCAAGTCCTGCTGCATACTCTCAAGGTCATGGTTACAACTGAAGGTAAAGTGCAAATAATGACCTTCTGGAGCAATTCTTCTAAATTAATGGGTGGATTTCAAAATAACTAGGTACATTTGTTCCCTTGAAGAGTATTGTTGCCTTGCATAGAGTTGTGATGGATATTCCAAAGGTCAAGGTCACAGCTTAACGTCAAGTGAGAAAAGTGGTCTTCTCTGGAGCATGTCATCTATATTTGGGAATCAATTTCAAAATAGCTTTCAGCACAGTTGTTCCCAGTTGTTCAGTAGAAGACAATTTGTGTCTGGCATAAATTTATGTTGGATAATCAAGTTCAAGGTCACAGCTGAAGATCATGACGAGCATTCTTGTCTGTGACACATTTCTAGTTTATCAATGTGATATTAAAATGGGCCATATTGGTGCAAAGACAAGTGTGATACAGAGGGTAGGAGAAAGAGACTAACCCATTACCAAATAACAAATTTTTAGACTTGTCCAAAATGGAATAAACAAACATGCAAACAACATATTTAAAGGATTTACAATGGGTAAAAAATAGCTAAATAGGATATAAAATGTGAGAAAAGGAGAAATTGGATTTAACAATCAGTTTCCTCTATTCTCTCTGTGTTTTCTTCATTTACATTTCTCAAGAATAAAATGGGATTGTGTGGTAATGGGTTAAATGTTACTTCAAAGTGAAATGATACAAAACATGAACAATGCACAATGAGTTTCAGGTAGCAGAAGTTGTTGATTGATCATTATTGAGCATGTTTTGATAACTATGACTGGCTTTCTATTAATCTTTTGGACCCAATACTGACAACAAACTTTTAGACTGCTACAAATTGAGAGATGCTGCCTACAGCCTACAAAGCTAGCCCATTCCCACACATTGACACTTTTAGACACCACAAAGAAAAAAGCTTTGGAAATCCAGCAGGATAATGCTGCAATTACAAGCAATTTCTTCATTAACCACAATGTTTTCTACCCCAATGGTAAAAAATGTCCAAAATTGCATTGGCTTTGAATTGTTGTCAGCAACTTCTTTCAATTTTGACCAGTCTGAAATTTTGCTGTCTGGTAATGGGTTAAAAAAGATGTCTGAAATAGGGTGTAAAGCATTGTGCGTACTGGACAAATTGCATATTGCATGCCATTTCTCCCTTACCCACAATTCTTTCATCCTTTTTTCACACATATTTCTTCACTATGTCAAATGTGCATATTTTGTAGCAAAAGGATAAAGAATAACCCATTCCCAACTAAGCCCTCCTGTTAACGCCCCTCAAGAAAAAAGCTTTGGAAAACTTTAAGGAAAATGAAGAAATTGCTTGTTACAAGCAATTTCTTCATTTTCCACAATGTTTTCTATCCAAAAAGATGAAAAAATTAAAACTCCCACCATCTTGAAATTGTCGGCTGCAGTTTCTTTCTATTTGGACCGGTCTAAAACTGTATTGTGTAGGAATGGGATAATTAGCATTTCAGATGTTTTTCATCAGAACAGAAGATAACTTACGAAAAAATATTTTTCCTGTTACATTGCTAATGTAAAAGCTGCTGATAGAGACAGGTTGTTTTGACAGGCAAGTGGTGAACTATTTCAAGTACCAATACATTGTATTTGCACTTAAAATTGTTTTGTACTTTCCTTTGATTTTGTTGACTAAGATAGAATATTAATGTTGTTAATCCAGTTTGGTGGAGATTCTTATAAGATCAATTTATCTTTCATTGAATGAACAACAAAAGCTATTTTTTCATGTTTAAGTAAACCTTTTGTAGTTCACAAAATGAGACATATCTCAAACTTACACTCTAAACAAATGTTCATTCTCTTTACCAGATGGCAAAATTTAAGACTGGTCTAATGTGCAAGGAGTTGCAGATGACAATTTCAAGCTTGTGGAATTTTGGATTTTTTTAATTATGGTTAAAAACACTGTGGATAATGAAGAAATTGCTTGTAACAAGCAACTTCTTCATTTTCTGCAATGTTTTCTAAAGCTTTTTCTCTTCAGGGCGTCTGAAAGGGTCATTGAGTGGGAATGGGTTATTGGGAAGAGACAAAATTTGAATTCTTGTAGACAAAATTTAAAATAGCAGGTCATAAAACATCGCAACCTAATGACATCACAATGTAGATCCTGCTGAGATTACGTTCAATACCGGTTAAAGAACAAAAGCAGGGATAAATCATTTTAATAATTTCACTGGTTTTGGGATGAAATTATCAAGTGATAATTCATCGAGAAATCTAATAACCATTCCCACAGGACAGAATTTTAGACAGGTTCAAATTTAAAGAAGTTGCAGATAACAATTTCAAGTTGGTGAAATTTAAAACATATTTGCCATTTATGGTAGAAAAATTACGGACATTAAAGAAATTGCTTGTCACAACCAATTTGATCACTGTCCACAATGTTTTCTACAGCTGTTATGTTGAGGTTTGTAAATAGAGGAACTGTGTGGGAATGGGTTAAAGAAATGAATATCTTCTTACTAGTGTGTCTGCCATGAGATGTAAATTTTGTTTCATTAGAGATTGAAAACTTGTTGTTTTTGTGAGAAATTCTATTTTAGAATAGAGCTTATAGATTCAAAGTTATAAACAGAGGGTAAAACTGTGATGCTGTTCTTGTCTTCTTTACATATAAAAGTGCTGCCAAGTGTTCTCAGTTGAACCCATTACCACACGACATAATTTTAGAATGGTCCTAATTCTAAGAAGTTTTAGACAACAACCCATTCCCTCATGATGCTTTTTAACACCCCGAAGAAAAACAATTGGGAAAACATTGTTTATAATGCAACCTGTCAATTTTGACCAGCCTAAAATTTGCTGTCTGGTAATGGGTTATACGTTAAGGCTCTTAAACTTTCGGGTTAGAAAACATTCTGCAGAATGAAGAAGTTACTTAACCCTTTCCTGGTTAATCCCTGGATTTTACGTCCCCGAGTTTTTATACTTGAGAAAATATAGTGGGTTAAGAAGAAATTGCTTGTAACAAGCAATTTCTTCTTATCCCACAATATTTTCTACCCTATAGGTTGGTTGCTTTTCAAATTGCACTCACTTTTAATTGCTGTCTGCAACTTCTTTTAAATTGGACAAGTCTAAAATTTTGAGAAACAGGAAAGGGTTAAAACAAATGATTTCTTCGTTATCCACAATTAACTCCAATTTTTCCTTGACAGGCTTAACACATTACCAGACGGCTATATTTTAGACTGGTCAAAATTGAAAGGAGTTGCAGATGACAATTCAAAGTTTATGAAATTTTAGATTTTTTCAATTTTCTGGGTAGAAAATAAATGTTTTCCTTGAGGGGCATTCAAAAGCATCACTGTTTGGGAATGGGTTAACCCATTCCAACTCAGCAAAATTTTAGACTGGTCCAAATTGAAAGAAGCTGCAGACGACAATTTCAAGTTGATGGAATTTTAAATGTTTTCATCTTTTTGGATAGAAAACATTGTGGATAATGAAGAAATTGCTTGATACAAGCAATTTCTTCATTATCCACAATGTTTTCCAAAGTTTTTTTCTTGAGGGGCGTAAAAAGGAGGGATTGAGTTGGAATGGGTTAAACAAGTGGGAATGTGGAAAAGGGTTAATCATTTCAAAATAGTTGCTATATCAAAGTGAAAGTTGAAAAGTTTTTTGTAGGAGTGAATCATTAACAAAACCATATCTGGCTGAAACTTACGAGAAAAATAAGATTATACTTCAGAATTGTTATTATGGAGATATGAAGCAAAATACCCAAGTGTGTTGAAAATGAAAAATATGGGCCATATACAAGTACATAAGCGGAAATATTGCTGTTTATTTGTATTTCTTTGCTGTTTCAAAAGACTGTTTAGTACATCTCAGTCAGTGTTTAATTGCTCTTGAGAAAATATTTCGGGAAGTAATAAAGGAGATTGTAACAAGAAATTTCTTCTTTTCACCTAAGGTCTCTGACCTTTTTGACATTAATTTTCAAATTAAATCACATATTGATATGTTGTCTGCACCTTCTTTTAATTTTTACCAATCTTTAACCTTGTTGTCATATAATTAGAAGAAATTATGCTTGTTACTTTTCTTAAACCATTACCAGATGACAAAATTTAAGACTTTTCCAATTTCAAGGAAATTGCAGATGTGGGAAATGAAGAGATTGCTTGCGAGAAAAAATTTGTTCAGTTATCATGATATTTTTTTAAGTTTTGTTCTTGAGGCGCGTAGAAAAGTAGGATTGTGTGGGAAATCGTTAATAACAATTCTTAAATTGTACTAAAATAATGGTTAGTTTGTCTAAGGTTGATTTAATTCTGTGATAGACATGGACCAAGTCCTATATAGAAGCAGAGAGTGCTGTCATCTGATAGTTTATGAATGAAGAATTTGAGAGAAAATAACAAATTTTGTGAGTGACTTAACCCTTGTCATGCTGTATACACCACCTTACTGAATTGCTGTCAAATCAAAAGGCTGAAAGCACTGATAAAACTCGTTAAAAAATCAACATTTCTCTTAGAAATAAACATTATAAATAACTCTGGCAGGAAAAGTACAAGCAGAGGTATAGACTAAGATCAGCCTGCACATAAGTGCAGTCTGATCTTAGTCTACACCTTCTGCCAAAACCGGAATATTCTTGGTTCAGCACAACAAGGGTTAGTACATATATCTTCTTACAATAAATGATAGATTTGCTGGCCCCACCAACAGACTCTGCTGGCCATGCCCACTGACTCCAATAGGAAATTCCACTTTCATCTTAAGCATTATTTTGCAAAAGTTATGGCCAGTAATATGTATCAAAGAAGTAAAATTGTTGGCCACCTAAACGTCATAACTACAGCTTGAATGAGATGTAGTTATGATGTCTAAGTCGCCAACCAACAAAAATGCTTCACCTAAATGTTTGAGTTCAAACTTCAGTAAAGGTCTACATGACTGATTTGATTGGTCAATTCTTTCATTGACAGCTGAGATTGGTCGGTTTGGCACTAGCTACTGAACTGATGTGTTGGGTAGAAATAATTAGCATATTTCCCACAGTATATGAACTCATTATTGTGTCAAATAACTGTTTCATGTTTATTTGTTTATATAGGGCTCTAAATGTTTGTTTTTTGACTGGGGCAAAGGATATGGATGGGAAGTATTATGGTTTAACCCTTAACTATTTTTCAAATTGTGGACTTGTCCAAATTAAAAAGGGCAGCAGACAACATTTGAAATAAGTTGATTAAAAGGTTAACAATCATGATAGTAAATATTGCAGGAAAAGTAGAAATTCTTCTTTTTCCACAATATTTTCTCAAGTGTAGTATCACAGGGCTGTTAAAAGAAGGGATTGTATGGGAAGGGGTTAAATCAGATATGGAAATTAAAAGCAATAAATCTGGAATGATTGATAAATGCATTTACTTCAAGTTTTTGGCTGAAAAGGGATTGGGAAAGTGGAATAATGGCTGGTTAAAAGTTCTTTGACCTTTTTACCCAATACATTGTATTTACTTAATTTCATAATATCAAGTTTTGTTTTGAAAGAATTGTCTTGGAAAGTTTGTTTATGATTTCATGCTCATTTTATCCATTGTTTATACCGGTAAATCAAATAAAGATCATATTCCATGTTGTATAAATTTTATAGGCTGGAATTTTTGTTTAGTCCTTTGTTTCTCTTTTACCGATGTACTTTTTTATGCCCCCACATCGATAAGATCGGGGGCATATTGTTTTACCGGTGTCCGTCTGTCTGTCTGTCTGCAAAACTTAACCTGCCAACTAAACATTTTCCTATAACTTCAACCCAGATTAAGTTACAATTCTAAAATTTGGTATGTAGATAGGTCTCAACAAGGCGCAACAGGGGAAGGTCATTTCATCAAGGGCAAGGTCAAAATTTTAACCCTTTACCCGTTTCTAAAGAATTCCCGTATTGGGGGCATAGTGTTTCACAAACACATCTTGTTTATGCCTGTCACGATAACAGGTATATAGAGTTGCCTCTGTCTGTGTAGGAGTATGTGGATGTGTGTGTATGTGTATGTGTGTGTGTCAAATTCTTGTCTTCTGGAGTGTATCATCTACTTTATTCGATGAATTTCAAAATAATTTGACACAGTTGTTCGCCTTGAAGAGTTCTAGCGTTATGGGTAAAGTTGGTGCCCCCAATTTTAATCCTTTCCTGAACAATCCCTTGTTTTCATGTCCCTGTGAATTTATATTTGAGAAAACATTGTGGAAAAAGAAGAAATTGCTTGTCACAAGCAATTTCTTCTTTTCCCACAATATTTTCTAACCTGTAGGTTTGTTACTTTTCAAATTGCACCCACTTTTGATTGCTGTCTGCAACTTCTTTCAAATTGAACTGGTATAAAAAAATTTCAAAATGGGAAAGGGTCAAGGTCGCAGCTGATGGTCATGTGTCAGGCAAATATGCGGGAACATCGGTGTCTGTGGCTTTTTTCTAATTTGGGGTTTTGAACCCAAGATTGTATTATTATGAACCCCTTTGAATTAATTCTATTTGAATAAAGATACATTTTGTTTTCACAATTTTAGCTCACATGAGCACAACATACTTATTGTGACCTTTTGTGTTCCCGTAATGTCTGTTGCCCTTCATTTTTTGCGATTATTTTCAGAGCATAGACTCTAAAGAGGCCACAATCCTTTTGAAATGAAAGAATGATTGTTCCGTCATAAGGATGGCCCTTATTGAAAATTGGACAATCATATACAGTAGAAGTCACAATTTGGGCTAAATCTTGGTATAACTTGATTAGAATGTTTGTCAGACTGATAATGATGAAAACTTTGAAATTGACTTTTAAAAATGATATTATTGTCTAGACTCCAATTAGGCCACAATTTAAAAAATTCCAACTCAAGCCCTCCTTTTTACGCCCGTCAAGAAAAAAGCTTTGGAAAACATTGTGGAAAATGAAGAAATTACTTGTATCAAGCAATTTCTTCATTATCCACAATGTTTTCTATCCAAAAAGACAAAGAAAATTTAAATTCCACCAACTTGAAAATATCGTCTGCAGCTTCTTTCAATTTGGACCAGTCTAAAATTTTCATGTGTTGGAATGGGTTAATCTTGGCCTTTATGAAACTTGATCAGAATGTCTGTCAGGTAAGAGGGATGACTCCTGTCGAAATGGGACAGTTCTATCGGAACAGATTGGAAAAGACGTATTCAAAATAGGACATTCCATCAGAATGACAATAAAAGGGGTATTACAAGTTGACAAAAATTTATACTGTCCAATTGAAAGGATTTGCTAGTGACAATTCAAACTTTATGTAATTTGAGATTTTTCAAACTTTTTGTGTGGAATGCATATTGGATAATGAAGAAATTGCTTGTTCTTCTTTAGCAACCATGTTTTCCCAACTGTTTCTCATGGAGGTATCAAACATTGTCATCGTGTGGGAATGAGTAACTGACAAATTCACATAATTCACTCTAGAGACTACAATTTGTCTCAAAACTTGATGAAATTTAGTAAGAAAGATTGTCAGTTCATAAGGTCGAAGTCCTGATCCAAGTACTAAATTTTTTTAAAAGAAAGAGAATAGAATTTTATACTGTTTCAGCTTGAAAGAAGTTGCTGGCAATGGAAGCATGAGAAAAATAAGAAATTAGTACAATGTAAAATACAATATGTTTTGAGAAAAGGGGAAAGCATTTTAACAATTAAATTCTCCTTTTCTCATAATGTCTCTGAAGTGTTGATATAATTAAATGTCTTGATTTTAATGGTTTGATTCAACTGTTAAGTATGTATCATAACTGTTTTCATAACATGAATTGTGTATAGTTATTAGGTCACAAAGTTTAGAAAAAATGTAGAAAAAAAGTTCGTTTTTTACGCATTAACTTGAGAAAAAAGTACAAACAAAAAAATAAGTGTGAATACAAACAAATAAATGAATAGAAAATACCAACACATGTTTTGTTTGTTATAAATCAGTCCATTTAGCCCATTTTCAAAAATCTTGTAACCCCTTTGCAAAAAAAAGCAAAACATTGTCGAAAATGAAGAAATTACTCTTGTTAAAAGAAAAATCGAGCAATTGCCATCACTTAGATAATGTTCACTGTGGTGTGACAAACTATAACCTTGGTCTATCGAGGAGATAAGTCATGAAGCACTTTTGTAGGATTTAGTCCCTTTATTGATTTGAAGGGTCGTATTAAGTTCAGGCCATTATTGTCATCTGTCACCTGACATTTTTGTGAGCCTACTTCCTCTGAATTGGAATAAAATCAAACTTGGCACTCCCCACTTACTCCATTGGACCCCCGCCCCATTTATCCAGACGGAAAGTTCTACTTAGATTTTAAGCAGCTTTATTTTGCAAAATTCATGGCATTTGCAGATGAGAAAAAAGGAGAATGGTTGGTTGGCCACCTAAACAAAATAACTACTGCCTGGATAAGTGGAAGTTACAACGTTTAAGAAGCCAAACCAACAAAAAAGCTTCACAAAAGTGTTGGAATTCAAAAGTCTAAATGAATGATTTGATTAGTCAATTCCTTTGACAACTTCAATTGATGAATTTCTCCCCAACTCCTGGGTCAAATTATATGAAACTTCATATAAGAACTCTATATGAAATTTCCCCCACGCAGCCTGCAAGGATTTTCAATTATTTGGGCTTCTCACAGAAACAGGAGGACTATGAGTATGATGGCTTAAGTCTTTGATATATACAAACTGTAAAAGCTGTAACAGTTTGAAGGAAGATTATTAAAAAATTCTCTTTTAATCCAAAGTAAATCTAAGATCCCACAACAAAGTGCTAATTTTCACAGCTGAGTCATTCTTTGAAGTATTTTGATAGAAGGTCAATTACCATTGATATATACCAAGTATCAACGCTCTAGGTCTCATTGTTTGGGAAAAGAGAATTTTAAGATTTCCTTCTTAATACCTATATTTATTGTTATCCGAGATCACACAACATACAACTAATTTTCAAAGCAGCCATTCTTTTAGGTAATTCGATAGAGGGTTAAAAGGTGATGATATTAACAGAATATCATGGCTCTGTGATTTATATGGTTGTGGGGAAGAAGATTTTCAAAGATTTTCTGTATTCCTATATAAAATCTGGAATTGCACAGAAAAGCGCTTATTTTCAGAGTAGAATGTTTTCTACCTCAAAAAAGGAGGGACTGAATACAAAATATGAAAACTAACAAAAATAGTTTCAAAGAAGAACATTTTTTTCGAGCCCGCTTGCAGTGAGACATAGTTGTCACTATGACAAGTCGTATGTGCGTTGGTACATTAGTTTGTCCGTCTGAATTTGTCCGGACAATTACACCTACATTTATGGATGGATTTCAAAATAACTTGGCTCATTATTCTCCACCATGAGTAGATGTGCCATTTGAAAGAATTTTTGGGACAGTTCTAATGTCAAGGTCACAGCTCAAGGTCACACACTAAAATTGTGTTTGCCCGGACAATTACTCCTACAATTATGGATGGATTTCAAAATTAATTCGCACAATTATTCTCCATCATCAGTAAATGTGCCATTTGAAATAATTTTTTTGGATAGCTTCAAATTCAAGGTCCAAGCTCAAGGTCAACCACTAATATTGATGGTCAAGGTAAAGTTGATGGTCAAAACTTTGCAGGCTTGACAGCAGTTGTCCTGGGACAACCATCTAGTTACAGATTTCATTCTTTCTGTTGCCTTGGAAACAAAAAATGTTTTTTTTTTCATAAGAAAAAAAGGAACACCCCTGCCGACTTATATCAAGATTGGCCTACTGGGCCAAGAGGAGATACTTAAATTTGTTTGAATAGGGTTTAATGCTCTTTTAACAGTATTTCAGTCATATCGAGGCAGATGGAGCATATAACCATTAAAATGGTTAAATTGTGTCAAGCAATTTCTTCTTTTTCCATAATATTTTCTACCCTACTGAAAGTATATATTTCAAATTAAAGCCAGTTTAAATTGTTGTCTTCAAAACCTTTGAATTTGTACAGGTTCAAAGTTTTGCAAAACAGGAAAGGGATAACTGACTCGATGAGTGCTTTAGAATAACAGGCCCTCTTGTTGTTAAAAGCAATATCTAATGCTTACATGTAATACCCTAACTTAACCATTTCCACTCAATCCCGCCTTTTTCCTCTCTCAAGAAACTTTAGAAAACATTGTGGAAAATAAAGAAATTGCTTGTTACAATATACCAAGTTTTCTATGAATAAAGAAAAAAAATCACTCCTGTCAACAAAAAATTGTTGTTTGCAACTTCTTTAACCCATTCCCACACAATAAAATTTTAGACCAGTCCAAATTCAAAGAAGTTGCAGTCAACAATTTTAAGATGATGTAATCCTTCAACTTTTTGTCTTTTTGGATGGAAAACATTGTGGAGAATGAAGAAATTATTTGTAACAAGAAATTTCTTCTTTTTCCACAATGTTTTCCAACATTTTAATTTGAAGGGGAGTTTAAAAGTGTCATTGTGTGGTAATGGGTTGAAATTATACAAGTCTAAAATTTTGATGTGTGGGAAAATAGTCTAAAGTAGTTTAAATGAAGTTTTCAGATAATGGAGGAAATCTAAATAAACAACAAAAACAAAGATTTTGACATTAAACACTCTATGGTTCTAATAGGGACAAAAGTTCTCATCAAAAGTAATCATGAAATCTTCTTTAAAATTGTTTACAGACCCTTTCCCACTTTTTTGAAATTTTAGAAGGGACTAAAATCAAAGTTTTTTGCAAACAACTAATTTAAGTTGAACTTATTTGAAAATTAAGAACAAGTAGGGTAGAAAATATTGTGGAAAAAGAAGAAATTGCCTGTTACAAGCAATTTCTTCTTTTTCCACAGTATTTTGTCAAGTGTAATAACACAAGGACATAAAATCCAGGGATTAAACAGGAAAGGGTTAAAGACCCCTACATAAATCATTACAGAACAGGTCACAATAGGCCCTGTAAGAAAAACAAAATAAATTTCAAAATTATTTTATGTTGCAAACATAAAATAATTTTGAAATATATTTTTGTTCTCTTTTTGGCAATGCTTTTCACATTGGGCTCGTGACATTTTCTGAAATAATTGGGAGAGGGTCTACAATTTATTAAAGATCTCAGGATTCCTTTTTGTGAGAAATTTTGTCCCTATTAGAGCTATAAAGCTTTACCAATTTTTATTTCTTATATTTTAAGCAATTTTTATTTGTTATATTTTAAGCAATATGCAATCATATATAACTATATACACTTACACAATGTGAGTATTGCTAAGTAAAGAACAAGAGGTAGAAATTAACAAGTTAACAAACATGGCAAAAAGGACAGAACACCATGCCATATACATGTGGGGATTTAACCCATTAACCCATTACCAGACGGCTAAATTTTAGACTGGTTCAAATTGAAAGAAGTTGCAGACTACATTTTAAAGTTTATAAAAATTTGGATTTTTCAGCCTTCCTGGTAGAAAACATTTTGGAAAATGAAGAAATTGCTTGTAACAAGCAATTTCTTCATTTTCGATAATGTTTTCTAAAAACCTTTTTCCTTTTAGGGGCATCTAAAAGCGTCACTGATTGGGAATGTGTTAAAAAACAACAGCATTTTAGACTTGTCCAACTTAAACAATTATCACACAGTGACGCATTTTGAAGCCCCTCTAGAAAATCACTTGGGAAATCATTGACAAAATGAAGAAATTGCTTGTTAATAAGCAATTTCTACAGTTTACACAATGTTTTCTTCCCAGAAAGAAGAAAAAAAATCTAAAATCACATGAATTATAAATTGCCGTCTGCAACTCCTTCTATGTTGGACCAGAAGCAGATCTTAAGTTTATGAAATTTTAAAAATCTTTTTCTATATCTCTTGCAAAGAAATCATTTGGATGATGATGAAATTGCTTGAAACAAGCATTTTTTTTCATTTTCCATAAGGTTTTCCAAATCTTTTTTGGGGTGTGTAGAAAAGGTAGGATTTTGCTGGAATCTGTTAAATCAAACTTGACCCATAACCAGATGAAAATTTCAAACTGGTTCAAAATCCGACAGGTAGTATAGTCAAAATGCAATAACCAATTACAAGACAACAAAATTTTAGACTGCTCCGAATTTGAAGAAATTGCAGATGACAATTTCAAGTAAGAAACTTGCAATATTTTCTACTTTCTGGTTAGAAAACAGTGTAAAATGAAGAATTTGCTTGTTGCAACTTCTCCATTTTACACAATGTTTCCCAATTGTTTTTCTTTAAGGACATCTAAAAGCGCATTGTGTGGAAATGGGTTAAAATTGAAAATTAAATCTCAGATAGGATTGTGCACATTGTGCTGTTGCAAGCAATATCTCTTTTTCCTCAAAATGTTATTATTCTACCACGCTTAATAATGCATGATAGTTAGGCAATGTTAAAATAGTTTTGGCAACAAGGAAATAGAATTAAAAATCTCATCTGCAAAATTTGGGGGGTGTTTTTTGGACCATGAACAGACCTGCATTCAACTACTTTAGAGAGTAGTAAAATAATTAAAATTTATGTATGTAATCTCTCAATTGAGTTAGAACTACCATCACTTCCTTTTTTTTACATTAGTAATTGGTGAAATACAGTTGTTTAAACCCATTCCCACACAACAAAACACATGTACTAGGCTGATCCAAATTCAAAGATTTTGCAGATGATAATTTCAAGTTGTAAAAATTTTCAAATTCTTTGTTTTTGGGGTAAGAAAACATGGATAATGAAAAAATTGCTTGTAAGAACAAGTCCTTCAGTTTCCGCAATGTTTTCAGAAGTTTTTTCTTTGGTGGCGCCAAAAAGCTTCACTGTTTTGGAATCTTGGGTTAATTAACCCTTGTCAAGCTGAACCCAAAATATTCCTGTTTGGGCAAAAGTATACACAAAGATCAGCCTACACATATGTGCAGTCTAATCTTAGTCTACATCTCCTGCATGTCTCTTTTAGACCTTTCCCGTTCAATCCCTGGTTTTATGTCCTTGTGTTTTTATACTTGAGAAAACATTGTAGAAAAATTGTTTTCTCAAGAATTGAATGGTTATTTTCCAAATAAAATTGATTTTATATTGTTGTCTGCAAATCCTTTGAATTTTGACAGATTTAAAATTTGGAAAAACAGGAAAGGGTTATGCCAGAGTTGTTTATAAGATATATTTTCACAAAATTACTAACCCAAAATGTTTTCACCCAGTACTGTCAACCCTTTGACTTTAATGCAATTTTATAGAGGATTATATTCAGCATGACAAGGGTTAAATATAGTTAACTGGTTGAGTTTTTATAGTTTTTAGAACTGATCCACCAAACACAGATATTTTGACATTTTTTTCTAGTCTGAAATTCTAGACGTGGTATTCAAACGCAGTTTAACATCAAGGTCACTTTTTGTAGAAAAAAAAAATGGTAAAAACTGTATGCTTGATTACCAATTCCCACACCATCCAAAATTTTTACATGCCAAAGAAAGATTGGCATGAAAAATATTGTGAGAAATAGCTTGTGACAAGCAATTTCTTCTTTTCTCACAATATATGCTACCTCATATGGCTCTTAGTTTTCAATTCAAACCAACTTTGTTATGTTGTCTGAAAACCTTAATTAATTTGGACCCATCTAAAATTTTGTTGTTTGGGAATGAGTTTTACCAGATGACAACATTATATTTTGACATATGAATATCCAGATGAGATCACAAGGGAAGAATTAGTTGAAATTTAAGAGCTATATATCATAGAAAATATTGTGAAAGACTTAAAAGCAAAATTTGTTGAAGATAATCAGAAATAATTTTGTTAATCTTATCTTATTCTGGTCCTGTTTTGCAAAATATTAGACAAGTTTTAATTCAAAGGTTTTGTAGACGAACAATTATAGTGGATTTAATTTGAAAATAACCATTCAGTAGGGTAGAAAATTTGTGGAAAAAGAGAATATGCTTGTTTAACCCATTCCACCACAAGCCCTCCTTTTTACGCCCTTCAAGAAAAAAGCTTTGGAAAACATTGTGGAAAATGAAGAAATTGCTTGTCACAAGCAATTTCTTCATTATCCACAATGTTTTCCATCCAAAAATTACAGGAAAAAATTGAAATTCCGACAACTTGAAATTGTCGTCTGCATCTTCTTTCAATTTGGACCAGTCTAAAATTTTGTTGAGTGGGAATGAGTTAAAGCATTTTCATCTTTTTCTACATTGTTATCTTGGTAATAAAATTGCAGGGACATAAAAAACCAATTATTGAAAGGACTTTTAAATACAAAATATCATTTAACCCATTCCCACTCAATGAGACACCCCTTAAGAAAGAATGGTTTGGAAAACATTGAGGAAAATGAAGAGATTGCTTGCGACAAGCAATTTCTTCATTTTACACAATGTTTTCTAAGCAGAAAGTTGAAAAAATTTAGAATTTCATAAACTTTAAATTGTTGTCTGCAACTCCTTTCAATTTGGACCAGTCTAAAAAAAAATCTTATGTGGAAATGGGTTAAAGCCTGCACTTTAGTCCATTTTGTACAATAGGTTGCTATAGGATCAAATCTCTAACTAGCAAAGGTTTAATAAAGCATTATCCCTTCACCAATAAAAACAAAAACTATCACTCTTTCACTCAATTCATTTGCTTTTAGATTTTTGTCATTCATTAACATATTTGGTTAAGAACAAGAGAACCATGATGGTTCGAAATAACTCCTCAATAAGTACCAACACAGGGACATTATCTTAAAGTGGCTCTCGAACAGATTATCGATGAACAATTTTGGCTCATAATTTCCAAAATTCTAACTTAAATACTTTCAGTAATTTGAGAGAAGAGGATTAAGCTGATTTTGTGATGACAATGACTGTTCATAAGTTTGAAAATAGAAAGATTGATTTATTGAATGGGGTGTAATGCCACTTTTAACAGTATTTCAGTCATATCACCGTGGCTGGAGCACCTAATAATGGATTCCTGGTATTTTTCATAAAAGAAGCTAAACAGCAACCTAAATGAAATTGGAATTCATCCGACAAATACATTTTCCAGACATGCCATACATTTTTCAAGCGATTCTGGGACATTGGTCTTAAATTTCCGGAATTTACAGCTTATTTCAGGGATGCATCCCACTCGAGTACCCTGCCAAATTGACAACAACAATGCAAAAAACATACACACATATACATGCATATTCACACACAAACATTTTTTTCCATTTTAACACTTCAGCCTTCCAATCAATATTTCTTTTAAAGTAAAGAGCTTAAGTAGATTTAATGTAACTTACTTTTTCATAAACTACTTATCCAAAGTTTTTTTCAAAATCGGTGATTTTTAACTGTACCATATATCAAAGAGACCGATGAGACAAACTTGACAGGGTTGACCGCATGGTGTTACAGAACAAACAGAATTTCAAAAGGAACAATTCTAATGAAGGCAAAGAGTCAATAAAAATAGTAGACCGACATCTGTCAAGAAATATTTAATAAAATTTTCATAAGACCCCTTATCCAGAGAAACTTAACAAGTCTGACCAAATTCATAAAGAAACCACCCTGAAGATAGTTCATTCATTCCAAAAGATTGAAGAAAATGATTAAAACTGAGGACTTTATTGTGATAATGTTGTTGTAATAAAATTTCCAGAATGCCCCCTTTCTGGTAAACTTAACAGATCAGACCCAATTTACAAAGGAAAAAATCCAAATGATGGTACAATCATTCTATTAAAGTTTGAAGAGAATCTCATTAGACCTCTGACATTCTTGTATTATTGAGGATTTGGTAAATTTTTCATACCAGCCCTTTTTCCTGTGATACTAGACAGATCAGGCCCAATTTGAAAAGGAACAATTCTAAAGATAGTACAAACATTCAGTAAAAGTTTGAACAGAATCCAATGAAAATTGTTGAGGTAATCAGGATTTTATGATGAATTTTCATACTCCTTTTCCCATGATACTTGAAGGAACTAACCAAATTTCAAAATGAACTATCCTATGTAAGTTTGAAGTGAATACAATGACAACTGTACACTTAATTATGTTAACAAATATTTTTTTAATGAAATGATTTTATTGCCCCTTGTCCCATGATACTTGACAGATCAGACAGAATATTACTAAAGGAACAATCCTAACGATGGTATAATAATTCTATGAACAATGGAAGAGAATCTTATGAAAACTGTTGACTATATTGTGGTACAAGGATTTTAAAATGAAATTTTTACAGGGATCCATTTCCTCTAATACTTGACAGATCAGGTCTATGTTGATATTAATGATCATATCGATGGTGCAACCATTCTGTAAAAGTTTGAAGAGAATCCGATGAAACCTTTGGACTTGGTTACAAGGATTTTTCATTAAATTTTCATAAGGCCCCTTTCCAATGTTTCTTGACAGTTCAGACCCCATTTCTAAAAGAATGATCCTTATGACCTTACAAAATCATTATATGACAGTTTCAACAAAACCAATTAAAGCTGTCAAATTCATTACTTTTTATTAAATTTTCCCATATTACTTGATGGATCAGACCTAATTTTTAAAGGGACAATCTATATGATAGTATAATAATTCTGTGAGAATATGAAATAATCCAATGAAATCTGTGGAAATTGGAATTGAAATTGCATTAACTACAAAATTTTCCAGTGTTTCTTGGCAGATCAGATGCAATACTTAAAAGAACGATCCTTATGATGATACTATCATTCTGTGATAGTTTGAAGAGAATCTGATGAAAACTAATGACTATAGAGTGTTAACAAGGGTTTTTAATGGATAATTAAATTAATTTTCTAAAGGCACCTTTTCCAGTGATTCTTGACATATCTGACCCAATTTGACTGGTACAATCCTTTTGACAGTACAATCATTCAATGAAAATTTAAAGAGAATCTGATGAAAATTGTGGACTCTTAGAGTGTTAACAATGTATTAGTTTCTTGGCAGATTGGACCCAGTTTCAAAAGGAAAGATCCTTATGATTGTACAATCGTTCTGTGAAAATTTGAAGAGAATTTAATTAGACTCTGGGCTCTAGAGTGTTAACAAGAAAAAGTTAATGGACGGGTGGATGATTCGATGGATGGATGGCACAGTAAAGCTAAAAATAGATTTGGTTCTGGCACAGGTTAATCAGAGATGGTCTTATTCATTCATAAAAATAACAAAAATAAAAAACACCATGGTCAGCTTGAATAAAAATATGCAAGCTGACCATTGCATTTTTTTTTATTTTGCATAAAAATGTGCAGTCTATCCAGGCTGAATACTTTTAAAACCTTAACAAATTACAATAACACAAAATTTTAGACTGAAAAAGCAGGCCACACAATTTCTCCTTTTCTCACATTTCTTTTCTTCCTTTTATGGCACTTTTTTAGATTTAAAACACTTCTATTAATTTGACCAGTCTAAAATTTTGACATCAAGTAATGGGCTAACAAAGATAGTCGAAGCACTTTATGGGTGTCCAGACTGCTCAGTGGCTGCGCTTCACATAAATGTAAAATTGTTGGAAAAGTCACAAGTTTTGTTCTCATTCCTTCAAATACAAAATTAATGTTGTCTGCATACCTTATGTTTGGGCTGACAGATAAATCAACCCATTCCCACACAATGACGTTTTTTGATGCCCCTCAACAAAACATTCCTGTAAACATTGTATTAAATGAAGAAATTGCAGGGACAAGCAATTTCTTCATTTTACACAATGTTTTCTTTCTAGAAAGTTGAAACAATCTAAAATTTCATAAACTTTAAATTGTAGTCTGCAACTCCTTTCAATTTGGACCAGTCTAAAATTTTGCGGTCTGGGAACTGGGAACTGGTTAACCCTTTCCAACACAGCAAAATTTCAGACTGGTCCAAACTGAAAGAAGCTGCAGACGACAATTTCACGTTGATAGAATTTTGAATTTTTTCGTCTTTTTGGATAGAAAACGTTGTGAATAATGAAGAAATTGCTTGATTCAAGCAATTTCTTCATTTTCCACAATGTTTTCCAAAGCTTTTTTTCTCGAGGGGCGTAAAAAGGAGGGATTGAGTTGGAATGGGTTAAGAGTGCTATAGTCACAATATACACTACCACATTAAGGTCTTTTATCTGCGACACAGCCTAGAACAGTTAAAACCTAATACTATGGACAAGGTCAGGTGACTAGGTGACTGCTTTACATTAAGTCCCCTTTTTCTGTGAGGCAGCCTAAATTGGCTAAACACTGACAATATTTGCAAAGGCAAGTGACTAGGAACATTCAATGAAAATTCATTTAAATTTGTCCATAAATTTATGGAGATGTGAGAAATGGATGTTCAGACAGACAAACTGCCAGACAGATGGAAAGAGTTGAAGATGATACCAACATACTTCCACCTGGGGAGGCATATAACAAGAGTTGTTGGCAGACAATATAGCTCGCCCTAGTGAAAGTTTTTCACAAAAAATAATAGTATTGATTATGCTACTGAAAAAATAATTAATAGTGTGGGTCAAGGTTGTTTATCAAAAGCCTGTAAATTGATATATTTCTACACACAAAATATTGTGTGAAAATGATGATTTCCTTTCAAGTAGGGTAAAGGTCTTTTTACGTTCCTCAATGAATATGACCAGATGGTGTTCTGTAGAAAATATAAAATTGAATTATGAAGGATAAAAGGATAATTTATGAAGCATGAACTGTGTAGATCCTTGACATCAATATCTGCAGATAAGTATGTGTATGAGTTATAATGATACCAAATATGGACATGGTTTCTTGAATAGGCTTTAAGTAATTGGTAATGTTAAGTTTTGATGACAGACACTGCAGAAACAATATGTCTACAATTTCATTGATCCTGCGGCAAACAGATCCTCAAGGTCACAGAATAATGGTTCTCAGTGTAGGTAAAATTCTGGTAACTTGATGAGGGTAGATATGATAGCCATGATTATAACTTTTCAAAATACTAACAAAGTTAAGCTCTTGGTTCAAGGGTTTTAAGTAGGTTAAAGGTTAAGGCCACAGGGTCACGGTACTTAATCTTATGCAAAGCCCTATCATCTGATGTGTGTGCTTATCAAGTATGATGGTCCTAGATATAAGCTTTCAGAAAATAATAAGCAAAGCAAAAGTAAATTGTTAAAGTTTATCAAGTAGTTAAAGGTCAAGGTCACAGTGTTAGAGGAGTTTGTTACAGGTGAAAGCCCACAGTGTGATCAGTGTAAATATAAAGTATGATGCTCCTAGATATAAGCATTCAGAAAATAAAAGCCAGGTCAATGTTTTTGTTTAAAGAATTTCAAGGTCATAGGGCCTGGGTCACAGCTGGAAGCCTCTCACCTGATCAGTTTATATATGAGGTTTAATGGTCCTAGGTAAAGGCATAGAAACACATGATTTTGGTTAAAATTGTCACAAGCAATTTTTTCATTTCACACAATGTTTTGCCGATCATTTTTCTTGGGGGGTGTTTAAAAGTGGGACTGGGTTAATGACAAATTCCAAGGCTTTAGGAATAATTTGAAAGGAGGAGAACTTTTCTTCCTACCTCTGGATCCAAGGGTAAAATTTCGGAAATATTTCATGCTCAGGTGTAATAAGCAAGTTTAAAGTTTTTTGTTAAAGCTCTAACAAGAGTACCATAGTCACAATATACGCTGCCACTTTGCTGCTGTTTCACGAAAACAAATGTAGACACTACTTATTTTGACATAACTAAATTCAAAACATTTGCAGACTACCTTTTGTGCTCACAAGAAAAGTGGACGTAAGTACATATGTACGGACGGATGGACCCCAGATACTAAGTTTTAAGGGTGCATAATTCAGGGAAAAAGTAATGAACATTCAAAAACCCAGAGACTAAGTGTCAAGGGGCATAACTCTTGCAAAAATCATTGAACCATAAAATCTTTGATCCATGTACATCTACAATTATGGTGATGACATTGACCAAGTTTAATTTAAATCAAAACAAAAAGTTAGGAGGAGTTGCGTTCACAAGGCTGCAATTTCAATAAGCCCCAGATACTATGTTTTAAGGGGGCATAATTCTGGGAAAATTTAATGAAACATAAAATCCTTACTTCATGCATATCTACCAATTTAGGTTTTAATATCAACCAAGTTTCATTTAGATCCAGCCAGAAACTTAGGAGTTGCATTCACAAGGCTGCAATTTCAATGAGCCCCAGAGACTAAGCTTTAAGGGGGCATAACTGAGGCAAAAATCAATGAACAATAAAATCCTTACTTCATGCACATCTACCAATTAAGGTGATAACATTGACCAAGTTAAAAAAGATCCAGCCAAAAACTTAGGAGTTGTGCTCACAAGAAAAGTGGACGTACGTACGCATGGACGGATGGACGGACAGACGGAGAAGATGACGCCAATAAACAGCCACCTCCGGCAGCGTATAAAAAGTAGGTCAAAGATTGTGGTCATAAGTGAAAACCTATCAACTGATTAGAGTATACATGAAAATGATGGTCATAAGCATTCAACTAAGCAGAAATATTCACAGAGTCAAGGTCTTGGTTGAAGCATATCACATGGTTAGTATATACATGTAGAATGATGGCACTAGGTGTTAGCATTTTGATGGTTCAGTGCAAAACGGTTGTAACTGCCTATATGTCTATAGGCAGTTACAACTGTTTTGCGCTGAACCATCAATTTAGAAAATACAAGCAAGATTAAAGTTTTTTGTAGAGCCCTTGGTTAAAGTTTTTAAAATAGGTCAAAAGTCACATTGTAAAGGATCTTGGTCATGGGTGAAGATCCATTGCAAGGTGAGAGTGTATATAAAGTATGATGGTCCTTGGTACAGCACTCAGAATATTTATTTTAACGTTTTTTGGTTAAAGTAAATAGTTAAAGTTCTCAGGGTCATAGAAGTTTGTCTATCACCTGATGAGTACATGTGTGAAATATGAGCCCCCTAGCACTAGTTCTAACAGAGATTTAAAAACTTTATCCAGGTTTGATGCCAACACCGAGGGAAGACAATATCTCTTCCAAGACTTCCATCCTGGTGAGCTAAAGATGAAATTTTGATTATAAAGTACATAAAATATTCCACTTACAACACATTATTATGACTGAAGTTTGATATTGCACTATTTCTATCTGCATTTGTCAGTATTTTTTTTGTTTCTTCAACAGAAAAAGGTTTTATTATATACCTTTAAAAGATATGGATTAAAATCTGGCTATCTAATACAACTCAACAGAAAAAAAATCCGTTTTCAGGGTGTAACAAAAAAACGTATTTTTTGAGTACCGTTAAACACAAACTACTTTTTTTGTGTATTGACATTCGAAAGTTGGTTATTTCATAATCATTTAAGAGATTTCGTAGGTATTTTTTATTGGATTCGACCAAATTTTCTTTTTGTTGTTATTGTGTTCAAGAATCATGTGTAGGTAATTTTTTTATTGGATTCGACCTCTGGTCTAATCCAATAAAAGATACCTACACACAATTCTCGAACACGATAACAACAAATAGAAAAACACACTGTTGTTATATTTCCTATAACCAACAAAAAATGCATGCATAGGTAGAAAAGGAAGAACTTTATGTTGTCACTAAAAGTGATCAGTGGACAAAAAGATAATTTCTTTTATAAATTTCACAAACTTAAAATTGTTGCAACTTCATTTAATTTGGACAAGTCCATTTTTTTCTGTTTGGGAATGGATTAATGCCTTCGGGTGGAGGTGGACAGCCTTATAACAAATATCTGCAGTTCTTCTGCTGTAATTATTTCTTCGACCCCATCTATAGCATTATAATGGAGCTGCAGTGTATTACTTTATCCCTATAATCATATCACAGTAATTTATGCTCCTCACTTGGATGGTGTTCAATTTCATAATCTAAATGTACGAAAGCCCTTTCAACTAGTGGAAACTTCTCTAATTTCTGTTGTAATGTTTCCCCTATGTTGTGAGCCTCCTTCAGTGACATATTCTCGGGTAAAACAATGTCCACTTCGACTAGAAAGTTGTTCCCAAAGTGGAATGCCCTAACAGTGTCTATGTAAATAATCTCCTGGTGGTGGTTCAAACAAATCCATGTGATTTTACTGAGGAAATTAGGATCAGCAGTATGGCCAGTTAATAACTTGATTTGTTCTGCAATAAAAGATAAAACAGTTCTCATTTGACTATCTAAAGAATGAAATGTCCATCTTTTCATTTAATTCATTCCAATTCAATTCCACCCCATAAGAATTGATTGATTGAATGGGGTTTATTGCCACTTTTAACAGTATTTCATATTGAGGCGGCTGAAGCACCTAACAATGGATTCCTGGTATTTCTCTCACCAATACCACCACATCAGCTTTTCCAAGCCTCCAGCTGCTCATCCCACAATTATCCACCCATTTGTGGAAGACAAATGTCGGAAAGGATATTTAGACCAGTGAAAAAAGTTGCCATATGGTGATTGGTTATAGTAATGCTCATATCTTCAGATATTGGATCTTGTCTAAGTAGGATCTGAACAAAATTTAATTCTTTTCTGTCCATTCTCTGGTTCTTACGTTCCTGTTTATATGCCTGAGAAAATATTGTTGAAAAATGAGACATTGTTGGTATCTAGTCATTTCTTCTTTTTCCACAATATTTTCTACTCTACTGATTGAAAAATTTCAAATAAATCAACCTTAAATTGTTGTCTGCAAAACCTTTGAATTTCGATAGGTCTCAAATTATGGGTTTTACAGGAATTGCAAGAAATATATACAACCAACAATTGCAAGTCATAAATGTAAAAGACATTAAGCAAGTAGGTCAAAATTTTCCTTTGTCAGAGCTTTTTGAATACACTATACTACTCAAAATAATTTAGGTCTTCAATGAACATTTAGAAATAGAGGATAACCAACTGGTTATTTTTGATATGAAAAATCTCTCACAAGAAAGCGTTATTAGGTCTTGAAAAACAAGTCCGAAGGATGAGTTTTTCTAACGCATAACAACGTATTCGAGTGAGAGATTTTTCATATAAAAAATAACCAGTTGATTATTCTATTTATTATATTCGAATCAGTTTTATTTTTTAATAGTTGCTGATTTATTTCAATCATATTCAACATCATCGGCCCTAGAAACCGTGCACCTAGAAACCGTGCACATTGATATCAAAGGATTTCGTAATTCAATAATTTCTGTTTGCCATCTTGGATTTTCTTTCCAAGTGGGCAAGTTTTCAAAGGAATTTTTTGAGGGAAAGTCTGTATTTTAAGACACTAAGAGATTTGCAGTGTCAGCACAAAAATAATTTGGGCAAAACATATACTATATCTAAGGGCGACAATCTGATCATCGATCTAAAGGCTCCGGGATATTTCGAACATCGATTGACGGTTCATGACTTGGACTTGGACAGAATTATAGGGTAGGCAGTCTGTGATCACTCAGTCTCCCGACTTGGGCGTACAAAACTAGCTCATGTGGGTTATGTTTGAGTGTCTATCACTTTAACTGCAATATCATCAGTATAAGGGGAATAAATTTGGATGTTACGGAAAATTATGCATTTGTTTGAGTCATCTGTGATAACACAAACATCAAGGTTCGTAATTGTTTCAAACCAGTTGTTAACAAAACGGTTATTTTGATGTTGTAGTTATGTTCATTAATTTTGTCTTATTTTACTGTTTTTAATTGAATTTTAGCCTAAGAAATTGAATGTAAGGTCACCGAGCAACTGGCCCATTGAAAATAAAAGTAGTTCCAAATTTTCGGAGTGAAAGTTGATATCATCACTAGTGATGATATCAAAATTTATTACAATAGGAAATCTCAAGATTTCACAGCTAGGAATATAATAAAAAGAGTTAATTATAATCAAGATTTCCCTCAGATTATTTAATCCAAGTGACATTTTTTGATGCCCCTTACGGAAAGCAATTTGGAACACATTTTACAGAAAGTTGAAAATATTCTGAAATTACATAAATTTAAAATTGTTTTCTTCAACTCTTTGCACCAGTCTAAAATTTTGCTGTTTGGTAATGGTTTAAAAATAAACAAACTGTTGAACTTGGGAGATCATTCCAACACAAGAATGCTTTTTGAAGCCCAAGAGAAAAAAGCTCCGTAAAATATTGTGGACACTGAAGAAATTGTCTGTTACATAATGTATGAGTGTAACAGTGTAGCAGCATCAAAACCATTTCTAATATGGCCTTCAAAAGGCGAGTTAATCTTTCTCTAGCAACAAATGTTTACAGTGTTAAATTGCAACCTTACTGGAACAGCCCTACACAAACTCACGCCATAATCTTGAATATAGCAATTACTCTTAATTCTTTTGTCTGATTACATTCATGATCAAGTACCATGAATGTTAATTTCTTGGAAATATATGAACAAATGAAAAATTAAAGAGCCGTCAGAGACGGATTATGCTCCCCAAATAAGGCTTTGTCACAAAACTGTATGCCATTATTGGACAAAAAACTTCTTATTGAATACAACTATAGTTTGAGTTCTGTTCACAAGAAATTTGAAAGTTTGACAAACATTGATGGAATCTGTTTGGCTTCACAGGCCTGATTCTAGTAAAATTCAATATTATTATATGGTAAAGGGTTAAATATTTTAACTTGATCGTCAAAGTTATCAATTAAAAATGTCTACATACAAAAAATGGAGACTCTAACTTCAGTTGTCTTACAAAAACAATAGACTGATTTATTTTAGAGTAGGAAATATACAAAATGTAAAGCTACATGGCATTAAGCCCCCTTTTAGCATGGTAAGGTTCATTGAGCTAAAAATTGAAATAAACATTACCTATAGCACTTAATAAACAAGATTTATGTAAAGTAACAAGACATTTTGGCAATTGGTAAAGGAGGTATATTTTAAAATAAATAACCTTGACAATTTGACCTTGACCAATGACCTTGATTTTGGTATCTGCTGAAAATTTTTGTCACAAGTAATAAACATTTGAAATATGAAGGCTGTATCACTTACCATTTTAGAATTATTGACAATGTTAAAGTTATTTTTTTTTAATTTTGACCTGGAGAAATGACCTTTAACTTAATACCAACAGAAAGATCATGTCATTAGCAATGCACATGTGAAATATGAAGGCTATATCACTTACCATTGTATACTTGAGGCAATGTTAAGGTAAAAATTTTGGAAATTTTGACCTTGTGAAATGACCTTGACAGATGATCTTGACCTTAATACCAACAGAAAGGTCATGTCATTAGCAATGCACATGTGAAATATGAAGGCTATATCACTTACCATTGTATACTTATGGGCAATGTTAAAGCTAAATTGTTTGAAGTTTTGACCTTGAGAAATGACCTTGACCTTAGTCAATGACCTTGAACTTTATACAAACAGAAGGTCATGTCATAAGCAATGTACATGTGAAATTTGAAGGCTATATCACATACCATTGTAAACTTATGGACAATGTTAAAGTTTTTTTTTTTTTTTTTTTTTTTTAAATTTATCTTGAGAAACGACCTAGGCCTTAACAGATGACCTTGATTTTAGTACTAAAAGAAAGGTTTTGTCATAAACAATGCACATGTGAAGTATGAAGGCTTTATCTCTTATCAATCAAAAGTTATGGCCATTGTAAGTTTGTTATGGAGAAATGGAGAGCTAACACAAAGCTTTAAAACATTAAGCCCCCTTTTTCCATGAAGCATCTTATTTCCGCAAATTTCAAATAGTTTATGGTCATGGGAATCTGATTTGCTACTCAAATACGAATTTTCATTAAATTCTGACCATTAGACTAGGAGAAATTTGAGAAAAACTATATTTTACCCTAAGTCCCCTTTTTCTGTGAATCCAAAAACCAGGAAAAACACATCGGCATTATATCATAGGGAGTTCACATTGTAAGTTTCATTTGATTTGGTCCAAGGGTTATTGAGAAATTGCTCTGGACCGACGGACAGATAGATGAAGTGGCAGCTATATGCTCTCCCTTTTGGAAGCATAATAATGACTGGGATATTTCTTAACAGCCTTTGTGTATAAACAAATATTTTGATATATTTCCTGTGCAAAGATAGTATTTTTTCATTAAATTTTGTTCCATCATATAGAGTTATACTCACCATAACCAGTTTTCCACCAGTTTATCAGTATATAAATACTTATCAATATGGCACCTGTGGGATCTATATAAACACATTCATACCTGTGCACATGCTCTATAAAGTTTTTTGAACCTGAAATTGTAAAATTATACAGTGGTCTCGCTAACTCCAGCTCATGCGATTGCTTGAGCAGTAATCTTGGTCCCATTGGTCCCTTGGCACCTCTCAACTTTTGTCGTTTGGTATTAGCCAAGCTGATGGTCTACAGAAAACAATGGCAACTTCATACTGTGCAATTTTCACGTTCTTTTTTTTGCAATGATTAAGTCAATTCATATGACTCTTAAAATTGTGTTCATTTAATCCAGAAACTGTTTCTTGTGAAATAATTTACATAATCACAGCATATCATAAAGGGCAATGACGTGAAATTAATCATTAAATATCATCATAGAAGCCAATTTTGCTTACTCATGCTTAAACAAGTCCTGCTATGACTTGAGCAAGCTGGTCGGTCCCGTGCCTGCTCAAGCCATCGCAAGACCACTGTAATACCTAAATATACACAAATTATGTATGATTGCAATTGAAGGACTGCCGCTGTCAATCAAAGAATAAATTGACCAATTCTATTATTTGTTCAGACCAGTAGTGAACTTTGAATTCCAACATTGGCTGACACTAATGTGGAGCATTTTTGTTGGTTTTATTTAAGTTGTAGGCACAATGATTAAGTTGCCAGCCTTTTTTAGCCCTTGTCATGCTGAGCCCAGAATATTTTGGTTTTAGCAGGAGATATAGACAAAGATCAGACTGCACACACATGCAATTTGATCTCAGTCTACACCTCCTGGTCATCCTTATGAAACCAGAGTTGTTTAAGAAATTAATTTTCAAAAGAAGTATTGACAACTGAACAGCAAGAACTACTACTGCTTTCAGCCCTTTGATTTTTATACAATTCTGAAAAGGATTTTATTCAGCATGACAAGGGTTAATATATGTTTCTCATTTCTACAAAATAACCCTGTTTCATATCAATCTTGAACAACCTGTCGAAGCTTAGTGGGCGTGTTGGGTGATCAGTCAAAATGACAATCCTCAGTGCAGGTTATTTTCCAAGCAAACAAAAGCAAGGTCCTTTTAATTGAGTATTAGGGGTTTTCAGATGTGAGATAACAATATTCAATGCAAATTTCATGCCAGGCACTTTATTAACTACATATATATGATTTGATAAAAAAAATCATTTTCTGTCTTTGTAATGCAGAAATAATTTTATTTTGATGGTTTTGTATGAGGTGTACAGTTCATAAATCTTTCAAATTTGAACAACAAAACCTGCTATACACATGTTCATGCATATAAATATAGCTTTTCTTGTTCACAAATGGAAAGTCGATTAAACAAGTACTGGTATACTACTTTTCTTACATTCTTTTCTACAGCCTGACCAATTTGAACTCACTCATGCTTTTTACAACCTTCTAGAAATAAGAGCTTTGCAGAGTGGCACTTATATGCCCATAGTGAAAAAACAATGTATATTTAAAACATTCTGCTATGTCAAAGGCACATAATTCCAAAACAATTTGAGGGATCAAAATAATTTTTAATCAATGCACAACTAGACATAGAGATTCATTGTGGCAAGTTTCAGGTCATTACAATGGAAAATGTAGGAGTTGTACACAAAAAAGCACAACAATTTAGGCTACTTTTCGTAGTACAACAATGATAATTGTAAAACAACTAGAGGGAACAAAATAATCTTTATAGCATGTACAACTAGAAATCATATAAATTCTTTGTTGCATGCGCAGTTGCAAGTTTCAGCTCATTAGTACTATAACTGTAGAAGTTTTGCACACAAGATTCCTAACGGACAGACAGATGAATGCATAGACATACAGATGGATGACTGGAGTCATAACATAATACAACCTTTGGGTTGTATAAAAAACAATACAAGAGCTATATTTTTTGCATTTCAACAAATCATACTTGTTGTCTACAACTTCTTTCAATTAGGACCAGTTTTATTTTTCTGCCAATCGGTAAAGTCTAATCTTTACTCACCAAAATAACCACAAATAATTGCAACAATGTTTGACAGTACATCATTTCTGTGGTCCAAAGCCAAAGCTCTTACTGAACTACTCTGTCTTCCATAGCAATAACACAAAATGTACAGAACAAACTTTGTCACTGAAAAAACAACAACACAAGATGATGCTTTAAATAATTTCTAACACTCTCTCCACAAAGAAGATGAATATTCAACTTTGACAAAAATTCGATTAGCCCATTTGCACATAATCACTTTTTGACTGCCCTCAATGCTTGGAAACATTATGGAAAATGAAAAAAATGCTTGTCATAGGCAATTTCTTCATTATCTATGGTTTCTTTCCAAAAAGACAAAAACTTAATTCATTCATCTTCAACTTCTTTCAATTTGGACCAGTGTAAAATTTTTTGGTATGGTAATGAATTAACAGACATTTATTTCTTATATTTAATTAGTTTAAGAATTTTCCAATATACCGCCTAAAGCTTTATATTTAAATTCATTTAACTTTATCCACACAGTTCCAATTTTTGACGCACATGAAAAACAAAAGGGCCATGGCCCTGATGCGCTCACCGGAGATAAAGGCTCTTTTTCTTTCAACAGGTTAATTTCATGTTAAGGTTAGGATTATGATACAAGTGGGCCACACTTTATACATATAAAGGATGGGGATCATAAAGTCTAAATGACATATTCCAAGACTTTAGGGCTAATTTGAAGGGAGGTGAAAACTTTCCACCCTCAAGATCCATGGGTTATGATTCCAGAAATAAGAAAGAAGTCAATGAACCGATGCTAATGAACCGATGCTTCATACAAAATATCAAGGCTCTACGCCTTCTGGGTCAGGAGGAGAAGATTTTTGAAGAATATTTCAAAATTTCACTTTTGTTGCCATAGCAACAAGAATTTAGGCAGATTTCAATTCTTTAACTTATTTTTAAAGGGGACCATCTAAGGAACCTTTCTGTTAAATTTGGTTCAAATTGGCCCAGTGGTTTGGGAGGAGACATTTTTTAAAGAAACGTAACGGATGATGGACGAGGCATGAACGCTGGACAAAAGGTGATCACAATAGCTCACCTTCGTGCTCAGGTGAGCTGACAATCTTATGGAACAATAGCTCACCTTCGTGCTCAGGTGAGCTAACAATCTTATGGAAAATATTTTCAGACAAGAGCGGCAAACTGTCACAAGATACACCCTTACACTACAATTCGTGAAAGGGGCATAATTATCATAAAAAGACAGTTAAGTAAAAAGACAAGAGAATTGGGAGTTATTGACATGCACCAATGTCATTTAAATAGCAATTGTATATGAAATATACCCAAAGAAACCTATTAACTGCACTTGCTTTTGTCATAATATGAAAGGTTATCTAATGAGGCTACAAATAATAAATAAACAAAGGAAATAAGATAACCTTAAGGGTATACCAAACCTTTTTCTGGAGAAAGCAAGACATGTTCATGGAACACTTAAGCCCCAGAAGACCAAACTTTTTTAAGTTTGACCTTTATGAATGACTTTGACCTTCTCTATTTAATTGTCACGGAAAAGCTAATGGACTGACTGATAGACACTTGAAAAGATGAGGGACAATAATCATACAATCAACATAACTCCTATGACATTGGATCAGTAGAGCTGAAAAAATGAAATAAAAGGCAATAACTCAGAAAGTCAGATGTAGAGTTATGGTTTCTCCCTGCATCTGTCAACATGTGAAATTTCATTTAAACAAAGATAATTCAGAGGTACACTTCCTTCAAAATATGAGTTTCAAAACTATAAGAGGCATAAACTCAAAAATGCAGCAAAGTAGATTATTCACGGTAGAGATATTCTACGGACAAAATTTAGGTCTAAAAAACAACAAAGGGCATAAACCCAAAAAAGCTGTGGTTCTTGTTCACTGCACTAAACCTTGATAAGATCTATCTGCCCATAAAGTTTCACTATCGTAGCTACTATACTTTCAGCAATATTCTCTGGACAAAATTCAAGTCAGAAAAGCAACAAAGGCCAATTTCTCAAAAAATAAGCAAAGTATAGTTATGGTTCTTGTATACTTCACTCCATATTCAAGCAACTAATACAACTAGTAAGTTTTAAGTCAATTGGATATAAGGTGTCAAAGTTATGCATCTGTAAAAGAACTGGATGTTTTTGTCATAAAACTGGAAGTAGATAACTTGTAGACTACAATTTGGTAATCACCATGTAGGCTGCTAGCAGAAATCATATACCAAGTCTCAAAATATTGCTAAAAATAGTTGACAAGAAGTAGAAAGTTAACCTTTGTCATGCTGAACCCGGAATATTTTTTTTGGCAGTTTTGGCAGGAGGTGTAGACTAAGATCAGACTGCACTTATGTGCAGGCTGATCTTAGTCTATACCTCCTGCTTGTACTTTTCCTGCCAGAGTTGTTTATGAAGTTGATTTCTAAAAGAAATAATTATTTTTGATCAACAAGTTCTATCAGTGCTTTCAGCCCTTTGATTTAACAGCAATTCAGTAAGGTAATTTATACAGCATAACAAGGGTTAAGGACAGACAGAAGTAAACCAGTATACACCCTCATCTTTGAAGCAGTGGTATGATTATGTATTTTGTAACAAAAAGAATGGAAATTAGACTGAGAACATCGATTTGTGTTTTAACCCTTTCCTGTTCAATCCCTGGTTTTTACGTCCCTGTGTTATTACACAACAAGTAATTTCTTCTTTTTCCAAAATGCTTTCTACCCTACTGAATAAACATTTTTCAAATAAAATTGATTTTAAATTGTTGTCCGCAATACGTTTGAATTTGGACAAGTCTTAAAATTCGCAAAACGGGAAAGGGTTAAGGAACAGCAACAGCTGTGGTCATCTAGCATGCAAGAAATTTCAAGATAGTATAACATAAAACATACAAAACAATACAAAGACAACCACAAGACATAAAATGATAGATGCGGAATGAAACAAAAAATGATAAAGATCCTTTCATCAAATCTTACTTCATGTTGTCATGTTTGTCATCCACCAAATAGAATGCAGCCTACAGTGGTATATTGTTATAACTCATTTAACCACACAACCTTTCCCACACTGTCCATTCAAAAAACTTGTTTGTATCCAGATAAAAAACATAAGCTTTGGAATAAAAACACCGACCTGCAGTGATCCAGGATTCATGATGAAAGCAGGAGTTAGTCTCTGGTTTTAGCTGCCTTCTATGAAAGGCTACAGAGATATGCCTAGGTATTACTCTGTGAAAATGCCCTGCACCCAAAAGTCATACTAAGAAAAGGAGACTATACCATACCTCACCATTTTCTGCCCTTTGTACATTGTTTTCCATCCAAAAACTAAAGTCAATTTTCTGGGGCAATGGGTAAAGACTTCACAAGCATAAAAATAACAATTCATTGAACAGTTCATACCTACAGTTCCAGTGGCTATCAGAATGACAGTTAAATTAACGGTGGGTATTTTGCCATTCTTGGATGCATAGCCAACCATCAGTTGTATGGACTCAACCACAAGTTGGAAAGAGGCAAGAGACATTATCACAGATAGTATAACTATGGCAACAGGCTCTAACCGAGATTTACCTGAAAATAACAAAAGTAAAATGTGTGATAAAATAACCTGTTACCATATGTCAAAGTTTCAGGCTGGTTCAAATTGTAAGAAGTAGTAGACCACAATTCAAATTGATTTGAAATGGAAAACTTAGGGCCATATTGGGTAGAAAACAAGCAATTTCTCCTTTTCTTACAATACTTCCTTTAATATAATTCTTTGGGGTTGTAAAAAAGGATGATTGTGTGGAATGGGTAACATGTATGGACTCAACCATAATTCAACCCTTTCCTATTCAATCCCTAGTTTTTACATCCCTGTGATTTTATAATTGAGAAAAGATTGTAGAAAAAGAAGAAATTGCTTGTAAAAGCAATTTCTTCTTTTTCAATAATATTTTCTACCCTACTAATTGACTATTATCATCTGCAATTTCTTTGATTTAGGATAAGTCTAAATTTTGTTGCCTGTTAATAGAATGGACTCAACCACAAGCAACAATGAGGAGAGATATTGTCAAAGAATAGAATCACTATATCTAAAGATTAAACCCATTACTAGACGGAAAAAAATTTAGACTGGTCCAAATTGAAAGGAGTTGCAGTTGACAATATAAAGTTTATAAAAGTCAATATTTTTTAACTTTCTGGGTAGAAAATATAGTGTACAATGAAGAAATTGCTTGTTTCAAGCAATTTCTTCATTTTACACTATGTTTTCCAAATATCTTTTCTTGAGGGGCGTCAAAAGCCATCAATGTGTGGGAATGAGTTAAAGAAGATAAGTGCATGAGATTTTGTCCAAATTTTGGTTTTCAGTCATCCATAAAATTCAAGTCTCATGCTTGCATTTGAAATTGAGGAAGCTATGACTCCTTGTCAATGAAATTCAATGCATCAAGCTGAATTTGAAGGGGGTAAATACAACAAAAATAGCAAATCAAGAATATAAATTTGAAGGTTTTAACCATTACCAAACAACAGATTTTAGACTGGGGCAGATTGACACTCTTGATAGTTGATAAAATTTCTAGGTAAATAAAATAATACAAAATAATTCACTAACCCATTCCAACACAATCCCTCCTTTTTATGCCCCTAAAGAAAAAAGGTTTGGAAAACATAGTGGTAAATCGGGTAATTTTTGCGTTGTCTTATTTTCGCGTGAGCTGGACCCGTAGACTTATTAGCGAGTTCATTAATTTGTAAGTGGCCGAATGATACTTCAGTAATTTCCGTAAGTATCCCTGCAAATACACCAGCCAAGAAAAAATCTATTAAGATAACAGCCCATTTCTATACCGACCTATGAATAGAATGATTACTTGCAATCCATTTAAGAATATTTTTACCTATTCTCTTTCCTCATAGTACACAGCCCATTTCTATACTTACCTTTAATAGAATGATTACTTGTAATGCTTCAGAACATTTTTACCTATTCTATTTTCTCATAGTATAATGATTTCTCTTCTGAAATCGTTCTGAGATCACAAAGTATACATTCAAAAGAAGTTTAAGGTAGTAATACGTATATGCGCTTACGCCCTTAAACTACTAATGCATCTAATTATCAGTTTACCAAACTGTCATATGATGACATAATTTTATCCTGTGTCAAAACAGGTACAATTGTTTAATTTTAATTGATTTATTTCGCATTGCATGCTTTCAGTTTTTTAAAAGTTCTTAGAGTCTATACAATAAAGAATCAGTTACAACTTTTTAGCTCTTTATTGTGTAGTTGGCGTCGCCTAGAATTTTATCACCTTGTCTGCTTTCCATTGTTATGTTTGTATACCTGTGTTCAATAGACCAATGGACTAACTTACCAGGTTATAAATTATTTTCCACCTGCTAAAGATTAGTCCTTTTTTCAAAACTTATTTGTTCCATTTTTACACCAAGGACAAGAGGATGAGACGATGAAATAAAGTGGGATAATGCTGAAATAGGTATATATTTTGTCATTTGATCTTTGTTGGTCTGCGGCTTACTTCCGACCTCTCCCTATTTTTGTGTACCAAATGGTCTGGCTAATAAAACCTGATTTACAGTAATGAAGAATTTACTTGTATCAAGCAATTTCTTCATTATCTACAATGTTTTCTATCCAAAAAGACGAAAAAAATTGAATTCCATAAACTAGAAATTGTGGTCTGCAGCTTCTTTCAGTTATGACCAGTCTAAAATTTTATTGTGTGGAAATGGGTTAAAAAATGAATACAGAGTTATCCCTTATATTCATATGGATTGCTCTTTTAAACGTGAATATATATTCCTAGTTTCAAGTACGCCCTTAAACTACTAATGCATCTAATTATCAGTTTACCAAACTGTCATAACAAGTAAATGCGTTCAGTTATACCAGAGATATTACAAATATCAAATTGTTTGGATGACGATACTGATGCAGACATGGACACAAATTCAGATGACAATTTAACCCTTTCCCGTTTCTGGAAATTTTAGACTGGTCCAAATTGAAAGAAGTTGCAGACGACAATTAAAATTGGATGAAATTTGAATTGAAACCATCCTATGTGGTAGAAAATATTGTGGAAAAAGAAGAAATTGTCACAAGCAATTTCTTCTTTTACCACAATGTTTCTCAAGTATAAAATCACAGCCACGTAAAATCCCGGGTTTGTACAGGAAAGGGTTAACTATAGTAATACCTTGAGTTTTCTCTGAAAATGACCTCGCTAAAAATCTGAAATGGATAGAAATTCTGATTCTGATTTCTACATACCACCGGGATAGAGATAAATATTTCTTTTCTTGATGGCCCTTGATGTCCACCATATGATGATGCCTGATGTCAGATCAACTGCAGAATCAACTAAACTGGAAATAATTGATATGGATGCTGACAGGGCAACAGCAATAGCCTTGGCTATGAGAAGACACTGCAAAATTATAAAATATTCTATTATTGGCCTTCATTTCCCTCGAGATAATCCGTACTTCATATTGTATTAATATTGACATCATATTCATGTAATAATTTAAATGGAAAGCATTTTGAGAATCTGCAATTTATTCACTAACAATTTTGAAATATGCCCTTTAATGTAATGTGGTCTTGATAAGTGACTTGACCTTGGTATCTGCAGATGCGTATCAATGAGATCTATCATTATGCAAAATATAAGCATTGTATCTTGAAAAAATTGTTAATGATTTTTTGCAGAAGTTTGACCTTGAAAAATGATCACAACATCTATCATTTTATGTCTGACCTCAACATTGGTATCAGCAGGTATTTCAATGCAAAGGGCATAAAATTACTTAACTTTGGTACACTAATGACTCAAAAAAGTTTTGTTTTTTTTCCCCAAACGATTGACCTTTGAGAATAACCTTCCTGAGAGTCTTTACATGAAAAGATGAGCATGAATAAGTGTTACCTCTATGTTAAACATGAACCTAACCCATTCCCACACAATGACACTTTATGACGCCCCTACGCAAAAAAGCTTTAGAAAACATTGTGAAAAATTACAAGCAATTTCTTCATTATTCACAATATTTACTACCCCAAAAGTAAAAAAAAAAAGAAATTATTTCACCAACTAAAATTTCTCATCTGCAACACTTTTGAATTTGGACAAGCCTAAAACTTTGTCACCTAGTAATTGGTAAAATAGTTTGAATGAGTTTTTGGTGTTTAACGTCCCACTCAATGACTAAGCTTTTATGAAGACATAGGCTCAGTTTTACCCATTCCCACAAAACAAAATTTTAGACCAGTCCAAATTCAAAGAAGTTGCGGATGACAATTTCAAGTTGATGAATTTGTCTACAATGTTTTCCAAAGCTTTTATATCAAGCGTCTTTGTGTGGGGATGGGTTAAAGTCTCATAGCAAGGGCTTGAGAAGCTAGCAAACCCTGACATTGGAGTCAAGCTTATTATTACTAGACCAACTACATTTCCCAAATAGTTTTGAAGTTTAAGGCAATAGACATACCCACTAACAGACAGATCTACCAACAATTATATAGATGAACCCAACACAGACAGATGGCCTCACAAACCGAAAAGAGCAAAGGGTCTGTTCCTTCCATATTATTGAGATGGTGAAATAAAGATGATGAAAGTTAACACTTTTCTTCACAAAATGCTGTTTAACCCATTCCAACACAATGACAGTCTTGGACGCCCCTAAGAAAAAGAGCTTTGGGAAAATATTTTGGAAAATGAAGAAATTGCATGTTACAAGCAATTTCATCATTATTCATAGTGTTTTCTACCCCAAATGAAAACGATTTATGACATTTCATTAACAAAATATTGTCGTCTGAAACTTCTTCAAATTTGGACAATTCTAAAAATTTGTACCTGATAATTGGTTATGGTATTTTTGAGATAACTTCATATTAATTTTGTGATTTATGGGAAAATAAAGCTCTCCTAAACACATAGATTTTTGAAGGATTGTTGGAGGAATAAACCATTCCAACACAACAACATTTTGTACTGGTCCAAATTGAAAGAGGTTATAGACAACAAAATAAAATTTGGTTAAATTGAAAAATAAGGGCCATACGAAGAAAAAAAAATATGAGAAAAGAAGAAATTGCTTGTTTCAAGAATTCTTTTCTTTTCTCACAATGTTTTCAATGGCTAAAGTTATTTGATAGATAGAAATGCAGGATTATGTGGAAATGGGTTAAATGAGAATATCAAGCCAAATAGTGAAAGAGAAAAAGAAAAAAAGGAGGAGACATAATTCTTACAAAAAATCTTCTTTGATAATTTGGACAGCTTTTGTGATACAATAAAAACATGCCAAGTTTCAAGGAAATATCTAACTGATATATCAGCAAGATGACAGTCAGTCACACCATTATCTTATCCAATGCTGCGACTGCCAACATCAAAAAACACCGAAATGATAATACTCTTTCAGCTAAGAAAATGTAATCACGATAGTTTAAGTCATTATTCAAACCATCATTTTCTTTTCCTATTTAAGCCATTCCCACGCCTTTTTTCAAATTGGTCCAAATTGAAAGAAGTTTCAGACAACAGTTTATAGTTGATTATATTTTAAAATCCTTGCCTTTTCGGGTGGAAAACATTGTTGATAATGAAGAAATTGCTTAAAACAAGCAATTTCTTCATTTTCCGCAATATTTCCAAAGCCTTTTTCTTTAGAGGCATAAAAAAGAGGGATTGTATGGGAATCGGTTAATAGGTATGTTACACAAATTTTGAACTGAGGACTGTTTTTGTTGTTTAAACTCACCAGGTTAAGTACGAAGGAGAGCTGTGCCAACCTCTCAGCCCGTTTTTGCAGCACTGCATCCGTTTCCTCCTGGTCCGTAGCATCCAAAGTATCCAACTGAATTTCTTCAAAGGCTCGAATAAGCTCATCTTGTTCTTTATAATAGGATCTGAAAAGAGTAAGATGGGTCTGCCCATGATGAATGATGGTGATTTCCACTGACTCAAACAGGAAATGTGACTTTATATATCAAACAGTGTTATTTGACAAAATTTATGGTCACATGTAACACTAACTTAACCAATTTCCACACAACAAAATTTTGGACTGGTCCAAATTGAAACGACTTGCAGATGTCAATTTGAAGTTTATGAATTTTAGCAATTTTTCAACTCTCTGGATAGAAAACATTGTTTGAAATGAAGAAATTGCTTGTTGCAAGCAATTTGTTCATTCTACATAATGTTTTCTGAAGTGCTTTTCTTGAGGGGTGTCAGATAGCGTCAATGTGTGGTAATGGGTTTAAGTGGTTGGTTGGCAACCTTAACCTTGAAACTACAGCTTGAATAAGTTGTAATTACTTCTTTTACCCATTCCCACATGACGATGGTTTTTGAAGCTCCAAATCAAAAAAAGCTTTGGAAAACATTGTGACAATGAAGAAATTGCTTGCTATTTCTTCATAATCCATAATGTTTTCAAGTTCAAAGTAAAATTAAACCAAAATTTCATTATCTAAAGAATTTTTAAATTTGGATAAGTCTGGAAATTTGTTGTGTGGTAATGAGTTATGTCGCTAGGCCAACAAAAATGCTTCAAATAACTGTCTTCCAATGTTGGAGATTAAACTTCACTTGTGGTCTAAATGTCTGATTTAATTGGTCTACTGATATTTTGATTGACAGCAGCATGATTTCACACATGCAAGTAAGTAAAGATTCTGACAAGCAGGTTCATCCACACAGCCTGATAAGTCTTCACATTGTAGATGGCTAGTGTGTGTGGCGTCCATGGTCGAGAGATAGAGCGTCAGCTTTAAGAAGAGTTCCCAAATGGCTATCTATCTTAGTTCTGTCATTGGCAGACATAATCGGCACACATACTGGTGTTTTCTCAAAGAAGAATTGAGAGGAACTAATCTAAGATGGAAGACCTTGTTTCCAAATCGATGTAAAATAAATAGGTTTGAACCGGATAGCTAGAGACTCAAATTTCTGACATTTTAGACTGGTCAAAACTGAAAGAAATGGACTACATTTCTAAAACAAGTGCAAAATAAGGTAGAAAAAATTGACTATAGGAGAAAATGCTTGTTACAAGCAATTTCTCCTTTACCTGCAAAGTTTTTCATAACCCCTTTTTCTTAAGGGTGTCAAAAAGTAGGATTGTATGGTAAAGGTTAATGCTCTTTATGGATGTACAGATTGTTGACTATTTACCCTTCACTAACATCTGAAATTGTTTAAAATATCCCGTACTGGCTTAAGTTGAAATTCCTACACATCTACCCTAATGTCAAACTCTCCATTCATTTATGTTTTTCCTGGTCCCCGTTTCTTTACTCTAGTTGCTATATAATTGACAATCTATATGTCTGAAACTTGTAAAGTACCCTTAATCTAAAGCTATCAAAAGTTTGCATTGCTTCCGAATTATAGGCAAACAGATCTGGGCCTTTGGTTATAAAACTTCACTTGTACTCAAATGAAAATTAACTCAAACTTCAAGTTAGAATTACAATTTTATTTCAACTTTTATTGTACAGTTGCAATTATAAAAATCAATATAATAGTATCATATATCTATTTTAAAGCAATTACCAAAGCATTTCAGTAGAAATAGATTTTTAATTTTCAATTTGGAATTTGAGTAAATTTTCAATAATTTTATAGTCTTTGGCATAGAATTGATGACAATTACCAGTAAAATGTCATCTGAAAATTTTTCAAACTTTTTGTTTTAAGTATTTTTAAAAGTTCTTTTCAGAGGTAACTAACTCAACACTTTGCTGAACAAACATTGGGTTCTAAAATGCTGAATTTAAGTATTATACAAAGTGAATATTCTTGGAAAGAGAGGAATTACTTCTAAGTTACTCCTCCTGTTCCCACTATATTTCTTAAATGATGTTTAATTTTCAATTTTCAACCACTTAGAATTTTCGTCTGCATCTATTTCAATTTCAACTAATCTCAAGTTGAGTTGTTTGATAATGAGTTAAATATTCTACATACCTGATTCGTTTTCTAAGTTTCTTGTCTTCTTTAGCCTTTCCTCTCTTTTTCTCAGAAAATATTTTCACAGGAGTTTTCCATTCTTCTGGACTGTCGTCTTCCTTAGCTACAAGTAAAACCCAAATTGTTATATAGTCAACTCAAAACTAATTAATGGAAACAAAATTAACCCATTCCTATACTTAATTCCACTTTTTTACAACCTCAAAATAAAATCATGACAAAGAGGGAAATAAAGTGAAAAAAGTGATTTCATTTCCCACAATCATTCTTCTCTGAACAAAAGAAATGAAAAATAACCCTTAAATTTGTTGTTTGCATTTTCAAGAAATTTCTACCAGTCTAAGATCTTGTCCTCTGGTATTGGGTTAACACATTCCCATCCAATGACACTTTTAGACGCCCCTCATGAAAAACAATTGGGAAAATAAAAGTACTTTAACCCTTTCCTGTTCAATCCCTGGTTGTTATGTCCCTGTGATTTTATAATTGAGAAACTTTGTTTAAAATTAAGAATTGTAACAAGCAATTTCTTCTTTTTCAACAATATTTTTTACCCTACTAAATGGATATTTTTCAAATTGAATTCACCTTAAATTTGGATCTGCAAAACCTTTGAATTTGGACAGGTCTAAAACTTTGCAAAACAGGAAAGGGTTAACCCATTCCCACGTAATTTCTCCTTTAGAAAACATTGTGGACAGAGAAGAAATTGCTTGAAGCTAGCAATTTAGTCAATGTTCACAATGTTTTCTTCCCAAAAGGACAAAATTCTTGAATTTCATCAATTTAAAATTGTAGTCTGCATATTCTTTCAAATTGGACAAGTTTAAAATTTTCTCAAGTTGGAATAGATGGATGGACATGAGCCCTATGTTGTGGGTTCCTGGATTTTTCAAAAAGAGATAAAGAAGGATTTTTTTAGAATTTAAATAAATTCCATAGATCTTCCTTTTTTGAATGCAGAGATGTCTAAATGGAACTTCAATTTTGAAGATTTTGAACAGAAGTCCTATATTGTTGGATCCTAATCTTAAGGAAGGAAATGAGTGTAGCAAGTGGTCAGTCGTTAGTTAATTAAGAGATGAAGAGAATATTTTTTGTTTTCATGGAGGTATGAACCGAAAAACCTAATCACACTGTATGAATACGCGAAGCGGATTCATACATTGTGTGATTAGGTTTTTCGGTTCATACCTCCATGAAAACAAAAAATATTATCTTCATTTCTTATAATTTAATAGCATCGAGCAAAAAATGCAACAACTTAACAAATTTTGATTCCTTTTTGTAGTGAACTATTTTGTGCGGAAGCAAACAAAATGGCTGCGTACTCAAAATTTTGTTCATGGAGGTATGAATTAAATTTTTCGACCAATCAGATCGCTCGTTTTTGATAGACGAAACTAACAATTAAATTATTCCATGACCACACGATGACGCTTTTAAACACCCCTCAATATGAACGCTTTGGAAAACATTGTGGAAAATGAAGAAATTTCTTGTTACCAGCAATTTTTTCATTACCCCAAATTTTTATGTATCCCAAAAGACAAAAATCGTACAGATTTCATTAACTTAAAATTGTTGACTGCAACTTCTTTGAATTTGGACTGGTCTGAAATCTTATCCTGTGGGAATGGGTTAACCCCTGACCAGATAAATTTTTTTTAGACTGGCTCAATTTGAAAGAGGCTACAGATAACAATTCAAAATTAATGAAATTTTAGATTTTTTCAACTTTCTGGGTAGAAAACATTGTTTAAAAGGGGGGCATGTGTGGGAGAGGGATAGGGTGCATGTGTTTCTTTATTTTGTTTTTTTTCTGCAATTGACCAGCAAACTGTCTGTCTCATGGAAAGGTTACAATTTGGACTAGATGTAAATTGGTCATCTATTAACCCATTCCCACACAATGACACTTTTTGATACCTCCAAGATAAAAAGCTTTGGAAAACATTGTGGAAAATGAAGAAATTGCTTGTTACAAGCAATTTCTTTATTATCCAAAATATTTTCTTCCTCAAAAGATAGAGATTCTTGAAATTCATGGACAAAAATTGTCTTTTGCAACTTCTTTGAATATTATCATGAACAGTCTAAAATTTTGTCATTTGGTAATAATAACATGCAGTACCTGGTATAATTGCCCCATTACTTGGTGCCACCTGTGTTATGGTGACGTGAGAATGGTCTCTAGAACAAGGACTTGTTTTCGACAAATCTTTGCGACCCAACAGAAATCCTTCATCTCCCTGAAGAATATGAATATAGTACATTGTAATAAGAGTTAGACAATAGTTTATAGTACAGAACCGTGCCATATTCCCCCCCCCCCCCCAATTTTTGTAACACAATTCAACTCAATTTTTTTACTAAACTGATTTTCTAAATTTCACAAATTTTAAATAGTTGTCTGCAAAATTCTTTCAGTTTGAAGCAGTCTAAATATTTTTGTGTGGGAATGGGTTAAATGGAAGTATCTCAATGACAGACTAAACATTAATATAACAGATTAATAAAGAATTAATCAACATTATTATGAAAGACTAAACAGGACTCCCTGATTTGAAAGGCTTCCTTAAAAATTTTGCAGTATTCATTTATATCTTCTTAATTTTAGCCGATAGAATTCTAATAAATTCCTTGATGCTTGGATATGTACATGAAATGTACTTCTGTCTAAGATCACCAAATCTATGACATATTCATAGAAAATGATATTCAGTACGAATAAAGTATGGTCGCATAGTCAACAAATTCAAATAGTATTACTGTATCAACAGACAAATCTTATCATTCATTCCAATAGGAAATGAATGATGGACTTAACTTACAAATTCAAAAGCTCGCGGCTGATTCATGGCTTGTAAGAAATTCAATTTTTTTACAGATTTCTTTCTATATCTATATGTTATATCCAAGAACCAACAATAAAGAACCTATCTATTGATCAAAGAGAACTTATTTATACTATTTGAGTGGGATATCATAAGGAAAAATTTCATGCAAAATGTTAAAGATCTAAGCCTTTTTGTTTTGAAGAAAATATTAAAGATTTCCTTCTTAATCATAATCCAGGAATCCAGAGCATAGACTTTATGTTTTTCTCATAGTACTACAATTCAGGAACTTACAAAGGGGGAATCACATGACCGACATTGATGTTGACCACGAAAAAGTGGCGTCATTTTGACCGCTTCATGGGCAAATTTCAAACTACAACTAGCTATGTATAATATTCAAGCTATGTAGTTTTTAAGCCTAGCCACCTTTCCTATCATAAGGGCTATTGTCAAGGGTTTTCATTGATAACCAAATGTTCCCTTTCTGGTCACTGTTTGTGAATATCTTCAAAGTGATAAAATTTTTACTTGAGTGTTAACCCACTCCCACACAATGACCCATTTGGATGCCCCTCTAAGAAAAACATTTAGGAAAACATTGTGTAAAATGAAGAATGAAAAAATAAAAAATTTCATTAACTTTTAATTGTTGTCTGCAACTCCTTTCAATTTGGACCAGTCTAAATTTTGCTGTGTGGGAATCAGTTAAGCATGTTGCGTCCTACTTATGGCTATATTTCTTAGTCAAAGAACTCTCAGTTCATACAGAATATCTCTGAACCCCTTTTTATCAATCATATTTCATTTCAGCCCAATTCACACTCCAAAGTTGTCTTGGTTGAGTGAGGGTATTCAAGAAAATGGTGTTAAGCACACATGGTGTCAGACACTGAGGTAGCAAGTTGGTTTATGAGAAGACTTTTAAAAATTTCCTTTTTTTATGTCTTTTGGAAAAATCCAGGTACCCATAGAATAGAGCTTATGTCCATCCACAAGTGATAATTTGAAGTAAAATAATATTTGGACCATTCTGCAAGCTCTAAGCATTTGGTTAGGAAGGATATTTCCATCTTAAACTATGTGAAAAATAAGAACCCACAACGTCATATTTTGTAAACTAGAGTAAACCTTGATCAAAGACTAAGAATCTGAGGTATCTTGTAGAGTGTAATTAGGTCAATCTGATGTCATCAAAGACTAAGAATCTGAGGTATCTTGTATAGTGTAATTAGGTCAATCTAAAGTCAATCTGAAGTAAATGATAAATTTGAAAGATTTAGGCCTTATTACTTGATAGGAGAAGATGTTAAAGATTTCTTTTTCAATTCTAAATAAAATCCAGCAAACCCACCTCATAGGGCTTGACTTCATTACAGAAAAATAATTTGAAGGATTTTTTGTAGAATACCATAAAACAAGTCAGTTTACAAAATGCAAAAGCTATAGGCTATTTTGTAAAAGAGGAGAAGAATATTAACCCTTGTCATGCTAAACTTGGGATATTCCTGTCTTGGCAGGAGGTATAGACAAAGATCAGCCTGCACATAAGTGCAGTCTGATCTTAGTCTACACCTCATGTTTGTCTTTTTCATGCTAGAGTTGTTTATGAAATTCAATTTCATAATAAATATCGATGATTGAACAAGTACCACCAGTGCTTTCAGACCTTTGTTTTTAATGCCATTCAAAAATGGATTTATTCAGCATGACAAGGGTTAAGTATTTCCATCTTCAACTCAATGTAAAATATCTGGGAACCCACAACTTAGGGCTTACAAGTTACATTGTTCTTAGAATGGTAATTTGAAGTACCATTGATACCAAGAGTATCATATGGAAATATAACATGCAAAATTTAAAAGCTTTAGGCCTTACATTTGGGGAATAAGTAAGACGATTTCCTTCTTTATCTCTATGCTATACCCAGAATCAACAATATAGGACTTTTGATCTCATACTAATTATTTGAAGTATTTTGGTAAATTATCTTTAGGTGATGTTAAATTCAAAATTTAGAAGGCCTTACTTGCTTTATGCCTGTTCACATTGTCAGTGACCAAGTAACCTATTACTAAACAGCAAAATGTTAGACTAGTCCAAATTGAAAGAAGATGCACACAACAATTTACAAGCAATTTTTCATCTTACAAAATATCCTAATTAATCCAATTCTGAACAAGGATTTTATTCAGCATGACAAGGTTTAGTTGTCATGTAATGTATCTTGAACCATTTATTAGACCCTAAATGTTTAATTTCTTGCAGAAAGATGATATATGGTCTGACAAAAATGGAGTCATTTATTCCACTGCAGAGATGTATGGTAAGATTAACATACAACAACTCTGCTTGGAGTTTGTATAGACTTACAGAATATTTTATCTTGCCAACATGAAATTCTTTTTTTCTGTTTGGCAAAGCTTTTCATAGCAGGCTTGAGACCTATTCTGATATCATTGATAGAGCAGTCTATAAACAATTTTAGCAAAGATTTTTGATTCCATTTGTAAGAAATTTTGTCATCATGTTAGCTGTTGTGCCTTTAAAGTTAGAAATGACAGCATGTTTTTCATACACAACCTATTAACTAATTCCCACACTACCTTTTTATGCCTCTCATGAAAATGCTTTAGCAAAAATTGAAGACTAGATGCGCTTGAGCGCCTGTATTGCTCCACAGGCCTGATTGTACAAATGACGTTTTCAGGAATATAAACGGAATCATATATACCATGTTGTGGCAAATAAATCTTGTCAATGAAATATTTTAGTATTTCAAATTTCCATTATTTACATAAGTCATTTCATTTACTAAGTCAGATGAAAAAGATTTTGACATATCTTTAAAAAATTCACTATATACCATATATGGATATAACCCATGACCATAAAAGCCATATTTTCAACCAATCAAAATTAATTGATGGAGCTGGAAAAGAGTCACCAGAGGACCATTCCTTTGAAATTTGGTTGAAATCTGATTTCCTTGGAGAAGATTTTCAAAGCTTTCACCATAAAAGGAAACTAGAACTTGTCACAGTATGTGACTTAATACCCCAACAAGTAATTTCTGTGTAATGAGAGCTTTAACAATACAAGGACATAGTTACTGACTTTGCTAATCTAGAAAGGAGGAGTTCGCGACACAAAATTGATAGTATAATTAGCTGTATATGTCTACAAAGCATAAATAATGTATAAGTTTAAGGGGAAATTATTCTTGAACCAGGGGGAATTAAGACTTCAAAATTGCGTCTTGCAAAGCTTCAACATGTGGTTTCTTTTATATGAAGTTTCAATGGTATTGAAGTAAAACTGAAGGAGGAGTTTGCAACACAAAATTGGTAGTATTTTGTACACAGACAGAAACACAGACAGACAGGCTGACTCAAGTGAACCCCCGAAAACATTCGTTTTGTGGGGGTATAATAAGCGCTGCACATTAAAGCCATGTTTTTCATTCCATCAAAACTCTTTGAAGGAATCTGACAAAGGATCACCAAAGAATCATTCCTGTAAAAGTTTGTTGTAATCGATCAACTAGTTTCTGTGAAGAAGATTTTCAAAGCTTTCACTATATATGGAAATTAGCCGACCCAGATTAGGCAATATTTTCCATCCGGTAAAAATTCTTTGAAGAAATCTGGTTAAGTGTCACCTAAGGAATATTTCTGTGAAATTTGGTTGAAATCCATTTTCCACAACGTTTTCAACACAGAAAGTAGAAAAATCTAAAATTTCATACACTCAAAATTGAAGTCTGCAACTCCTTTCAATTTTGACCAGTCTAAAATTTGACAAATGGTAATGGGTTAAACATTTGACCAAACAACAAAACCCTGAACCCTATGCTGTGGGTTTTCATTGCAATCATATTGTCCAAGCAATTCAACATCGGGACTTTATGAAAGTTTGGAGTTGAATTCCTCTCTTATCTAGGTATCAGTAGTGTAGATATTGATAGAGAAATCAACTCATTACCAGACAACAAAATTTTAGACTGATCCATTTTCAAAGGAGTTGCAGACAACATATTAAAGTTATGTAATTTTAGATTTTTCATTTTTCTGGGTAGAAGACATTTTTGAAAATGAAGAAATTGGTTGCAGGTAACAGTTATATATTGAGGAATGTTTAAATTTATTTCTATTTATTTTTTTGAGGTAGAAAACACTGTTGATGATTGACTCATTACCACCTGAGGAAATTGTAAACTGGTCCAAATTGAAAGGAGTTGCAGACGATAATTTAAAGTGTATGAAATTTTAGATTTTTTTCAAATTTCTGGGTGGAAAAAATTGTGTAAAATTAAGAAATTGCTTGTTAAAAGCATTTCTTAATTTGACACAATGTTTTCCCATTTGTTTTTCTCTTAGTGCATCTAAAAGCGTCACTGTGTGGGAATGGGTTAAGAAAGTGCTTGTAACAAGCAATTTCTTTATTATCTAAAGTCTTTTTCCAAAGCTCATATTCTTGGAGGCATCAAAAAGCATTGTGTGGGAATGGATTAATCCATTATTACACAAAAAAAGTTAAGATTAGTCCAAGCTGAAGGGAGTTGCTAACAACATTTCAAAGTGAGCTAAAATTTGAAATTAATTGCCTAGTAATGGCAGAAAATATTGTGAAAAACAGAGAAATTGCATGTTATAAGCAATTACTCCTTTTCTCTCAAAGTTTATCATTTCTTCAGAGAGTCAAATAGAGGCGATGTATGTAAAAGGATGTAATGAAAATCCAAACTTGTTAATTCTCATCTGAACTAATAGCCAATGCATGTCATAAACTAAACAAATAAGTACCCACAACAAAGGGTTTGGAAGTGAATAGCTGTTAATTTTGATTGAGAAATAACAACCACTCTCCCGTATCTGGAGGTTACATTTTGAAATATGTCAAATTTTATATGTTACCATTCTTAAGGTCGTTCACTTTTTTAAAAGTGGGCCATTCTTAAACATTAATGATAACACGTGAAACTAGGGTCAGTCAATATAGCTACTCAATGCACTACTGTAAATTACTTATTATTCAAAGATACAATCTCAAAATAAAGTATTTTAATAAGGCAGGGTAGAAGAATCAAAATTTTAATGTAGATAGATCTTAACCCTTGTCATGCTGTATAAAATACCTTACTGAATTGCTGTAAAATCAAAGGACTGAAAGCACTGATAGAACTTGTTTAAAAATCAATATTTCATAAACAACTCTGGCAGGAAAAGCACAAGCAGGTAGACTAAGATCAGATTGCACTTGTGTGCAGGCTAATCTTGGTCTACACCCCTTGCCAAAACCGGAATATTCCAGTTTCAGCATGACACGGGTAAACCTATTCAATTCTGGTTTAACTACGGAAAAAGAGAAAAAGATGGTACAGATCTTTTTCCGTGTAGTCTGTTATGCAGTGTTTTCACCATTCATTAGTTGTTCAATACATCCCCTCACAATCCTTCTTTTTTGCAAGAAAAAAGCTTTGGAAAACATTGTGAAAAATGAAGAAATTGCTTGTATCAAGTGATATCTCCATTATCCACAATGTTATCTACCCCAAATGGCAAAGATTTTGAAAATTTCATCGACTATAAATTGTCATCTGCAATATTTTTCAATTTGGACCAATCCAAATATTTTTGTCCGTTAATGGGATAGAGTCTTTTCCTCAGAATTTCCTGGGTTCAAGCATTTTGTATACAAATTTTTCTCCTACAACATTCACATTCTCTTTATCTCTACACATTTTTTTAAGTTTAACCAATACCCACACAATCCAACTTTTTTACACCCATTCAGAAAAACAATTTTGGAAAAAATTGTGAAAAATGAGGACACTACTTGTCACAAGCAATTTCTTTATTTCCCATTATTTTTCTTCTAAGAAAGACATAGAGCAGGGATGTGGAAATACGTATTTACTGTACTTGTCCATGGACAAGTAAAATGTGATTTTCTACTTGTCCAGGATCAAAATGGACTTGCCCTTGAAAATATGAAAAACAGATGAATTTTGAGAAAATATTATTTTTAAAGAAGAAAATGCTGCAACTCGGCATTTTCTTCATTAAAAACAATATTTTCTAGCTTTAGATACAAACATTACGCTCATAAATCTCTTCTATCTATTTAGTACCTTTCCAAGATTTGCCCCGATATTTACTTGTCCACGGACAAGTAGCCTCGAAAAATGTACTTGCCTGCAGGTAGAAAAGCCTGTGTTGGACAAGTCGGGCATGGGAATTCCACACCCCTGCATAGAGTATTAAAATTACATCAACTTGAAAGTATTGTCTGCAACTTCTTTGAATTTAGACCAGTCTAAAATTCTATTGTCTGGGAATGGGTGAATTATTAATTTAGGGATACTTTTTTAAAAAAGTCAAAGAAATTTCTTTTTTTTACCTTGATTTATTCAGCTCACAAAGGATAATATTACTTTTTATAAAGAATACCATCTTTTCAATGAATATCATATGGAAAATGTTGTGGTAAAAGGAGAAATCACATGAAACAAACATTTCTGTATACCTGTCAATTTATGTTCATCTAACCCATTCCAACCCATTCCTACTTTTTACGCCCCTCATGAAAAGACTTGAGGAAAATGAGCAATTTCTTCATTTTCAATCTTTTGTTCTACCAATAAAGTCAATGAGCTTCAAAATACTGTCAACTTGAAATTGTTGTCTTCAATTTCTTTGAAATTGGAGCTGCATAAAAAATTTCTGTGACAATGGGTTAATTGTTTCTTTGAAGTTAAAGTTTTACCCTTACCGGTATTGTGATATTCCAATAATTCCCAAGTGACTGACTTCTACGGACACCATTGTGTATCAGACCGGCAGCATTTTCATCCATAGAGCATGTCTCGGACTTCGATGTAAATAATCTTAGCTCCACATTATTTGGTCCATGTCGATCATCATCCATGGTAAAACTTATGGTGTTGCCCTATATAGTGTACTGCAGTCATTGAAATGTCATGAATTATTCGCCATTTTGTTACCTGAAATGATGGATATGAGCCTTCATCTGATAAAAGTTGCCTTATGGCATCTCTGAAGTCAGGCGTAACACAGTTTTAACCCATTCCCAAACAACAAAATTGTAGACTGGTCATAATTGAAAGATGTTGCAGATGACAATTTTCAATTGATGGAATTTACCAAATCTGGGGGAGGGGTGTTGAAAACATTGTAGAGAATGAAGAAATTCATTGTTACAAGCAATTCCTTCATTTTCCAATATGCTTTCATAACTCTCTTTTTTATTGAGGGGCATCAGAAAGGGTTAAAACATTCCACTGTTTAACTCATTACCACACAACAAACATTGAGACATGTCTAAACTAAAAGATGTTGCAGACAACAATTTTGATGAAATTAAATAAATCTTTGTGTTTTGGGGCAGAAAACATGGCGAATAATGAAAAATTGTATCTAGCAAACATTTTTTCTATTTTACACAATGTTTTCAGCTTTTTTCTTAATTGGATTAAAAAGACAGGATCGTGTTGTAATAGGTTAATGAAATATAATGTCATACTAAAACAAGAGCCTCGCAGAGCCCCGCATATACTCCAAAGGGGCCTGTCAGTGGAATATAATTTTTTACCAAAGATTTTATGATAAAACTGACATTGAAAGCTGACCTCGATATATAAGATTAAACTTTATTTTAATAAAATGGCAGCTGGAAAGTCAAAATGTCTCATGATATCAAAATGATCTCAAGCGCAAGTACACCAAACATTGCACAAAAAAACTCACAATTAATATTAAGCAACTTCCTAAACAAAGGGGATACATATCATTAAACACTGGAAAGACAAAATGTAAAAGATCTCAAGACCAAGAACAGATCATTGAGAATCATTGCAGTAAATTTCAATCATTTCAAGTAACACTAGGCACAACTTATAACCATTTGAAATGTTGCGTACACTAGAAATTAGGCAATTTTTCAATTCAAGGGCAGGAAATTGATGAAGAACTGGAGTTATCTCAATTCAAAAGGTTTAATGCACCAAAAGAGAGTATGCAGATTCATTATGCAAAGTTACAACTTTTTTTATTGAAATGTAGGGCGAGTTGGGCGTAAGAAATATGGTGATTTATTTAAATTCAAAAAAAGGCAATTATATCCTCTATATTGACCCTCTATGTTTAGGCCGGCCTGTGCTTTAAGCCCTTAGATTTTAATACCTTTCAGAAAAAGAAAAAAAAAATAGCATGACCAAGATTCAGAATTAATTTCTTCAAATGTTACAGATATACAGAAAACAACAAGATTTCTTTAACCTATCCACACACCCCTGCTCTATTACACACCTCAAGAAAAGAGCTATGGAAAACTTTGAAGAAAATTGAGAAATCACATGTAAAAAACCTAAAATATGAGAAGTTTATTGATGCAAAGATTGACACTGACAGTCAGGTAAATATCCTGCCATGTAAACTGTTTGAAAATAAGAAAGATGATTTGTAGCTTCTGATATTCCCACTGAAAAACATTGTGGAAAATGAAGAAATTGCTTGTTACAACCAATTTCTTCTTTTTCTACAATGTTTTCTAACCAGAAAGTTGAAAAATTCCAAAATTTCATAAACTTTAAATTGTTATCAGCAAATTCTTTCAATTTTGGCCAGTCTTAAATTCAGCTATCTGGTTATGGGTTATCCTCACATGGGGATCTATTTACCGTTCTGTGAAAATTGAAACTGCGTTGCACTTGTAAAAATTGAATTTAATAAAATGAAGATTTCTATGGCATGGATAAAAGAAATTATCTTGTACATGAATTGACCTACAGTATAGATCAGAAAGACCAAACCCATCCCATGATTTCTAGATTCACTGATGTTTTCCAATGGATGGGAACTTTTGACAGCCATTGTTCCATTAGGCTGAAGGAGAATGCTTTCTGTTCTGTTTGCACAACTAGGAAAATTCCTTCCATACTGAGGAAAAATTGAAAGAACTCAACACAATGAAAGAAAAAGGTCACTGAGTCACGAGAAATGCATTTTATGAACTGAAAATCATAATAACAATATATGAGTAGGTGTTGGCACAAAAACCCATTACCAGACAACAAACTATTTGACTGGTCTAAATTCAAAGAAGTTGCATATGACAATAATATTGAGTTGATAAAATGGTAAAATTCTTTGTCCTCTGGGATAGAAAACATTAAAAATTATTGACTAAAGTGAAATAATCTGGATTGATAAAAATAAACCTGGCCAAAACTCAAACTGGTTATAGAGATATTTTTTTTCAAAGTCACGTATGTAGACCAATTCAAAGCCTGACCAAAATCAAGTAGGCCAAATGTTAAAGAACATAAGAGGAGTTAGCTGCAATATTGTAGCCCTCTTTCTGGTAATCTCAGTGTTCCCCCTGCTATTATATATAAGTTTTTTGTCACCCCCTAAATTGTTGCCTGGATTTGAAAAACTGGGTGTTTTCTGAAAAAAATTAAGGGGTTTCAATATAATTTGAGCCGCAGTCGCACCACAGTTAGTAGCGCATCAGACTCACAATCTTCAATCATGGGATGTCATGGGTTTGATCTCTGGTGGAATCACATATCCTTTCCGACATCTGTCTCTCACAAATGGGTGGTAAATCATAAACCTAAGTGGGATAGCAGCTGGAGGATAGGAACAGATATAATGGAGATACTGGTGTGAGATATACCATAAATCAATTGTTCTATGCTCCAGCCAGGTCGATATGCTAAAAGCAGTGTTAAACCTCATTCATACAAATCAATATAATTTGATATACAAACAATTACATGTATTTACCGAAAGGCGGCAGTTTATTTCATCAGATGTATTTTGATGATTCAATACTGTTTAACCCATTACCAAACAACAACATTTTAGACCTGTCAAATTCGTGATATAGTGTGATTGTTTGGGAATGGGTTAATTAGCAAAAGCTAGAAAGAATTTTGGGTTTTTTTTGCTTTCATTGACTTTAAGGTTACTGTTAGGATTTTAGTTTCCTATCATGATTGAAAAAAAAGAGGAAATTATTCACAGCCATCCGTCATAGCCTGCAAATCTCAAGCTATCTCCGGGTTCAGTATGATTGTTACAGAATCTGTAAAGTTGAGGGTCAAACAATTATCCTGGTCGTTGATTTATTATAGAAGCTGTTATTTGATTCTAAAAGGGTTCATTACAATAGATCAAAAGGAGAATTTTATGCATGAAAATTCTAATTCTGCTGCCTGTGACATGAGGTTAGTTTTTTAATTCTGTAATGTGGATTTGTTTTTTAAAATGATTCACTAGCATGATATTATGTGCCCGAATGGGAATGCTGAATCTGCTGCCTCGCCAACAGATTATCAGAAAGAGGGCTATGATATCGCAACTAAAGAGAAGCAGCTAATTTGTCTTACTTGTGATGAAATTCAAGGGGTTTTGTAATCCATTTTGATAATGTGGTCATCCTGATGGATCCAATTAAGAAAGTCATTATCAGATCAAATGTATAATTGCAGTCCTCTTAGAGGCAAATGCGTAATTGATACTGTTGGTGATGGTCTATAGTGTTTAATGGTGGTTATTAACCCATTCCCACATCATAAAATTTTAGACTGGTCTAAATTGAAAGGAGCTGCAGACTACAATTTAAAGTTTAAGAAATTCTAAATTTTTTCAAGTTTCCGGGTAGAAAACATTGTGGAAAATGAATAAATTGCTTGTAATTTTCTAGCTAAAATGAAATGCCAAGAATCTCAATGAAGAGAACGCATCTCCGAACTTTTAGCCCTTTGATTTTAAGACGGCAAATGTTATCAATAATTACAGTGAAAACAAAAGCTGATGTTGATAAAGATAAGAATATGGAGAATAAAATGCTGACTAAATGTGTAAACATATCGTCATAGAAAAACATGCTACCTTTTACTAGGTTAAGAGAAAATAAGACTTTGATTTCAATCACCTGACGGACGATCTACTGCTCTTTTGGACGTTTGATCACAAAATCCATGCACTTTGCGACTTGGAAGAAAACAAAAATTCATATGATTTAATGTTTTATTATATTAGGTAAAATACAAACCGTTATCAAAATACGAGTATTGAGTATTGGGTTAAGAGTTTTAATCTGATACAAAAACAGCAGTATTTAAAAATACTTACAGGTTCAAACATTTTGTAATTAGTTTTCGCGACACCTATCTTGTCCCACTTCTAGTCCTACAGCTCTGAAAAGAATCGATTCTCTTGCTATAATTAACCGAATGTATGACGCTTTTACCACGGATGTTTAGACAGGACGTTTTGGCAACAGACGTTATGGCCACAATATTTTACAATATAGACCTTTGCCAAATATCAGTCAAATTGAAGAAATAATAAATGTGACAATTGTTTCTTAGTTTTTCTTCATAAATAACTTTTATCAACATCAGAAGTGATATTAGAAGGTAAAGAGTATTACAGCATGAACAAATTGTGTGAAAAAAGGGGCAATTTGATTAAAAATTGATAAACTTTTGGCCAAATATTTGATTGATGTTTATAAATGGATTACTTTTTCATTTCTCTCTTTTACTCAAAGATTTATCTTTTTTTATCATGATTAATAATTGAATTTAGATAATTTGCACTTATTCTTTTCCGTTTACAATAAGAATACAGTATAGGGGGACTGGCTAATCCTCTCATTATTGTGTTGTTTTTTATTATTGATAAAAGCATAAATCATTAATATTAATTATTAATTAATAACTAACCTTGATCTTCATTTACCAATTTTCTATTGTATCTTTTGTTGATTGATTGGTTATGATTGCTGATAGCTTGAATTATCAATCAAGATTAGCTTCAAATATTTCTTTATACAAATGTACATAATTATGGACGAAATTTGTTGGCCAAAAGGAAAGGTCTTTTTGAATAAATTGAGTGAGCAAAAGCATCAAATTAAAAGAAAAGTATTGTGGCCAAAACGTCCTGGCCAAAATGTTTTTTGCCAAAACGCTGTCTACCAATTAACCATAATTTAAGAGATTAACGAACATTCATTAGTTTCTTTTATCAAAGCATTGGTTATTTTGCATCATATATTTCTTAATTTCTGGTTGCCTCAGTACTCGAGTGATATCAAAGGGGCCCCTAATTGGAGTCCCTTCCACCCCATAGACCAATATTATAAACATATTGGTCTATGGGGTGGAAGGGACTCAAACTACAGACCCCTATGAGTGGTATTAGTGCTTGACTTGTGATCTGATGGGTTTGAGCCCAAGTGTCACCAGGGTGTGTTCATAGGCAAGGCACTTAATAGCCAGCGCTAGTCTACCCAGCTGTAAAATTAATTGAAGTGGGTTTATGCCTCTGCTTCTCTCTTTAGGACATGAAATCATCTGGAATTTGTGTGTTTGAGCTTATAAAAGCTTAACCCTTTCCTGTTTAAACATGGGATTTTTACGTTCCTGTGATTTTATACTTGAGAAAATATTGTGGAAAAATATTTTCTATAACATAGGATGGTTTCCTTTCAAATGGCATCCAGTTTTCATTGTCGTCTGCAACCTGTTTCAATTTGGACTAGTCTCAAATTTCCAAAAACGGGAAAGGGTTAAGGCTTTTGTTTCAATCAAACAAAGATAAATTTCTATAAACTAAATTCTGTACCATGTTGTGCTCATTTTGTGTCATACTGTAATCAGGTTAATATACAGATCAAGGACTAAGCGCAACACTATTGAAAATGCCTATGTATATAAGCATAAGGACTTATGATCAATTACAACATGGTTTTGTACAGGTTGATCGTGCAAAACCCAACTACTTGAGATCACAGACGACAAGTAAAATACTAGAAAAGGGAAGGCAAACTGATGTTCTGGTCATAGACTTTTCCAAAGTGTTTGTCAAAGTCGGTCACAGTCTGCTGCTCCACAAATTAGACCACTATGGCATAAGAGGAAAGTCACTCACCTGGATTGAAGCGTTCCTAACAAACAGAAGCCAAACTGTTGTAATTAAAGGCCATACCTCAGATCCAGTGAGTGAATAGTCCAGCGTACCCCAGTCTATTTGTCTACTATATCAATGACATACATGAAGACTTAGATGCAAAGGTACAGCTACTCGCCGATGATACAGGAGTATACCTAACAGTTTCATCCGAGAGAGACTTCACCACCTTCCAAAACAATCTGAACAAACTCGCAACCTGGGAGACTAAATGGAGAATGCAATTCTATCTAGATTAATGCCAAGTACATGTACTAGCAATCACCAACAAAAAGAAAGCTATTCAGCACAGCTATTCTCTACATGATCATACTCTGGAACATGTGAAGTCTACTAAATACCTTGGTTGTACCATCAGCAGCAACTAAGACTGGGTTCAACACTCTCTAACATCACTACAAAAGCCAACAAGCTCTTCCTGAGAAGAAATTTGAATATCTCATCTGTCAAAACTATAGAAACAGCATACATAGCAATTGTAAGACCAACTCTGGAATACGGAAGTACAATCTGGGATCTTCATGAAAAATCAGACATCAATAAAATTGAAATTCAAAGAAGAGACGCAAGATTTGTTAAGAAATAGGTACCACAATCGATCAAGTGCAAACAACATCCTTGAAGAACTAGAATGGCCATCACTTTAAAAACAGAGAAAAAATACCCGACTTATCATGTATTACACAATAGTAAATAACAAAGTAGCCAAAGATCCCTCCAACTACCTACAAAATCTATCCAGAGGATCCAGGAATATTCAATAAAATAGCTACACCATTCCGTACAGTAAAAGTACTACAAAACAACAATCCTTCTTCCCATGAATGACCAAAGAATGGAACATCCTCCCTTCTTAATTACGATCAGCTGGTTCATTTGACACCTTTAAGGCTCAACTAACCACTCACTCTCTCTAACTCTATCTTATTCTTTTACATACACTGTACATATCCTCACGTTTACCTTTCTTATCTTATTTTATTGCGCTTCCCTTGGCGCAATAATCAAACGGTTGATTGTGGCCAATAACTGGTAGAAGAAGAAGTAGAAGAATTTATTTGTTTAAGCATTAATGTGTTGGAAAACTGAATGACTTTAAATGTTTTACCATTACTGTTTTAGGTTTAGTTCTCATTTCATATGGTGAAGTTTGGACATAAATTGGGTGTTATTTACTGGCGCAATTAATTTCCTTGCTTTTTATCCTCAGTTGTTAACCCATTCCCACACAATGACCCTTTTTAAGCCCGCAAGAAAAACATTCAGAAAAACATTGTCTAAAATGAAGAAACTGCTTGCAACAAGCAATTTCTTCATTTTACACAGTTTTCTACTCAGAATGTAGAAAAAATAAAAAAAATTCTTTAAATCATCGTTTGCATCTGCTTTCAATTTGCTTTCAATTTGGACCAGACGATAATTTTGCCATCTGGTATGGTTTAAGCAAATAATGTCCAAAATGTGATAATATGAATATTGAGTGAACTGTAAATTCAGATGGGATGTGAAAAGTATGCCTGACTTTGTAAAAGAGTTTGCATCCAGCAGAGGCCATTGTCCCAGCCGTTTTGGTATTTCTTAACCCATTTCCAGATGGCAAAATCTAGACTGGTCCAAATTTAAAAAAAATGCAGACGACGAATCAACTCTTATGAAATTTTAGATTTTTCCACTTTCTGGGTAGAAAACGTGAAAAATGAAGAAATTGCATGTTACAAGCAATTTCTTCATTTTAAACAATGTTTTCCCAATTGTATTTCTTCAGGGCGTCCAAAAGGGTCACTGTGTGGGAATGGGTTAACCCCTGTAAAAAGAATGGCAAGCTAAATTTGTTTATACTAATTTCTTTCGGTTTGATTGCAACAAGAACACTCACAATCCAGATGTTCTCCTGTCCCTGAAAGAGAGGAAGTGGCTTAAACCCACTGCTACCCAATTTTAAAACTGGGTAGACCTGGGCTGGCTATTAAATATCTTGCTCATGAACACATCCCGGTGATGGTGGTGCTTTAACCTGTGACCTTATTATCACAAATCAATCATCTTTCCCCTTGGCCTTCAGACCCCTAAAATTACTATTCAATAGTCAGAAGATCTGGTTAAAATAAAAAAGATAAACTAGTACATGTGTATATCCTTTGTCACCCTGTGCATTGTTGACAGGCTGACTAGACATTATACTTTTGTAATTCTTTAACCCACTACCCTGACGGCAATATTTTTGACTAGCCCAAATTGAAAGGAGTTGCAAACAACAATTTAAATTCTATGAAAATTTAGATCTTTTCAACTCTCTGGGTAGCAAACTTTGTGCAAAATGAGGAAATTGCTTGTTGCAAGCTATTTCTTTGTTTTATACTATGTTTTTCCCAACTGCTTTTCCTAAGGGTGTCAGAAAGTGTCATTGTGTTGCAAAGGGTTAAGATAGTCCCGTTGCATTTCTGTTATTCCTTGCCTGTTCAATCCTTGGCTTTCAAGTCCCTGTAATTTTATACTGGAGAAAATATTGTCAAAGATTGTTTGAATCACTTATAAGAATTTTTGACTATTATATCCCTGTGTTTTTTTGGTTTTTTTTAGAGAAAATATTGTTGAACAATAAGAATTCTTCTTTTTCAACAATGTTTTCTTCCCTACCAAACATGTTTTCTTTTAAAAACCAACTTTGAATTGTCATCTGCAAAGCCTGGTAGTTTAGACAGTTCTAAAATTTTGAAGTACAGTAAAGGGTTAAGTAATTGTCAGTCATCTCACCCCACTTGTCTCCACTTGCATACTTAGGAATTGGTGTAGATATATTGAAAATAATTTATGAAATGTAGGGCTCTTAAAGTAGGAGATTGACTTTCAAAGTTCTGAAAATCCCTTAGGGAGGTATTTTTGTTGTTTTGACCTCTAGAATTCCAAGGTCAAGGAGTCAAGAACTAACACTAGCACGACACCTCAAATTCAAACACTAGCACAACACCTCAAATTCAAACATGAGCCCTGTAATTTTACCCTTGATAATATCTTATTTCAGATATCAGTTATCTCAGTTACAAGTTAATGATGATGCAGAACTACCTGTTGATGATATACGTTACCCTAGATCAAGAAAGAGCAATACAGGATCTCTTCAGACTAAGAGACTGGAAATACAAGAGAAAAAGCCTCGAGAAATGTAAGTGAATCATGATTCTTTAGGATGGGAGTAAAATAAGATATGCTAAATACTTTGATATAACATAGACCAAAAGTACACAAAAGTTTTATCTCTAATAAAAAGAAAAGAAAATGAACTGAAGCCTGTTGTGATGTCTTCAATAATGAGTATTTAGACAAACTATATAATACATTTTTGTAACGAAAATACATTTTGGAAAAAATTGAACATTACAACCTGTGGTAAAGCATTTATCAACATGTTGTTAGTATGTTTATTTTATCCCTTAACCCATTCTCACACAAAGACACTTTTTGAGGCTCCCCAAGATTCAAAGTACTGAAAGTAAGGTTGGAGAGCAAGCTTTCAAGCTGTCTAAAAATTTGTTCTAAGAAGAGTATCAATTGTTTTATTATATACAGTGCTTTCTAAGAAATTCGCAAGTTTTTTTCCTACCCAGAAAAAAAGTATTGAAATTTCATGAACCTGCTTTCAGCATTTGCACTGAAACTATTTTCATAATCTAACTCTTTGTGAAAGTTTCAATAGTATTTGAGAGATTATACTGCTAAACATTTTCCTCACCATCCTCCTTTCAAATTTTGACTGAATGATTATACCATCATTAGGGTCGTTCCATTCAAAATTGTGTAAGATCTGTCAAGAAACATGGGAAAAGAGGCCTTATAATTTGATGAAAAAATCCATTAAAAATCCTTGTTAACACTCTAGAGTCCACAGTTTTCATTGGATTCTCTTCAAACTTTCACCGAATGATTGTACCATCATAAGGATGGTTCCTTTCAAAATTGGGTATGATCGGTCGAGAAACATAGGAAAGGGGCCTAATGAAAATTTAATATAAAAATTGTAGTTTACACTCTAGAGTCCTCAGTTTTCATTTGATTCTCTTCAAAATTTCATAGAATGATTATACCATCATAAGGATTGTTCCTTTTGGAATCAGGTATGACCCATCAAGAAACACCGGAAAAGGGTCCTTTTTAAAATTTAATGGAAAAATCTATTAAGAAATCCTCGTTAACACTCTAGACTCCACAGTCTTCATTGGATTCTCTTCAAACTTTAACCGAATGATTGTACTATCATAAGGATGGCTTCTTTCAAAATTGGGTATGATCTGTCAAGGAAGACAGGATCATGTCTAGTATCATGGGAAAAGGGCCCTTTTGAGAATTTTATCTATAATCCTTGTAAACAAATCCAGAGCTTTCATTGGATTTTCTTCAAACCTTCACAGAATCATACAATAATTACGATTGTTGATGCTGACATGAGACCTGATCCTTCAAGAATCACAGGAAAAGGAGCCTTATGAAAATTTTATTTTAAAATCTTTACACCAAGATAAAGTCCACAGTTTTCATCGGATTCTGTTCAAACTTTCACAGAATGTTTGTGTCATCATTAGGATTGTTTCTTTCCAACTTCGGGCCTTATCTGTCTATTATCATAGGAAAAAGGGCTGTATGAAAAATTATTACCAAATCCTCATTAATACAAGAATGTCCTCAGTCTAACTTACTCTTTATAAGAATCTCTTCAAACTTTAATAGAATGATTGTAGCATCATTTGGATTGTTCCTTTGTAAATAGGGTCTGATTGGTTAAGTGACTCAAGAAATAGAACCTTATGAAAATTTTATTACAAAAACATCATCATCACAATAAAGTACTCAGTCTTTATCATTTTCCTCAAACTTTCTATCATTAGGATTGTTCCTTTGTACATTTGGTCTGATTTGTTAAGTCCACTGTTTTCATTGATTCTCTTTAACTTTTATAGAATGATTGTACCTTAACTTTGTTCCTTTTGAAATTTGGTTTGTTCTGTAAAGTATCCTGGGAAAAAGGGCCCTATGAAGATTTCACAATAAACTCATTAACACAAATTCCACAGGCTGCACAGATTGATTGTACCATCATTACAATTGTTGATTTTGACAGTGTATCTGATTATGGCAAGTGTCATATAAAAGGGGCCTTATGAAAAGCTTTCTTAAATATTCTAGTTTACACAATGATGGCTCTTGATTTCAACGGATTTACTTCAAAATTTCACAGAATGTAAAAAGGTACCATCTGAATTTTTTTTTTTTTTTTTTTTTTGAAAATATTCTAGTAATCATAATGAAGTCCACATATTTCATCAGATTCACTTTAAACTTTCACAGAATGATAAAACCAACAGTAAAATATCACAGTAAAAGGGGACTTATGAGATTTTGATTTCATTATCTTAAATGTTAACACAATAAACTGTTTTATTGGATTCTATTCAAAGATGCATGGAGCCGCCGTCATAGCGCAGTTGGTAGCGCGTCGGACTGTCAATCTAGAGGTCCCGGGTTCGATTCCCGACGGCGGCACTCATCCTTTCCGACTTTTTGTCTCTCACCAATGGGTCGATAATCGTAGACCTATGTGGGATAGCAGCTGGAGGCTAGGAAAGGATGTAATGGTAGTACTGGTGTGAGAAATACCAGGAATCCATTGTTAGGTGCTCCAGCCGCTGCGATATGACTGAAAGATTGTTAAAAGCGGCGTAAAACCCCATACAAATAAACAAATCAAAGATGCATGGAATAATTGTGGCATCCAAAACACAGGAAAAGGGGCCTTACATTCAAAACATTCTTGTGAATGTGATGAAGTTCACAATTATTATAAGATTGTCTTTTAAATTTCAAAGGACAAATGTAGGGTTGTAAGGAAAGTTCCTTTTGGAATGAAATTGATCCTTCAGAAAACACAGGGAAAGGGGCCTTAAGGATTTTCATTCAAAACAATCCTGTTTATATGATTAAAGTCCACAATTATTGTCAGATTCTGATGAAATTTCACAGGATGATTGTAGGGTCATAAGCTAACTTCCTTTTGGAAATGGAGTGGATCCGTCTTAAAACATGGGAAAAGGGGCTTTGAGGATTGTTGCTCAAAATAATAAAGGTGATAAACTCCAATTTTTTTTCCTTTATGCATTCTTCTTTAAGCAATTAACTTCCTTACATATCAGATTTCTTTGACTGAAAACTTGATAACCAGTAGAGGGCCTCTTGTTTTTTGCTCCACTGGCTGAAAGCCAGAGAGCTATTGTCATGGTGTTGTATCCATCATGGGTGAGTGGGTCCGTCCGGTCATCTGTGGGTCCATAAACTTTTACTTTGAAAATCTTCTCGTCAGAAAGTACTTACCAGATTTCAACCAAATTTCACAGAAATGATTCTTGGGTGACCCTCTACCAGATTCCTTCAAAGAATGTTGATCAGATGAAAAACATGACTTTAATGGGCGTGGCTAATTTCCATATATGGTGAAACCTTTGAAATGCTTCTTCTCAGAAACCAGTGGATGGATTTCAACAAAATTTCACAGAAATGATCCCTGGGATGAAAAACATGGCTTTAATGGGTTGGGCTAATTTCCATATATGGTAAAACCTTTAAAATCTTCTCCTTAGAAAGTACTGACCAGATTTCAACCAAATTTTACAGAAATGATTTTTTGGTGACCCTTTATCAGAAACCTTCAAAGAATTTTGATCAGATGAAAATTATAGCTATAATGGGCGGGGCTGATATCCATATATGGTAAAAGTTTTGAAATATTTCTTCTCAGAAAGTAGTGGATTGATTTCAACCAAATTACACAGAAATGATCTTTAGGTGACCCTTTTTTAGATTTCTTCAAAGAATTTTGATCAGATGAAAAACTTGGCCTTAATGGGCACAGCTAATTTCCATATATGGTAAAAGCTTTGAAATATTTCTTCTCAGAAACCAGTGGATGGATTTCAATCAAATTTCATAGGGATGATCCTATGGTGAATCTCTATCAGATTCCTTTAAAGAATTTTGATTGGATGAAAAACATGGTTTGAATGGGCGGGTCTAATTTCCAAATATGGTAAAAGCTTTGAAATTCTTCCTCTCAGAAACCTATGGATGGATTTCAACCAAATTTCACAGACATGATCCTATGGTGAGTTTCTATCAGATTTAAAAAAAGAATTTTGATCAAGCTCCTCTAGTTTTCCTCTTTTTTTTTTTCTTTTTTTTTTGAGGAAGAAAGCATTGTGTACGATGAAGAAATTGCTTTTAACAAGCAATTTCTTTATTTTCAATGGTTTTTCCAAGGATTTTCTTCTTGAAGACGTTAAAAAGCATGTAGGAATGGGTTAACCCAAATCTATTTTTAGAATAACAGCAGTAAAAATGCTCAGATACTAAAATATATTTTATGACCTGTTTTTCAATAAAATTCATTGAACCATAGTCAGGCAAATATTACTACATCATTTTCTTTTTTGTTTTAAGACTTGTTTGGCTTAAAAAAAATGGTACGCACAAGGAAATGCATTCTGTATAACAACATACTTGAATCGAGAGATTATTCGATTGTAGTTCGTCTTAATTTCCTACTTTCCTGCTTACTATTTTCTGAGAGTAGTTCAGAAATCGTTTGTCCTGCACCAATTTGCATATAGGTAATGCCATAGGAGAGCTATTTGCTCTTCAAAAACAGTTTGGGAAAACATTGTGTAAAATGAAGAAACTGGTTGTAACAAACATTTTCATCATTTTGCACAATGTTTTCTACGCAGAAAATTAACAAATCTATAATTTCCTGAACTTTAAATTGTCATCTACAACTCCTTTCAATTTGGACTAGTCTAAAATTTTATTGTCTTGTAATGGGTTATATGTAAATGGGTTTTGGGAAGGCACTTTTTGAGAATGTGACATTAAATCAATTCCAATATGACAAAATTTTAGACTGGTCCAGATTCAAAGGAGTTGCAGACGACGATTTTAAAGTTGATGAAATTTTAGATACTTTGACGTTTGGTAATGGTTTAAAAGTAAACGTTAGAGCTTTTGATCAACTTTTGTAAATTCATATTGTGAGAGGTAAATTCCCAATCAATCTGAATAGTAAAAAGCATATATACCAGTTTTACACTATTAGTTATATATGCTTTTTTTTGCAGGTGATTCACTAAATGATGATCATAACCCTATTTCAAATAAAGATGCAGAAAAAAATAAGCAGTCATTAACAGAAAATACAACTATTCCAAGGATGCAGCCGGATATCACTATTAAAAAGAAAGTGAGAAGTGTGAGATCAAACAAAAAAGTAGAAAAGGACATCATAAAGAAGGAAGCAATAGGTATTAATATTCCGTTTGATAAAAAAGCCAAGGTTGGGAATGTCAAACAAGGCTGTTCAGAAGTCGATACAAGCTTTTCGAAGGAAACAGATGATAAAAAGGAATTGATTGAAAAGTTTGATGAAAACAAAATCAATAATTCCATTCAAGGTGATTTGTGTAAATATTTGTCAAATGATACCCAAGTTAGGACAAAAACTAAAATTTCTGAGAATCTTAGTGGTGACAATGTTACAAAAACTAAAAGTTCTCTTTCAGGTTTGGAAAGCAAAATAACTGCAGTAAACTCAAGTGAATCTAAAGCGGGGTTTTTACGAAGAAGCAGGCGGAAAAGAATTCCTCTTAAGTATCCAAAACCAGTTAATTTAAATTTCCCAGTATTATGTGATACAGATTCAATAACTATAGATAATTCAGTGGTTAAATATCCGAAAGACACCAATGATTTGGGATTATCAAACAAGGTTCAAAATCAAACTACAAAACCAAGTACTTATAAAAAGGAAGTGGAACATTCAAGCACATTACAAGATGGAAAGAACTTAAATACAATCTCGAGGTCTCAAAAAGTAAATGAAAAAGCAGAAAGAGATTCCAAATCTGAACATGGGAATAACAACAGACCAGTCAAACGTAAGTTGAAAAGAAAGACAGCAGAAGAAGTTATAGAATTCCTGAAATCAACTGAAGATAACTTTCCAGAGGATGTGAAAAATAAAGTACAAGACTTGTTAAAAAGTTTTGGCAACAAAAATGGTATACGAAAGCTGAAGTGTATTTATTGCACTAGGGTGTTCTCCACTAGATTTAATTATATCACTCATTTAGACAAACATACAAAAAAAGCTTTTGATTGTCCTGAATGTGGCAAAAAATTTGGGAACCATAGAAACTTGAATGCTCATAGATTTACTCGTGCAAACTTGAGAAATTTTACTTGTGATTTATGCAATTTTGAAACAACAACAGCCTGTTTATTGAGAATTCACACAAAAAAAGAACATCCGGCATCAATTTTCTTTCATTGCCACATGTGTCCAAGAATTCTTAAGACTAAATCCTATCTAAATGTACATCTTAAACAAGCACATGGTATTGATGAAGGAAAATATGAATGCCCCGTCTGTGGACAGAAGTGTAAACGTCCAAAATTATTTCAGAAACATCTAAAAGAGCACAACAACGAGACTGGCAGACAATGTAGGCAGTGTGATAAGATATTTTCATCAAAGGCTCATTTACGAAGTCATATGAGAATTCATGCAGAAAGGAAACATAAGTGTAAACAATGTGGAAAAAGTTTTACAACAATAACAAAACTCACAGGACATGAAAGGACACACTCAGGCTTGAAACCATTTTCCTGTACTTTCTGTGATTACAAAACAGCTCAAGCTGGGAATCTCAAAAGTCATATGAAGATACATCAGAGGGACGGAGAAATTAAAACTGGTTTTCCAAAATCCAAGATGAAAAATCCTGAAATAAAACCAGAAGAGGATAAAGGAGCTGTTGTAAAGAATGATACGGGGATTCCATATGACTTGCCCAATCAACAGCAAGACTGGTATACCAGTAATTATGGAGATCAAAATTTGATATATAATGATACAGGGACTCCAGTCTATCCAGCCAACATTGGTTATCAGGAATCAAAGAATGAAACTGTGAAAGAGGAAAATACTCAAATGCGAAAGGACTTCTACAACCTTGACTTAGAACAAAGGAAGGATCAATATAATCTAGGTTATAATGAATTAGAAAGTTACCAAAATTATTACAACTCTTATGTGAATGATAATCAGTATTATGATACAAGTGGCAGTAATTTTGCTATGCAGAATGAATCTATTATGGGAAACACAAATAAACAAGCTGTGTCTACAGATGAAAATAATGTCAAACCATACACAGCATCAAAACTTTTCCAGATGTATGATAAAGATACATCACAGACTCTACAACAACACCAGCATATAAACAATCAAGGAGACAGCCTTAAACATTCACAAAACCCACAACAACCTGTCCAGGTACAGACAGTTATAACACAAGCTCTATACCAGCAAGCTGCGGGCTCTAAGGTAAAGAAGCAAGAATTGATCTTAAAAGATGTTCAACAGCAACAACAAAGTCATCATCAACAGCAGCACTTTAATCACCAGGCATACAAGCCTCAATTAAATCAACAAGCTCCCTATCAGCAGGAAAGCTATAACCAACTTTATACTCAGCCCTCATCACAAGCTGGTGTGTTTCACCCCAGTGATAATACAGATATCAACCAGCATCAATCTGTTTATGAATCAGAAATTTATACAGGAATGGGAAAACATTTAAATGAGATAAGACAAAACCTAGATCCAGCTTATAATACATCTGAAAATGAAACTTACGTTTCAAAGTCAGGGAAGTCCGACTTCACAAATCCTAATGATCGTATTTATCTAGGTCCACCAACCGTTCAACCACCATACAAGTATGCTTATGATGTCCCGCAAAGTTTGCAATATAAGCCTACAATACAACCTGAGTATGATTTGAATGCTCAAACAACATATCCAGATTTAGAACAAACACATTATGCTGTGAAAACTGATCACATTAAAGGTTCTTGACCCATTTCTAGATGACAAACATTTAGAATAGTCTAAATTCAAAGAAGTTGCACAGTACAACTTTTAATAGCAGAAAATCTTCATCTTTTGGAGTAGAAAATAATGCAGGAAAAAATGCTTGTAACAGGCTGTTCATTTTCCACAATGTTTTGTAAAGGCTTTTGCTTAAGGGGTGCAAAAGAGGGTGATTGTCTTTGAAGGGAAAATCCTTTCCCTTTTTTTTCAAAATTTTAGACTGGTCCAATTTGAAAGACATTGTAGATAACAATGTAAAGAGAATGAAATTAAAAAAGTAAAGATCTTGTAAGATAGAAAATATCATAGGAAAAGAAGAAATTGTTTTGTACTGATAGTGTCAGTGGATGACCAAAACTTTGTAAATACAGACTATTCAAGCTGTATTTATAACATTTTAGGTTCTCTTATCAAGTTGATAATTTAGTGCAATGAGTACAATAACTGATGAGTTTGGGCTATTTTTGGCTACCAGACAGCAATATTTTAGACTGGTCCAAATTGAAAGGAGTTGGAGAAGACCGATAAAGGTGTATGAAGTTTTAAATTTTTCAACTTTCTAGGTAAGAAACTTTGTGGAAAATGAAGAATTTCTTGTTGCAAACAAGTTCTTTTTTTCCACAGTGTTTTCCCAAATTTTTTAGCTCAACTGAGCACAAAGTGCTCATGTGAGTTATTGTGATCACCTTTTTCTGGTGTCCGTCTGTCGTGCATCTCGCATCATCCGTCGTCAGTCGTCTGTCAGAAATTTCTTTAAACAACATCTCCTCCCAAACAACTGGGCTAATTTCAACCAATTTTGGCAGAAATGTTCCTTAGGTGGTCCCCTTTAAAATAGCTAAACGAATTGAAATCTGTTGAAAACTGTGGCTACCATGGCAACAAGAGTGAAATTTTAAAATAATCTTTCAAAATCTTCTCCTCCTGACCCAGAAGGCGTAGAGCCTTGATATTTTGCACGAAGCCTCAGTATATTGACCTCTTTCAAAATAGCTAAAATTATGATCCTTTGGTCCCCAGAAATAAAAATCGATTTTTAAATGACATCTCCTTCCAAACCACTTGGCTAATTTGAAGCAAATTTGGCAGAAATGTACCTTAGGTAGTCCCCTTTAAAAATTGCAAGAAAAATTGAAATAAGTTATAAACTCTGGTTGCCATGGCAACAAAAGTGAAATTTTAAAATAATCTTTCAAAATCTTCTCCTCCTGATTCAGAAGGCAAAGAGCGTTGTTATTTTGCATGAAGCATCAGTATATTGACCTCTTTCAAAACAGCTAAAACCATGATCTTTGGATCCCCAGGGGCGGAGCCTCGGGGGGGGGGGGGTATATAGAAATAAAGAAAGATTTTTAAATGACATCTCCTACCAAACCACTGGGCAAATTTCAACCAAATTTGGTAGAAATGTTCCTTTGGTGGTCCCCTTTAAAAATAAATTGCTAGAAAAATTGAAATCTGTTGAAAACTGTGGTTACCATGGCAACAAAAGTGAAATTTTAGAATAATCTTTAAAAATCTATTCCTCCTGACCCAGAAGGCGTAGACCCTTGATATTTTGCATGAAACATCAGTTTATTGACACCTTTCAAAATAGCTAAAATCATGATCTTTGGGTCCCCAGGGGCGGATTCCTGGGAGGGGGGGGGGGGGGTTTATAGGCATGAAGCGTCAGATCACAGAATTATTTCTTTTTTCTTAAATTTTAACAAATGGATCCAGAGGGAGAAAAAAAATAATTCCTTCTTTCAAATTTGCCCTAAAGCCTTAGAATTTGTTATTTAGACTTTTGGATCTCCAGGTACATAGTCTATATCTGTAAGTATGACCCACTTTATCATAATCCTAACCTTAACATGAAATTAGACTGTTGAAATAAAAAGTGCCTTTATCTCAGGGGAGCACCCCAGGGCCAACGGCCCTCTTGCTTTCTTTAGGGGCGTCAAAAAGTGTCTATGTGGAAACAAGTTAAAGTGTCTGATAACAAAATAAGACAACAGTTGCTCCTTTTATCGTTATTAAATGAGCAGCTCTGTGGGCTAGTGATGGACCTAAAGATTGGAGGGTCCTGGGTTCAAATTTCGATGGGATTGTGGGAATTTATCTGAGTAAAAAACTTACCCTACATAGTTCCTCTCCACCCAGGTGTATAATTTGGTACCTAAAGGGTTTGTAAGCCAATATGCTGTGGCTGCCAGTTGCGCAATATGTTTACAGCTGACTTGCAATTCAATGATCAGGGGTTAGAGTGTAAAGTCAGTTGAAAACGCTGAACAAACTACACCTCAGTTCAAAAGCTTCATTGGTGTAATTGGGAAGATTTATTTGTATTTTTCTATCTTAGTTATTAAGTATGTGATGTTGTTTTATTAAAACTGTTTTTGTTTTGCAAACTATTACCATGTCTTATTCCTTTTTAACACTTTCCTGTTCCATCCCTTGATTTTACGTCCCTGTAATTTTATACTTAAGAAAACATTGTGGGAAAGAAGAAATTGACAATATTTTCTACCCTGTAGGTTGGTTGCTTCTCAAATAACACCCACTTTAAGATGTTGTCAGCAACTTCATTCGAATTGGACAAGTCTAAAATTTGAACAACAGGAAAGGGTTAAATAGCTCATATACGCACAAGATGTAGTACATAATAATTCAACGTATTTTCCATTGTGAAATGAGATCCAAATGGAAGCATTGTACAAAAAACTCATTCCTGCTTTTCACTACTACAAGAAAAAAACTTCTTTCAAACAAGAAATTTCTTTATTTCCCTCAATGTTTTCTTACACACACCCCAAAAGGAAAAAAAATTCTTAACCAACAGTAAAGGTAATCAAAATTGGCGGCCAATGTCGGAGTTGATAAGCTTAGGTCCAGCTGGATAAATTATCTAATCAGTCGGTGTAATCCTTGATTGACAGCCCCAATTTGCCAATTGGACAAACATTGTCAAGTTTAGCATATAATTTATGGATCGCTACTGTAAAGGAAAACTGATGGATCAACCAAATATAGACAGGAAGTCAACTGGAACTTTGACATTTGTGTTGAGCATTTCTAGTTCACCTGACCACAATGTTGTCAAAGTGAGCTATTGTGATTAAGTTGTGTCAGGCGTACATTGTCAGTTGTCTGTTGTCAGCCATCCTTCAACATCTTGTGTTCATGCTTTGTGCCACATGTTCTGACAATTTTTTTTCCATAAAATCTTGGTCAATTTTGATATATGGGTCAAGGACTAGATCACAAGGTCCAATCTTAGACAAAATTGTGTGCACTCTAGAGGCCACATATTTGGATCGAATGTCTTGATATTTGGTTAGAATGCTAATGTCTCCATAAAAAATTTTGGAAAAGTTTGATATAGGAGGTCAAGAAATAGGTCACAAGGTCAAATCTTAGAAAAATTTGTTCGCACTCTAGTGGCCATATTTTTTTACTCAAATTTCTTGATATATTTGTATTTGGTTGAAATGTTTGTCTTTCTTAACCATTACCACACAACGAAATTTTAGACAGGTCCAAATTGAAAGAAGTTGCAGACACCAATTTGGAATTGTTGAAATTTTTGTCTCTTTGGCCAGAAAACAATTTGGAAAATGCAGATATTGCCTGTAACAAGCAATTTCTGCATTTTCCACATTGTTTTCAAGAACTATTTTTTGAGGGGCATAAATGGAAGAGATTGTGTGGGAATGTATTAGATTTTAATGAAGATCCATATAGGTTCACCTGGAACCAAAAGTAGGTCACTGGGTCAAATCTAAGATAAAATTTGTTTGCACTTAAATCTTTAAACTCACACGTCTTGATATGTGGTCAGTATGTTTGTCTCCATGAAATTCAAAAACTAGGTCACTGAGTAAAATGCCTATAGGCCATATTTTATACTCAAATGTCTTAACATGTGGTCAAAATGTTTGTCACCATAAAATCTAGGTCTAGATCTAGAATATCTGGTCACATGGGGTAAAAAACTAGGCCACAAGGTAAATCATCAAGAAATCATTGGGTGTAATAGGTCAATATGTTTGTCTCCATATCTTAGGTAGGGTTTGATATTTGGTCTTCATTCAATATCTAGTTCATTAACCCAAATCCTCCCATTGTAAATGCTTCTTTTCTGGCACAAAATTTTTGAAACTTTGTATGAATGTCTTTTGGTTTCTGATTTCTTATACAGGATTTTGCTAACTGGTGCATTTGACTGGAACCAAGTCACTTGTGCTGTGATTACTTCTTCAGTCATCAAATCATGTGAGAGCTTTAGTACCAATGGTCCTCATCTTGTTAGTTTGCTGACTAAAATATTGAAACTGCAACTTATTAAAGCTGTAGTTATGATGTTTAGGTCATCAACCAACCATTTTTTCTCCACACCTAAGCATAAAGTGCTGTTGGTCATCTGTTGTATGTCAAAAATATCTTTTAATGATATCTCCTACCAAACTATTGGACCAATTTTGACCAAATTGGGCAGGCATGGTTCATAGGAGACCTCCTTTAGAAATTGCTACAAGAATCAAAATCCATTTTAGAATTCTGGTTGCCATGGTAACAAAGGTTCAATAAAAAAATCTTTAAAGCTCATCTGCTCCCTACCAAGGAACAGTAGAAGCTTGATAATTTGGATGAAGCACCAGTAAACTAGCCTCTTTTGGAATTGCCAAAATTATTACTTTTTGTCCCCAGGGGTGGAGCCCCAGAGTAGGTTGGGTTTAATTAGAAATAAACAAGATTTTTCAACAAGACAATTCCTCCCTAACCAACCCATTAATTGCAACCATATATGGCAGCAAAAGCCTTTAGGTGGCCCTAAAGAAACAGTAAAAGTATTGAAATCTGTGGAAAGCTCTAGTTGCCATGGCAAGAAAAGGGATTTTTTTAAAAAAAAGTAATCTGGTCCTGACCAAGAACCTATAGAGCCTTGATAATTTGCATAAGGCATAAGTACTTTGACTTCTTTCAAAATTACCAAGTCATTACCAACAGGTCCACATGGGGCATCCCCAGGGTGGTAAAGCCTTTATAGAAATTAATAATGTTTATTAAAAGACAACTCCTCCTAAACTAGGGGGTTACTGCCAATTTCAACCAAATTTGGCAGGAACTATCCTTATGTTGCACCCTTTGAAAATTATCAAAAAATAAAAAACTTAGAAAGTTTTGGTTGCTATGGCGATGTAAGTTGAATATGGGAAAAAATGTCTATTTTTGAGACCATGTTGGTAATTTAAGCCTTGAAGAAAAAAAGCCTAACCTCAGGTGAATGCAAGGGCCACTGACTCTTATTTGTTTCATGTTACTTACCATAGGTTTTGTAAAATAGATGGGAAGGGTCAGTGTTCTGCCAATTATTCTAATTGCTTATATATAATTGTAATTGTAGTTTTCTTTTAGTGCAATTTTTTCTTTTATAAACTGAGTGTCTGTGATAAGTCAATGTATATCTGTCAATTCTAAGTACTCTTAAAAGTTATATTAAACCCTATTCAAACAAAAAACTGCCTATCCACAATTACAAAAACTATCCTATAAAACTAACAATAATATTTAAGAAAACTTCACAGAAATAATCCTAGGATCACGCAACTCTTGTTGCTATGACAAGATAGCAAAAGAATGGTAAAAAGGGGGTCTTAATTACATTTTTTGGGGCCACACTAATGGCTAAATCTTCATTAAAACTTTGTCAAAATATTTGTCAAGTAATAAGGATAACCCTATTAATCTATGGAACATTCCATTGGAAAGTGTGGGGAAAAGGGGCCTTAAAGATATTTTCACTGTTTACTCTCTGCAATTATTCCCCAATTCTCATGAATCTTGGTCAGAATGTTTTGTCAGGTCAAAATAATGAACCCTTTTGAAAATGGGACGTATCCCTTGGAATGCAATAAAAAGTAGTTCAAATCTATTTTCAATATTAATTTTATGTACAGCTTGTGTCCCCAATTAAACAATTTTGATAAGCTTTTTTAACTGTTTTTCTATAAAAATGAGACCTGCTTTGATGTTTAAGTCTCAATTCAGAATTCAGACAAACAATCCTTAGAAACCAAATCAAACCATTTGGCCCGGAGAATTTAATGTTTCGTGTAGCATTGCTTTGTGACAGTTTACCAAAACACTTCAAACTAAAGTTTAAAGATCATTATCATCCCTGTGTGGTTTAGTTTCAGATTTTTCACACATATATAGAAACATATACTTAACAAGCTGGACATTGGCCCTCAAGTGCACACCTGAATCTATGGCAACAAATGGTCAAAAAAGAACAAGGGACATATTTTTTTATCCAAATTTAGCCAATATAAAAAAATATACCATTCTGAATTTATTTGTGCTGGAAATGAAGCCTGTACATCAAAAGAAAGTTATTCAAATGTTTGATCTAGTTTTGACCCAAAGTGACTGAATATTGAATTTGTCCAAAATATCACAGAGGCAAGCATTTTGACCAAATATCAAGACAGCCAAGCCTTATATGAAGTGTCAAGAGTGCACAGAAAGTATCTCTAAGCTTTGACCCAGTGACCTACTGATTGAACAGCAACTCACTATCGATCTTGTCTGAAATATCATTCAAACAAATGATTAAATATCAAGGCTTTTTGGCCTAAGATGCGATCTCCAGAATGCACTCAAGATATTTGAAAGATTTTACCTAGTCACCTACTTACCCAGCTAACCAAATGTGTGTGGCGCCATTCAGACATGCAGTCTGACCTAATATCAAGACATTTGAGTAAAAATTTCGCCCCAGCATGAACATACTATATTTGAGGTTTGACCTAGTGATCTATTTTTTACCCCTTGTGACCCAATACCAAACATGATCCTGTATAATTCGGGCAAAAGTTCTGACAGCATGTGAAGATTTGAATAAAGAATGTGTCCTTAAGAGTTAAGGTGTGACTCATTGATCTTTTTACTTTTATTAACCCAATGTCTATCTTGACTGAGATATTACGAAGACAAATATTCTAACCATCTGAAGTGCACACAAGGTTATTCCAAGATAACATAGTGATTCTTTTTGATCCCTTGTTACCAAATATTAAACCTCTTTTTGATCCCTTGTTACCCAATATTAAACTTGTTCGAGATATCATTCATACAACCATTTTAACCAAATATCATGACATTTGAGCCAGAAGTGTGACCTCTACGGTGCACACAAAAGACCAAGTGGCTTTTGTTTTTACCCTATCGTGGCATGTGGAGCTTGATCAAGATTTTATGTAGATAATCATTTTGGTAAAATATCAAGACATTTAACCCTTGCCATGCTGTATAAATAACCTAACTGAATTGCTGTAAAATCAAAGGGCTGAAAGTACTAATAAAACTTGTTCAAAAATCAATATTTCTTGTAGAAATCAATTTCATGAACAACTCGTACAAGAAACGTGCAAGCAGGAGATGTAGACTAAGATCAGGCTGCACTTATGTGCAGGCTGATCTTGGTCTACACCTCCTGCCAAAACCGGAATTTTCCGGGTTCGGCACGACAAGGGTTAAGGCAAATTATGCCATGTAGAGAGCACACAAGGTATTTCTAAGAATTGATCTAGTGACCTACTGTATGACCACAACTAACAGATATCATATGAGTCTGTGCGTGACATTTCCAACAATTTCACATGTGCGTGACTCGCACACATTGAGCACCATGGACAGCCATTCGGGGCAATTGGAAAATTCGCTGATTGTTTAAAGAAGCTTTTGGTCAGTATCTATCTACAGAGCGCAGAGTGAAGACTCTGATCATACTGTGCGGAACCACAGGCTGATCTGAGTCTTTACTTGGCGCACATGTGTAATTGTTGGAAATGTCACGCATGGGTCCATATAATCTTCCCTATATTCAAGGCCATTTGTTTAACTTAGAAATAAAGAAGGAATCTTTAAATGTCTTATAAACTGTATGGGTTAGAGTTTTCAAATTTTGCATAACCCTGTGATTGTCAACTTATTCCGTCAAAAATATTTCTCGTATGTTAGATTAGATTAAGCCCTATGTATTATAAAGGATGTTACAGACATAAGGATTACTCATGTCCCAAAGCTGTAAAGCCTAGAACTTTCGTACTCAGGTTAGCGGTATAGGCCCTTCGTGGACCTGTGGTTTTACGAACTTGCTTCAAAGAAAGTTGTATTGCTCAATATTATACTACTCAAAATTTTGCTTAGAATCATCATTTCGTTCAATGATATAATGCTCAAATCGCCCTAAAAAAGATTTTTATAAAGATAGAGTAATATTCGGACTTAATGACCATGTAGCAAAAATGCCGATTCGGCATGTATGCTACGCACAAGGATAACGAACTTTTAACAAAATTATCACAAATTTTAGTTTGACTTGCACTTCAATATGGCAGATAGACGTTAAAGATTAGATGAATAGGAGGACAGGGATGCTCCATTCTGGGTTATCCTGAAAGCATGTTGCGAATGTCCTTAATGTGTCCCAGAGTGTTGTTTTCAGAATTTGGAAACGATTTATTACGACCGTAAATGCTTAGGACGAGAAGACTAAACCAATGAGATTCAAGATCGATTTCTTGTGGTTCAGGCACGGCATCAACGATTTGAAAACGCAACATCGTTACGCAGGGACTAGCTTTGTGCGAATAAGCAACCCTCAGAAATCGGTTGCATGATTCTGGTCTGAGGTCAAGACAACCTGCAATCCGGGTTCCGTTGACCCGATGTCACCTGCAGATGCGTTTAGCATGGGCACGGGATCACGTCACTTGGACTCAAAATAACCGGGCTCTGGTCCTGTTTACAGACGAGTTCTGTGTGAATTTTACCAATAGACGTGCTGGAGTATGGAGAATTTTAAATGAGCATTTTGCTCCAGTTTGTAAGACAGAAAATGACCGTTTTGGAAGGGGCTCATTCATGGTCTCTGCGGAAATAAGTGCTGAGGGGAAAACGGACCTCCACGTCATTGACAACAGTATGTTGATGGCTCTCAGGTACGTAAACGAGATCTTTGATGTTTTCGTTCGCGCATATGCAGGTGCTGTTGTCGAAAACACTGTTTGAAAAGCGGCAAATGCTATGAATTATTATCTTGCCATTTTCTATATTGTCTGTAATGGACGTGATCTTGAAGAACAAAAAACTTGTAAATAAGGTATAATTGGCTTATTGAAAAATAAGTAAATATGATGTTGCAATCCCATTACCTCACAATTCTTCATTTGACATATCTAGGATAATAAGTTACCGTAAATGTGAAACATTGCGATGAAATGAGATATTGTTTGTCCAGGCAATTTCCTTCTTTTGTAACTATGTTTGTCGCCCCTTTTGGTTAAATCATTTTGTACCCACTTTGAATTTGGATTTGTGTAAACATTTTTTCCGGTAATTGGTTAAAAGTTTGGTTTTACTCTATGCCAGGTTAAAACTTGCACATACGGTCAGGCAAAATTAGGTACTTGTATAGCTTTCACATATTATTGTTCTGTTTCGGGGAGACGGAGGTTTGGAGGGGAATATTTTCCTTTCAAAGACACAAACATAGATGGCGCATTCAAATGAATGTTGTGTTTTTGCGTGGCTGTTGTGGAACAAAAGATTTTCTCGTCAGAACGGACCAACGAACACCAATACTAGCTCGTAACCAGGCTGTTTTGTTTTTGTTTTTTTCGGGTTTTTTTATCTGTTATTTTTTGGATCCGTTCCTAATCAATCATTCACGACAAGTCCAAATTGAAACAAAATACAACACGTTTTTAACAATTGAAAAAGTAATATATTTTAAGATATACAATGTAAATCATTAGGGGAAGAATAAATCACCTGTAACAAGCTTTTGCGAATTTTCCGACAATGTTGTTGATGTGACAATAAGATCATAAAAGCAAGTGATTGTTAGAGCATTTTAATCAATTGTTGTTGAGCGAGCTTATTCAACGACAAGTTCCCATATTTTTGGTTACCCAACGACGGAATATTTTTTGCTCATGATAGTAGTTACACTCCCATGCGTTATTTATAGAACACTTCTCAGAAAAAAGGTCCTGTTGGTAAATACAATTGTTAATAATCCGGGTAAGCCTATATTGTCTTTGTCAGTAAGGGACACAAGATTTAACACGAACACCTAGGCATGAGCAAGGTGGTGTCTTAGACAGCTGTCCAAGATCAAGAGACGACCAGAGTAAACAATGCGAAAGAGTATTTAAGTCGTTTAAAACATGAAGGTACGTTTTAAAACCGCATTATCACTGGAAATGAGATGTGGGTTCATTATTTCGGTTCTGAGACAAAAGCTCAATCAGAGCAGTGGAAACGAGCTGGTTCCCCACCTCCTAAAAAGTCTATGCTGTCTCCTTCGGCTGGCAAAGTCGTACTTGTTCCCTTTTGGGATTCACGACGAATGATACTCATTTCATGCTAAAAGGTCAAACTGTCACTGCCAAGTGCTATTCTGAAGTAATTCTGAAAAATCTCAGAGAAAAGCTCAAGCAAATGCGTCCCAGGTTAGCACAGAAAAATGTCCTTCCTCTTTACGATAACGCCCCTCCCATACCGTCGCAGGTATATTGGAGGTTATCATCTTTTACAAATGGCAATCATTGTCTCACTCCCTTATAGCCCAGACCTCGCCCCATGTGACTTTCATTTGTTTCCTGAACTGATAAAAATTGCTTGCTGGAAAAAAATGTAAGGCTTCGATATCTATCTAATGTTACACAGTACCCAAAACAGGTCTTTTTTTTAAACGTTAAATGGTTTTCGAGAACGATTCAAAAGTCCGGATATTTTTTGACAGCGCCTCGTACTTCATGTAAATGTCGGTCACTGTCGGAGTTTAAAGTTCACTTTCTATGCAAATGATCAATTTGTTAGGTCGATTTATTCTTTGACTGAAACCGCGATATGTCAACTGAATAAAATCATTAGATTTAAAAAACCAAAAAGGCAGACTATTCTTTAATCTAATTTGTTCAAGACAAACAATCAATGGATTTACAGGAAACGTTTTGTCTATTTAACAGGGTAGAGCCTACGAAGACACAGATTTGTATTGATGACCGGATGAGCATTTGATTTCGTTTGAAAAACATCAAATCGGACTTAAATCGTTCGACGATCAGAATTACAGAATTCCCTTTATCAAACAACAGCTCAAAGTTCAACAGAAAATATTGAATTAAAAATAGGGCATAAATCGCTAATTTGTGTATATCAGTGGCTACTTTCATTTTTAAAAATTAACCCATCACCACAAGATCATCGACTTTTTACGCACTTATGGAAATATATTTAGAAAAAAATATTGTGAACAAATGGTTTGTGACAAGTAGCCTATCCCTTTTTACAATGATTTCTCCTTAAATAAGGTTGTTGTTTTTTTCAATCTAGGTGATTTTTTAAAATTATTGTTTGCATCGTCTTTCAATTTGGACCAGCCTACAATTTTGCCGCGCGGTAATGTGTAAAAGTACAAATCGACTTGTTTTATGCCCAGATAATCAGTATTTTCTCTAAAAATATCAAATTATTTATCCATTTCCTGTTCAATCCCTTGTTTTTACGCCTCTGTTATTTTGTAATTGAGAAAAAATTGTAGAAAACAAAGAAATTGCTTGTAAGCAATTTAATCTTTGTCTACAATATTTCTACCCTGCTGAATGGAATTTTTTTTTAGTTAAACCCACTTGAAATGGAAAGGTTTAAACGAACTACTCCATCAACCTTTTGTGGAATTTCAGTCGGATGATCTTAGCTGCGATATCGTAGCCCTCTTTCTGATAATCTGCTGGCGAGGCTAGATGATCTCGCCAAGTTACCACTCTAGTTTTCTTAACACTACTATAATTGACCAATCGCTGGCCCCGCCCACTTACTCCGTTTACCCCGCAAACTGAGTCCGACTGGCAGAACCGCTTCGATATTTAACTGTGGTATTTTGCAAATTTTATTGCCAGTAGCACGTAAAATATAAGTAATATAGTTGATTGGTGACCTAAAAGCCGTAACTACAGCTTGGAGAAACTGTAATTACGACCTTTAGACTGTTCACTGAAACCCACTAAAATGCGCCACACAAATGGCGGACAATGTTGGAGTTCAAAACTAACTTCCACTCGAAATAAATGATTCCGTTTGTCGACTGACTATATGATTGACCGTCGCGATTGTTCAATTGCCTACCGTGTCAAAATTAGGAGGTTATTTAGAAATAGTTCAACCCATTACCAGACAATACGCTTGGTTACTTCCCTTAAATCTATCGATATTAGACACCCAGACAGCAACCTACGAGACTACAGACAATAGAGAAGTTTAGACTGGAAAGTTTGTGACGCAGTGTCATGATAATTGATTGTTTTTTATCATATCAAATTTCATTCTTATTACGTGAACTTTAACGTTCATCATCAAATCGCAGTGCCAAACACGACCATAGCGCAGTGGTAGCGCGTAGGACTCCTAGTCATGGGGTACAGGGTTCGATCCCCGGTCGTGGCAAATATCCTTTCCGATACTTGACTCGCACCAATAGGCATCCCCCACGAGTGAAGGGTTATCTAGATGATCTTTTTCTCTAATAGATAAGTAGGATGTTCGCTTACTTGGTACAACAAGATGACCAATAGGTGGATAATCGTAAACCCAAGTGGGGTGAGCAGCTGGAGGCTCGGAACGGAAGAAGTAGAAGTATTGGTGTGAGAAATACCACGAATTCACGGTTAGGTACTCCAGCCACCACGATATAACTGTAATATGTAGGCCTACTACGATACTGTTAAAAGTGGCGTAAAACCCTATACAATCAATCAAAGCCATATGCCTTGGCTTCTCGTAAAAACAAACACCAAGGCTTCTAAACGGTATGATCCATTAACAAAAGGCAGAATTTAGACTGCTCAAAATTGGAATTGACTTTTATTTAACCCATTCCAACATGATAAAAATTTTGACCAATCCAAATTCAAAGAAGTTGCAGACAAAAATTTAAAGTTAATGAAACCTATAAAATCTTTGTCTTTGGGGTATAAAACATTGTGGATAATGAAGAAATTGCTTGTAACAAGCAATTTCTTTATTCTCCCCAATGTTTACCAAAGCTTTCATATTGAGGGGCGTTGAAAAGCGTCACTGTGTGGGAATGGGTTAAAAAATACTGCCATAAAAGTTAAGATAAAAAATATTATGAGAATAGCAGACTTATTACAATCGAATTATCATATGCTTCTTTCTTACAAAGTTTTGAAAACTGATTTTTCCCCAGTGCACCAAAATGTGTGAAAGGCAGTTGGTACAGTTTAACCCTTGTCATGCTGTATAAATTACCTTTCTGAATTGCTGTAAATTCAAAGGACTGAAAGCACTGATAGAACTTGTTGAAAAACTAATATATGTATATATATATATTTTTGGAAATCAATTTCACAAACAACTCTGGCAGGAAAAGTACAAGTAGAAGGTGTAGATCAAGATCAGACTGCACTTATGTGCAGGCTGGTCTTGGTCTATACCTACTGCCAAAACCGGAATATTCCGGGTTCAGCATATCAAGGGTTAATGAATAAATAATACTTAGTAAGTGGTAATGAAATATTCTTCACTGGGGATAAAATTTAACTTACCAACAAAAAACTTTCAAATCATAACATTTGAGAGCAAGTTGTTACAGCCAATTAGCACTGAGTGTTCTCGGTATCGTTTTTTTAACCTTGCTTTTGTGAGTGTTGACTCAGGTCGGACTTCGTCTGGTGACACATAATCGCTGTTGAACTTTATAGAATTATTTAAAAGAGCCCTCCTTAGACAAATAAAAAAAACAACCTTAGACAAAAAAAAAGAAAAAAAAGTTGGGGGTCGAGTGTTTTTTTTCTGTCTTAAATGACGAGTTTAATGAAATCGATTTTCATGAATAGATATTCATTTTCTAAAATAACCTGAATTTGTGCAAAAAATCGATAAAATTCTTGTAGAATTCCAACTAATGAAATTTTATGAAACAGATAACGCCGTTATAAATGTACATGTAATAGTGAGTGATTAAATATCCATTCTTTCTTTACCTGTATTGACAAAATTTGACCTATGATCACTAACTATAACTTCTATATCTTAAGGAGGGCTTAACACTTTTTAAGATAATGGTACAACATGCATTATGACGTCTCGAACACGTTACCGTTGGCTCATTTTCATACTTATCAAACTAGTGTTATATATTACCCTTTAACCCATTCCCACTCAGTGACGCTTTTAGACGCCCCCCAAGGAAGAAAAAACTTTGGAAACAATGTGAAAATGAAGAAATTGCTTGTGACAAGCTATTTCTCCATTTTCCGCAATGTTTTCTACCTAAAAAGTTTTAAAAAAATCAAGACATCGTCTGTAACTCCTTTCAATTTTGGACCAGTCTAAAATAACGGGTTAATATAAAAGCATTCGAAGCGTTTAATTAACCTCCCTCCGCGCACTGTTTAATATCACGAACATGTTTAATGTAAAAAGGTTTAGAAGTTAGAAGCTGAAACGTATGATGTCATTTTTGTTGTGCTTTTTGGAAATCAGTTTTAAGGTTTGGTATTATTAGGTTATTTATACATTTAGCACAAATCAAGTGAATGGAAAAAAATTTGGCATAGTTCCTGGTCTATGTATGAGATATGAATATTTGCGAAAGTTTCCGGGTTTGGAAATTAGAAACTATTTCAATAATTCACACAGGTATTTCGAAATTAAAACCCTTCCGGATTCTCGTTGACACATGAATAGAGTTGGTCTTGTGACTCCTTCTCAGTTTAACAGCACTTATAATCGTATCAGAGTCACGTGAGTTCTTTAAAAACATTCACAATATCATCAAAGTCTCGTAAGTACGCAAGAAGGACGGGAGTTTCTCCGTTAAGAGTCTCTGCTGACGGATTCACTTGGGGGTTTCCCAATAAGAACCTGACCATGTTAATGTCATTGTTTTCCGTGGCAAAATGTAGCGCGGTCCGTCCACTTTTCTCATCTGCTAGATTTATGTCTGCGCCATATTTAACTAAATGGTGCATTAAATCTCTATCACCACATTTTGCTGCAATGTGCACGCAACATTCACCTTCATAGTTTTTAATGTCTAAACATTTCTTGAGGTCGAGGTCGCCTCGCCACGAGGTCACGAGTTTTGAGACAATATCCGGTCGCCTCATCTCACACGCGATGTGAACGGGCGTGCGGCCATACTGGTCACGTATTGTGGTGTCCGCCCCGCTCTGTAGCAGTGACTCCATAATGTCCGCCTGGTCAGTCAGAACAGCGAGATGAAGAGCGGTCTGAAAGAGGAAGTTTCTCGAGTTTAGATCCATCCCAGCCTGCATCATGACGTCCATAAGGAGACATGCTAACTGCGTGTTCTGTAGAATCACCGCCTTGTGTAACAATGTGTCCCCGTCTTCGTCTACATCTCTCAGTGCAGACAGGTCCTCGCAAGTATAAGACACGTCATATCCTGGTTCGGTAGCGTCTGCACCTACAATATTTAATTCTTCGAGAACAGGAATGAGGTTGTCGATATTGTCACCATGGCTACCACAAACTTCGGGCGATTCTTCACCTAAGGTTTTATGATTCAAATTAAATTCAGAATTATTAGTAGACTTTTGCCTAGCAACCGTCATAGTATGACTATGGTCGACATTCAAAGAATTAAGTTCCTCTTGCGATTTCACAAGCTCCAGGTTCTGGTGAATCATGCTGTCGTCTGTAGCCGAGTTGTTATAGCTATCGTCTGGAATTCTCATCTGGTTGTTTTCTGGGTCTTTCTTTTCACGACATGGAAAGTTTTCCTTATGAATCAATTGTCCATACTTTTCCTGGAACGGTTCAGTTTCGATCTGGGATGAGAACGGGTTGTGATTATATAACAAGCTTAATTCGTCCGTTTCAATATCCGGCAATGATGGAAGATTCGACATTTCACCTTCCTACGATGATTAATCCGTTAGTTAATGCAATAATATTTGCAATTTAAATGACGAGAAACAATTTTCACATTCGCATATATTTTCCGTTCTTTTTTCCTCAGGTATTTCCCGATCGGGGGCTTTCCTAAGATCTATTTTTATCGCGGAAGTAATTTATACATGACCGTTGTCGGTTGTTCTTTCTGACTCGATTAATGTGCCCTTGATCTGTCCGATGACATATCGTTCTGTCACTCGAGATTCGAAAGCATCAAAACGCTTGGTTTAAAAGAAACAAACAAACAAAAACAAGACAAACAATCAAAAATAAGGAAAAATAAAAATGATAATAAAAAATCCATTATTTTCATGTGTCTCTTTCAGTTTAAGCAGGTTGTTTCCTAAAGAAGGAAGTTTCAAACCTTACCGGTTTTGCTAGATTTCAAAGATGTTGCAGACGACAAAGAAAATTCGATGCAATTTGAAAGGAAAACATCCTATGAGTTAGAAAATATTCGAGGAAAAGGGAGACATTGCTTAATTGTGACAAGCAATTTCTTCTTTTTCCACAATAATTTCTCAAGAATAAATCACATGGACGTTAAAACCATGCACTGAATAAGAAAGGGTCAAACGATTGCGAGCGTTCCGATCAGTATTTTTAGAAGATACTAGGCAACACACGAAAATCGTTCTGTAAGGTTTGTGCAGGCTGAAGTGGATTAAAACTTAATTGATATTTACGTTCATTATCAGTTACTGAATTGAAATTTTTCGGCCAGTCCAAATTCAAAGTTTTTACATACGACACTAAAGTCGATTTTATTTGAAAGATAAGCATTCAGTAAGGAAGAAAATAGTGTGGGTAAAAAAATAGTAATAATTTCTTGTTACAAGCAATTCCTTCTTTTTCCACAACGTTTTCTCCAGTATACAACCATAGGGATTCTTTTTCCAAATTATTTTCTCATGTATAAAACATAGGGGTACATTTTTCAAAATGTTTTCCCAAGTATAAAACCATAGAGACGTAAAGAATCAGGTATTGTACATGAAAGGGATGATACAAATCGAAATGACTGATGAATTATTGTAGGAAGCTATCTCGTATCTCATCACACTGTACGCCCCTTTATTTTTACAATTTCTTCTTTTTTCACAATATTTTATTCCAAAGCGAATGATTATTTTTCCAATATAGCTGACGTTAAATTGTCGTCTGTAAAACTTTTGAGTTGGAAAGGTCTAGAATTTTGCAACACAGTGAAGGGTTAACTGATATTAATACTGATACAATTCCAACCCATTTCCACACCGTGACGCTTTTGGACGCCTCTCAAGAAAAACAACTGGGGAAACATTGAGGAATATGAAGAAATTGCTTGTAACAAGCAAT